>JAKWBJ010000540.1:0-330000 GCA_023159175.1 Wohlfahrtia magnifica
AAACGGCACAAACGTGAGCAGAAACAATAATGTCAGTCATGACATCAAACGAAAGATAGTCCCGGACAAATAGATGTTACTACGGATAATTAAAGCTGCTTAAACAAAATTCTTACGAACAGTTTACCGACGCATATCGGATCAATCTATAAAGTTTATTGTATACATCATGACGCGTCAAGCCAGAAGGGCGACCGAAAAGAGGGAAACCAAAGCTTCGTTTGGTGAATTAGAATGAAGAGAACTTATCGAGATTGGATGTGGCGAACTAGAGAAGATATGCGAAAGAAACGACGCGCTCAGCAACATATAATCTGTCAGGCATTTGATCGTGATCAGCTGTTTTCCAATTAAGTAAGTAAGTCCTCACAATGTTAGAAGAATGCTGCCTTCGCCTATCGTCCATCCCCTAGACATTGAACACCTAAGATAAATACAATCATGATATCCAGACCTTACGTAGTCTTTTGTTAAATCGCCTACCTAATCATCTAGATCGTAACTTTTGTAGTCCTTGGCAGTGGCATAAAATATGTTTGACTGTTTTCAGTTGATCCTCTTCCTCATATATCTTACAGAAGTCCGGCGTACTTTTCTATCGTTGAAGTTTGTAGGCAAATACTCATAATTTGGGTTACGAACTGCTACTACCTTGCGCCTATTTTGTGTTTTCAAAATTGAGAAATGGCTTGCTGGTGATAATTAATACGATAGGATTTGTGCTGCCACAAATTCTTTTCAACAGTGTCCTGAATGAAGAGATGGAAATAGGTCCTATGCAAAGAAGAGAAAGATCTTAACTATGCCAAATAAAACCAAGTTTATGGTATCAAAAGTAGTATATACTAAAGTCTTTGATGAGAATTTAAAGGTGGTCATTGATTGGCGTTAGTTGGGCTATGAGTAAATCGCCAGATATGACACTCATTACGATTATGAATATCTGGACTCCTGATATCATGGTCGAATAACTGCTTGTATATCTCTGGTGGGAATCAGAAATTGCAGTTTCAGACGGACAACTGTATCCTATGCCTATTTCCAGTGACCGATCTGAGGACATTTATTCCAAGTAGGAATACCTGGCAAAAGTAATTTGGTCAATGTTACATGGTGGAGAGTAGGCTATGGCGTCCATTCTATGGATCTTAATATAAATAATTCATATATGCTGTTGGACCATTGCAATGTGTTTCAGGCAGAGGTGACTGCTACAATTGAGCTTGCTAATCTATTCAGAGATAGCGTCACAACTAGGGGTGCAAACGATGAATCAGCGATGTATTGTATGTTCATAAACATCGATGTTATGATAGATGATTTGGTGATCAATGCATAGACGTTCAAATGGACAAACATTGACATCGTTTTTCGTTCACTTTTGTTTATTTTAATAAATTTTTTGCGTTAGCGTATTTGAGCGACATAATCACTATGATATTTTCATCGATGAATCATGGTCACAAAATCAGTATCAAGTGGGAATTTGTATAAAATTATCGTAAATGAAAAATTTCATTAGTGAATCATTATGACAATGAAACAAACAGAGTTATGTATGACAATCTCGGCGATGTACGCTATGAGTCGACGACATCCTGAGTTATGTTGTCGACCCCGTTTACCAATAAAGCATTAATGATTCTCAATGATATAGTCTGTTAGTATTCTAAAATACGCGGTTGCCTGCAAAGTAAAATAAACCGGTGTCATCTATGAAAATTTGGTTCATAATAAATTACCATTGTCAGCGTTTGACACGATATTTCACTATGACGTTCGCTACCGGGTAGTTGTTATTTATGGCGTTAAAATTTTTTCGCCTTGCACTGCTTCTGATTTCATATTTAGTTATTAAATGATAGAAGAAAAACATCGGAAAAACATCGATGTATCGGTTTTATCAACGTTGTTTCTCGACATCGTAAACATATTTGAAAACATCGATGTTTTTATGAACGATGTTGTATCCATAGTCACAATACTCTGAACAGTCAGACCGCTGTTAGATCCTTGGATGCTATGTTCGCTAAGTCCCTGACGGTCAAGGAGTGGCATTTATCACTAACGGTGATGACAGGCTCGTTGTGGTACTGGCGACATTCCGGGCAATTGCATAGCGGATAAGCTGGCTAGACAGGGCACAGATTCTTTAAATTAGTCAGAGAGTTGGTATATTGACTTCTACCTACTCTCTGCGCATAAGGCAATTCGCCTATATTTTCTTCAATGAGAAGTGAAGACTCACTACGACTTGTGTATAGGCTAGAGTTCTCTCGCCGAGGATAGACATAAAGTAGTCTAGGCAGCTGTTTAACTTGTCGAGGAGCAGGATATCACTGCAGGTAGGATCTCTATAAGGGAATATTGTCTGGTTGGGAAACATGCCCTTAGATTGGGCCATACGAACTCGGCTCTTTGCAGATGAATAGAGGAGAATGAGGAGACTACGCTACATCTTCTGTTGGATAGACTGAGAATTAGGATATTGGGTGCACATATAGATAGCGCTGAAGCTCTACAAGAAATTTCTGTAGGAAAACTATCCTGGAGCAGGCTATTGATTTAAATCTAAGTAAGTAAGTAATCTGGATACGAATCATGGAGTGCTGTATTAAGCGGATATTCATAAACAAATGCCTGCGCAAATTTTTCGTACATTCTGACCCAGAACAATAATCCGCCGACATTAACGCAATAATAAATTCATTTTCTGCTATTTTCTGTTGTTGCCTCATTTTACTTTTAAATTTTTGATTTTAATTAAAATGGTTTTACAAAAAATAATTTGTCTCTTAATTAATTATCAATAGTCCCTTGCTGATTTGAAATAAATACGTATATTCTAATCACCTTTTAATAGGTTTATTAAAATGAAATAAAACAGCAATATATGTATGTATGTAATCTCTTTTATATATGAATATATGTATATAAGTTTCTATATTAATACGAGTATATTTTAATTATTGTGATTCTAAGTTTAATATATTTGTTATTTGTTTTTCTTATTTTCTTTAAAATTGTATTTATTTTTTATTTTTATAAATTAAAGAAAGAAACAACAATTAAATGGCAAATGTGGCTTGAAATGATTTTTCAAAAAGTAGTCTTTTGAAAAGCTTCGACTCAAACGGTTGTGAATGTGCGAGCAAATAAAATAGAAAGAAAACAAAAATATTTAAGAAGTCTAAAAAACAATAAAATAAAAAAAATATTTATTAATATTGTTTTTCAAATAAAAAGTGATTATAAGTTAAGATTAAGGAATAAAAACACTGGAGTTTTATAAAAATCTATTTAAAGAGATAGATCAATACAAAAATTTATGATCTATATTTCAAAAAGAGAAAAAATTTAAAATCGAAAATTGAAATATTTTTAAAAATTATATTGAAAAAATAAATTGATTTAAGTTTTAAAAGTGTAAAGTGATCTGTGGTTATTTAACAATAAATAGTTAAGGTTAGTAAATTTTAAATTAATTATTTTTTATCTTGTAATTTATTTTAAAAAACCCAAAGTAAAGTGAAAAATAAATGTGAAATTAAACAACTGTGATTAAATTTGGAAATTCTTTAAAACCACTTCTTTATCCTAAGACGCTTTATAATAATTTTCTGAATTGAATGGATCATTTGTTTTTTAAGTTCATCTTAAGCTGGACTGTATGTAAAATGTAAAAATTTTTAAGAATAATTTAAATTAATCCGAAAAACCCACAAAATATGCCGTTATATTTCCCGATTAAATTTAAAACAACATAACAAAATTAGATAAGAAAAACGTTATTTGATGCAAAACATTTGTGACTTTTCAAAAATATGAAGTTTTTGCTATTCTGAGTTCAGTTAACGAAGTTAACGCACTCAAATTGAAGTGACGAACAAAAATTTTTTTTTTTTAAATTCCAGATTTTCGATATAGAACGTCAGTAAGTGTATGCATTTAAAATTAATTTTCAATCAATTTTAATAATAATTACACTAATTGGTAAATAATGAATTTTATTTTGAAATGCTTATATCTTAAAAAAAAGTATTCAAAAAGGCGACACATTGTTATCATACGGGATCGCTAATTTTTCACGTTTTTCACCAAAGTGTAACAATGTATTGAAAAATGAACTTCACTTTCATGTTTAAGAAGACGAAATATGTAGTATATAAGTATACATCATTTCAACAAACTGTAAAAAGTTCTAGGCATTACCGGGTTAAAAAGGAACTTTATGCAAAAAAGAAAAAAAATAAATTTTTGATTAAATTACTTTTAATTGAAATAAACGTACTTGATAGCTCCTATCAGAAAATTTGTATTACTTCTCAGGTATGTATTTCCATTGTATTCTTTTTCGTCGCATAGTGTAATTGATCACAGTCCTCATACAAACAATGAATAAAACACAATATGTTTGCTTGTAGCGAATGAGAGAAATATAGATATGTATTTAGGAGAGAACTAAAATGGAACCACATGAGATATGTCAGTTTAAATATTTCTTCAATACAATTCGTTATTGACGCTCGTGTCTCGTTTTGAGTGTGGATCTGATCTTTTAAAGGAACTTGGCTTAGTAATTTTCTTATCTGCTTAATTAGGTGGGTTAAAAAAAAAAAAACATTTTTATTCTCTTATAATGTTAAACAATTAAAAGAATAACACGGTGCGCTGATGAATATTCTTCAAGTGTCTCTGTCTCCAGCAACTAGTTTTATGAATAGGAACCAGATTCATTCTTTAAGTGGTACTCTCAGTGTGCACCTTACAAATCCAAGGTCTTTCAGGTCGCCGATATTCCTGCAGATTACATTCCAGGGCAGCTCTCGCAATATTCTCCGTTAATCTCCTGATAACACGACCAATTCAGATCCACTATCTTTTTCGCATTTCAGTCTATGGGCTATATTTGAGCAATCTTTAAAAAATTGCCTATTTCTGGGCAATGGGCATTTGTTTCTAAGCAGGTACAGTAGTGACTGTACACTGAGTTAGTTAGTTTCCTAAATTTTAAATCTAACCTAAGGCATTCCAATTTTCCTTTAATATTTCTATAGCGCTGCACAAGCAAACAAACACCATCTGCACAATCTAAGTGCACAACAGTTCCTGTATTCCACAGCGAATGCTGGATGGTTATTGTCTATTTTTTTGCTTAAGAACGTCATCAAGTAAAATAAAACTTCTGTCCCACACCGAGGTTGGGCTGAAAAGATCTCTCCATACCTAAATACTTTTTCTTGGAATTTGTGTAAAGTGGTAATATTTTATAAAACTCAGTTTAGTTTGATTGAGGAATCCAGTCGCGCTGACTCATGTCAAGAAATTTATACTTAAGCCACGATAAGGCTGTTGTGATCTCCTATACTATGGATGATATATATCTATACTATGGATCTCTCCTATACTATGGATCTCTCCATACCTAAACACTTTTTCTTGGAATTTGTAAAAGGGGTAAAATTTTATAAAACTCAGTTTAGTTTGATTGAGGAATCCAGCCGCGCTGACTCATGTCAAGAAATTTATACTTAAGCCACGATAAGGCTGTTGTGATCTCCTATACTATGGATGATATATATCTATACTATGGATCTCTCCTATACTATGGATCTCTCCATACCTAAACACTTTTTCTTGGAATTTGTGTAAAGTGGTAATATTTTATAAAACTCAGTTTAGTTTGATTGAGGAATCCAGTCGCGCTGACTCATGTCAAGAAATTTATACTTAAGCCACGATAAGGCTGTTGTGATCTCCTATACTATGGATGATATATATCTATACTATGGATCTCTCCTATACTATGGATCTCTCCATACCTAAACACTTTTTCTTGGAATTTGTAAAAGGGGTAAAATTTTATAAAACTCAGTTTAGTTTGATTGAGGAATCCAGCCGCGCTGACTCATGTCAAGAAATTTATACTTAAGCCACGATAAGGCTGTTGTGATCTCCTATACTATGGATGATATATATCTGTACAATGGATCTCTCCTATACTATGGATCTCTCCATACCTAAACACTTTTTCTTGGAATTTGTGTAAAGTGGTAATATTTTATAAAACTCAGTTTAGTTTGATTGAGGAATCCAGTCGCGCTGACTCATGTCAAGAAATTTATACTTAAGCCACGATAAGGCTGTTGTGATCTCCTATACTATACTATACTATACTATACTATACTATACTATACTATACTATACTATACTATACTATACTATACTATACTATACTATACTATACTATACTATACTATACTATACTATACTATACTATACTATACTATACTATACTATACTATACTATACTATACTATACTATACTATACTATACTATACTATACTATACTATACTATACTATACTATACTATACTATACTATACTATACTATACTATACTATACTATACTATACTATACTATACTATACTATACTATACTATACTATACTATACTATACTATACTATACTATACTATACTATACTATACTATACTATACTATACTATACTATACTATACTATACTATACTATACTATACTATACTATACTATACTATACTATACTATACTATACTATACTATACTATACTATACTATACTATACTATACTATACTATACTATACTATACTATACTATACTATACTATACTATACTATACTATACTATACTATACTATACTATACTATACTATACTATACTATACTATACTATACTATACTATACTATACTATACTATACTATACTATACTATACTATACTATACTATACTATACTATACTATACTATACTATACTATACTATACTATACTATACTATACTATACTATACTATACTATACTATACTATACTATACTATACTATACTATACTATACTATACTATACTATACTATACTATACTATACTATACTATACTATACTATACTATACTATACTATACTATACTATACTATACTATACTATACTATACTATACTATACTATACTATACTATACTATACTATACTATACTATACTATACTATACTATACTATACTATACTATACTATACTATACTATACTATACTATACTATACTATACTATACTATACTATACTATACTATACTATACTATACTATACTATACTATACTATACTATACTATACTATACTATACTATACTATACTATACTATACTATACTATACTATACTATACTATACTATACTATACTATACTATACTATACTATACTATACTATACTATACTATACTATACTATACTATACTATACTATACTATACTATACTATACTATACTATACTATACTATACTATACTATACTATACTATACTATACTATACTATACTATACTATACTATACTATACTATACTATACTATACTATACTATACTATACTATACTATACTATACTATACTATACTATACTATACTATACTATACTATACTATACTATACTATACTATACTATACTATACTATACTATACTATACTATACTATACTATACTATACTATACTATACTATACTATACTATACTATACTATACTATACTATACTATACTATACTATACTATACTATACTATACTATACTATACTATACTATACTATACTATACTATACTATACTATACTATACTATACTATACTATACTATACTATACTATACTATACTATACTATACTATACTATACTATACTATACTATACTATACTATACTATACTATACTATACTATACTATACTATACTATACTATACTATACTATACTATACTATACTATACTATACTATACTATACTATACTATACTATACTATACTATACTATACTATACTATACTATACTATACTATACTATACTATACTATACTATACTATACTATACTATACTATACTATACTATACTATACTATACTATACTATACTATACTATACTATACTATACTATACTATACTATACTATACTATACTATACTATACTATACTATACTATACTATACTATACTATACTATACTATACTATACTATACTATACTATACTATACTATACTATACTATACTATACTATACTATACTATACTATACTATACTATACTATACTATACTATACTATACTATACTATACTATACTATACTATACTATACTATACTATACTATACTATACTATACTATACTATACTATACTATACTATACTATACTATACTATACTATACTATACTATACTATACTATACTATACTATACTATACTATACTATACTATACTATACTATACTATACTATACTATACTATACTATACTATACTATACTATACTATACTATACTATACTATACTATACTATACTATACTATTTGGATCAAATTTGGAGACACCTACTGTTAATATTTTGGAGATGTATACAAATAAATATTTTCTTTTCATGGGCGTGGCACCGCCAAGTTGAATTTTTGAAAATACATATAGACTAAAGTTTAAACATACATACGAACACACATTCATTCATTCAAGAAAAAAAGAGGTTGCCTTGTTGACTTGTATTTTCCAAGCAGTCTACCTCTGAAATCTTTTTAAAACAAAAAATTAAACTTTATTCACAAATTTGATTTCTTTAAATTTCGCATAATGCACTTTCTGTCCTCAACAACTTGCTGTTTAAGTAGAGTCTTTTTTTTAGCTTGTAGGGTATCGAATTCTCTATTTTCCACCCTTACTTTCTTTTTACTGATTAATAAACAACTTGTTTATCATTTTGTTGCCCTTTAAAAATTCATCGTACTTTTTTTAAATAATTAACATCAAATTGAAACACCGGTTAAATAAAAAATTCTCTAAAATTCCATTTTAAATACGTATGTAAATATAAATATAAAATGTCGACTAAAATCAAAATACAAATTTTCGATTTTTTATTGTTTTTATTTTTTTTCTAGAGAAAATTTTTAAACGCAAATAAATTAAATTATTATAATTTGTTTGTAAATTTATTTTTTATTTTTACGTTGGGAAATAAATAAATTGTTTAGAAACTGGTTTTATATTTTCAATCAAATGTTATTTTCTTTCTGATTCCTTACAGATACTGGTAAAAATAAAATATTAATAAATCAATTAAAAAAATTGATAAACAATTTTATTTTTACAATAATTACAAGTATATTTTATTTAATTAATTCTAAAGCGAATTCCTTACTTGCAGGGGTCTGGTTTTTAATTTCTTTCTTTTTAATAACAAGTTTTATACAATAATTTTGTAAAGCACCTTTCGAATTTGTGCGAATTATTATTGTAAATTTCCAATAAAATTTCTTTCAACGTTTTGCTTTGTAAAGCATTGCGTGTTGAAATTTGTTTTAATGAAATAAATTGTTCGTTCGAGATTAGTCGGAAATATTGTTGAACTTCCTTCATAGTTATTGCACGAGTACCATTTATAGAATACGTTCCGGTTTTTGTGAAATTACTACAATAATATCTGAATATATTTGTGCAAATTTTAAAGAAAAAAGATAGATAAAGAGCCAAAGATGTCAATGCAGAATCTTGTTGACCATGATTATAATGTATTCTTTGAGGTTTTTCTTAGCGTTTAAGATGTTTCATGTTTTTTGTATTTTTTATTAATAAATTTATTCAAGAATTTGTTTTTAGTACAATAGCTGCATCATTGTTTTCGTTAAGAGAAAAGCAAAATTTATTTATATACTATATAGAAAGCATTATTTTATGCTAGATATTTAATAATAAAATTTTCTTATCGAATTTCGTTTATATTTGTCTAAGCTATCTATCAAGGCAGTCTTAAACGTTCTTATTTTATCAAATTTCATTCATTTATTAAAATGCGTTCATATTAATATAAAAAGTTTGGAGATATCAAATCTAAGGTATTTTACAATTTTGCAACAAATCTTAGCACGTTGTAGCAATTGATGTTTTGTTGAGAAAACTTTACAAGTTTTTCAATATGTTCGTAGGACAAGTAGAAAAAAACAAAATTTTGACAAAAATTCGATTTTATTATTCAACCAACATAGTTGCCTTCGATGACGATAAAACGAGTATAGCAATTTTCGAATTTTTCGATACCACTTTTATGGTACAATTTCTCTTTCTCGACAAAATAGGCTTCAGTTTCTGTCTTTCCAGCAAGCATTCTCTTGAGATCTGAAAACAGGAAAAAGTCGCTGGGGGCAAATTCTGTAAAATACGGTGGGTGGATAAGTAATTCGAAGCCCAATTCATTCAATTTTGCCATCGTTTTCATCGATTTGTGGCATGATTTGTAAGCTCACCCGGCACCCACTTTAAACAGAGCTTTCGCATACCCAAATGTTCGTGTAAAATTGTAAAAACACTACCATCTGATATCCTTACAATGTCATCTAGCTCGTGTACCTTCTATTTGCGATCGTCCATAACCAATTTGTGGATTTTTTGATGTTTTCTGGTATAACAACCTCTCTGCATCATTTGTGCTGGTACGATCACGTTTAAATTCAGCATACCGCTTCTCTACCATGAATCAGATTTCGGATAATGTTTATCAAGCTTTTATTTGGTTTCCACTGTATTTTTTTCATCAAAAAGCAATGCTTTATCAAAACTCGAAATTCACATTTTTCCATATTTTTTAAATAACAAAAGTTGCTTCACACAAAAGCTATAACTCACGAATCAATGGTCAGATTGCCGTCAAATTTATACACATATCGTTTGAAAGTTAGTAAATCATGTGCACAAAATTCTAGTAACGCCATCTATGTATCATCCTATCATCACAAATTCTAATAACTCGTGTGTCTTTTTTTTAGTATAGTATATGGAAAAATGACAAATGTTGCAATTTTTTATTTTGAAATCAAACATACGCACTATTTTTATGGACGTTTGATTTGCACTTATCCATACGCGTAAGTAACAGGCCAAACTTTCGCGGGAAGATCGTTTCACAAACAAACGGTGCGGCTAAAGAACGATTTCTTTCTATAATGTGTTGTGCGATTCATTGGACAATGGACTAAAAAAGGATCAATTACTTTATTTCGTCAGAGCAAAGTCCGTTATAGTATCGATAGAAGAATGATACGTACGTTACTTTACGATGATGTTCTAACGAACGTCTCTTGTACGCGGCCGAGAAGCCACAAAATAGACTTTAGGCAGCGGCCCATATATGATAGTTGTATTCCATCCAAGATCGAATATTGGTCTTATAAATATTAAGAAGGTCAGAAGTATTTTTTCAGTTTCGGGAAAACCAGAACTTGAATGCTTCCTTCGGCACTCGAAAAATGTGCTCCTTATACCGAATATGATAGTGAATACTATGATAATAATAATCTCAATATCAACTTAACCATGAATCTGACTGTTAAATATCTATATTACCCATAGTCACGGACGACACTACACAACTACATCTATGTAAGAAAACAACCTTGGATATTTTCGACAAGTCGCTTGTGGGTATGTCATACGTATTTCGCCTTTTCACCACAATCTCTAAATTAAACGACAAATGTTGCTACTATCTGCGTAAAACTAAATAAGATTGGAAATAAGAAAGATATAAGGTTGTTAAGAAATATTATAAATAAAATAGGAGAAAGAGCAGAGCCTTACAGGACTCCCTAATTTATCCTGAACTCATCGGATGAATTTCCAGCAATGGAAAAGCTCGAAATAAATCAAAAGAAGTGATTAGCGACACCAAAATCTACCATAATCTAGAGTCATAAATGTACTCTCGCCATGATCATGAATAAATTTGTTCCACCTCTCGAAGCACCGCCAGTGTATCACCAGTAAAACGGTCGCAACAATAGTTTACCATTCATTTCTTTTTAATACTAACAAATTTTATTTTATTCCATTTCATCTTATTTGAGTGGGTCTGCCTCTGTGTTGTGGATATCCATTCAAAAAGTTTTTTTTCCCAAAAGTTTTTGTCATCTTTTCTCAATATCCATCCACCTGCTTTTAATTTGGTTATAAATTGGCGTTTGATTGCACTTTTCGTATATACGTGTTGTTTCGAGATTATGTTCGGCCAATGGATTCGCTAAATTCATCTGTTTATGAACGTCTGAATTCTACCTCTAGGCTTTGCATATGTATTCAGATTTTTGCATTCATTGAGTAACACAGATTTTCAAGATATAGTTTATGGCTTCCAATGCTTGTTCTTGTTTTAGAATTAAAACGTTAAAAACCCACCTATAAAATAATTGCTCTCTTTTTATTACCTTTATAAATTTTTAATTACCGGTCATTTATTAAAATATTGACATATGACTAATTTAATTGTATCTACTGTCTTGTACTCGTTATTAATTGTCTGACAATTTTCTCTTCGTATTAATGAATTACTGTCATTTTTCTTTTCAAACAAGTTTATAAATTTGAAGTTTGTATAGAGTTTGTAGCTATCGTTTTTAAAACATGTGACTTTTTTTTATAATGTTTCTATGATAAATGTAAGTTATTAATTGGTTTAAATTATACATACATTTGTATTTAATAACTACAATTTACATTGTATTTTTATTCTAGGTATTGATAATGAGGGGTTTTCATTTTATTTAAGTAATTAGTTGTAAAATGTTTAATATACGAGGAAATATATGTGATTTTTTAATTTAATAACAAATTCTTTTAGTTTATAAGAATTAGTTGCTCTTTAATAATGTAACCCTTATTATTTTTTAGTGTAAATAGTGTTAAGCTACAGTCACATTTGTCAAATATATGACGCGAAAAACGTGACCACTGGTTTATAGAAATATTTTATGTTTACATTTCCTTTTATGTCAGCGTTTCTTAAAGAATTATTTATAAGCAAATAATAGTGCCAAAAAACATTAAGATTTTTAAAGTACTTAATTAAAAACAAAATAAATAAATAAATAAATAAATAATAAAAGAAGAAATATTTCTATAAAATACTGGTCACGTTTTTTTGGTCAAATATTTGACAAATGTGATCGTAGCTTTAGATTTAAAAAAAAATAATTTTTTTTTTGACAAATTTAAAAACTTTTATATATTAAAATAAAATTTTGTAACGATTGTAAATACATTTTATTTGTATACTATACATATTTTACCAATATATATTAAAACAATATACGATGGAATATAATATCTCCAGTTCCACTTTGGATTATACTGACTGAGTCGAATGTAGTACGTCTATCTGCCATTAAATCTTGTAATCAACGAACAAGGGTCTAATTCGTTTCCCGTTTACTTGTTGGAACAAGTTAAATTATGAAATAATAAGACTCAAAATTACCTTGTTCGCTGGTTGAAGTACTCACATATCTACTTACTTACTTACTATATAATTGCTGTTGATGGTTCTACTTCTTTTGGTTTTGTCAAATTAAATTTTGTGAAATTAAATAAAAAGTTTAATTAACAATTTAGGTGATTAGCTCTTAAAACTAATTATGTTATTCGGCTTATAATTGGGGGTTGAATTACGAATAAACGTTGCTATGTGAATATGGCATCGGTGTTATTTACAGTTACACAAGTTTAAATTCTAACAAAGCAAAGAAACATAGTTTTAATATCAATGAAACGGGCTTTGTGGGTTTTTGTGACATTAATGCTTAAATATGGAACACCAATTTTCTCAAACTTTTCGTAGTATTTGCGGCCGTATTTCGCCAATAACTCCTCGAATGTTGTTTTCCAGGTGTTCAATTGTCTCTGGTTTGTCAACGTAGACAAGTGACTTTACGTTACCCTAAAAAACTTATACAATGGGGTTGAATCACATGATCTTACTTTTTCATTAGAAGTATCTTTGAGTAAATCAATTGTATCGCGCGCTGAGTGGCATGTGGCTCCGGCCTGTTGGAACCACATGTCAGCAAGATTAATGCCAGCTAATTTTGGCACGAAAAAATTTCTAAATTTGCGCTTATACCGTTTAGAACTGACAGTAACATTCTGACGCCAGCCCATAAAGTGCATCAGACAGTAATTTTCTGTAGATGTAATGGTGTTTCGACAAAAGCTTGTGGATTATCTTCACTGCGACAATTCTGTTTATTTACGTACCTATTCAATCAAAAATGGGTTTCATCGGAGTTAAGTTTGACGAACAAAACTAATATTTGATAAAAAACTTGAACAATTTGCAAGCGTTGCTCTGGCTCTCCATAATGAAATGACAAACCAAACTAAACAGAAAGAAACTATCAGCTGTTAAATCAGTTCTCAAATATAGCAGTGTTTTTAACTCAAAGTTATGAAGCTTTACAAAAAACACCCGATATTTCGAAAGTGGGGTAAGTAAATTTTTTTTACTTCGATATCTATATATTTTGAATATTTTGTGTCATTGTTTACAAATAACAAAGTCTGCTCAATAGTATGGTGAATTAAAAATGTGACGTTACGCGTACCGACTGCGGCGTATAAGCAATATTAATTTGAATTTCTTTTCTTTTCAATATTATTATAGTAAAACCTTAATGATTCGAATAATTGATTGTAGATCCAGAATCTGATTTTTTTTTATTATAAATTGTGTTCGCACAGAAAGATTTTTTTTTTTTTCAAAATAAACTGCTTAAATCGATTTTTTATCGAAGGTGACGTTTACACCTTAGCTTAAAAATAATTTAAGAAAATGGATTGTTTATTACCTAAGAATAATCCGGATCGTACTGGCTTGCCTCGTTTTTAAGACCCGAACTCTTAAAATCAGTTATCCATTAATAGGAAACATGCAATTTTATTTAAGAAATGAACAACATTTAATAAAAATAGGTTTATAATTTGTGCTAGCAAGAAAAACAAAATTTTTTTTTTGACAATAATTCAAGTTGTTACCGAAATTTAGTAATTTTATGAAAAGGCAGGCGGCAAATTTTGGCCTTCTTAAATTTAAATAAATCGGCAAATAATTGATTAAAGCTTTAACAGACTTTTAGACTACAAATAAATTGAGACTTAGACCAATGAAGTTATTCTTAGTCTTTTATTGATGTGTCATAATATTTAAGGGTAATCGGGACATTATCAACTCGCAGCTATAACATAAAATAGCTTAAAAAATCTTTAGAATTCATAATGACAGTCAGCCGTCTTTGAGAGTTATGTGAATTGAGAGCCTTAAGGATGACAAAAGGTCTTCAAAAAGTTCAATTTCTTATTTAAACATTAACCCCCTTATTTATGAAGAAATTCTTAATTAAAGGTTATAAAATATAATTTGTGCAAAAATTTTTTTATAAACCCTTTATAAATGGAAAATTTTTTTTCTAAATATGGTGGTACTTATAAATATTTTGTCTAATCGTTGCTATTTTTTAGACCCAGTAACTATTAAAAAATGATACATATTTAATTATTGTATCACTTTTAATTTTTACAATTTTTCTACTAATTGTGTTATATTACTTTTGTATTCTGTCATAATTTTAAATTAGAATAGGAAAAGAAAAACACACACAAAAAAAAAACAAAAAGAAATACAAAACAAGAAAAATGCAAAAGCACTACATACACATATTTGTTTTCTATTATGACATCAGTTTGCATTTTCTTTAAAAACCTGAATATTTCCCACCATATATAGAAAAGAGAGCAACAAGAGAAAGAAATTTCCTAGAAATAATGTTGCCAACATTCAGTTTTAACCTAAAAGAAAATGAATTGGTATTTTAAAGATTTCCTTCTAACTAACGAATAGTGCTGCAGCAGAACATCTGCTTTCATTACTCTTTATGCCTCTTCTAAAAAATTAAGACCAAGTAATTTAACTTATACGCTAGAAAAAATATGGTAAGTCACCACTAAACGAGAACATATGTGACAAAACTTTGATTATTTGAGTTAAATTTGTTTACAGCTAAGAATCTAAATTTTTTCAGCTGCTGCGTTACATCTACCGTTTGTGTGATGGTGAACGGTTTATGTGTGTTGAACGAATAAGACATTAATAATGTTACGCTTTACGATATTTCGCTATCGTTACCTTTTTGCAATACACTGCGCGTCATCAGGATAGCGCCCCTCCTTTTATTGACGGTTAATGTTAAATATTTTCTAAACTAATTGAGATATGGAATTAAATTTTTATGTAGTGGACTCTTAACAATTCTCTTTAAAATAAAACAACAATAGTACTGCTCTACCATTCGGATTGTGAAGATTGGAACATTTGAGATTTGCAAATAAGTTTTTAAAGTAGAAAAAAGTCGTTTTGAAAACGCTGTTATAGTTCTCCGCATTCATACGCGATTTTATAACTGAAACTTACAGGTGCCACAGTAGGATACTGCTTCCCACACTATCCAGTCTCCCATCTTCTGTTGCATTTTAATTTCTTGTGGGAATCATTATATGTGATCTCTCCCACAAGAAATTAAAACACAATAGATCCTGGTGGCTGTTATTACTGAGTGGCTTGTGCGCATGCTAGGATACTTAGTCTGCCATTCAATGATTACTTTAAGAATTGCCAGGATGAGAAAGAGGAGACTGTGGAACATTTCCTATGTCAATGTTCGAATATTTCTGATATTAGGTCTGCTTTCCTTGGCAGTCTATTTCTGCATGCAAGATTGGACCTTGCTGATATACATTAATATCAGCGGACTGTTTTCTTTTGTGTACGTTGTTCGTTTCGGGCCACGATGCGGACATTTAAGTGGTTCCACCTTGATACTATCTATGGGAATTACAGTGGGATCAGTAGATGAACACAAGTGAGCTTGGCTAGTGTCTATCTACCAATTGTAATTTACTAACTTACTACTTCACGAAAGTTTTTTATGCCATTTCGAGATCTAACACTACAGTGTTTATATTCTATAGTAACTTTAAAATTTAGCAACATGTTCCGAAGGAACAAACTTTATTTTAATAACGCTTATTCTAGTTCGTATTTTTATTGAGTAAACAATATTTTTAGGTACATATCGCACACCTAGTTCAAAAGTGACTCAAATCAAAATTGTAATTTTTCAGAAATCGAAAAAAATTCTATACCAATTGAAACATAAAGAAAAACATAACTATTTTTTAGCAACAGTTAAATACGGTTAACAGTGAAATACTGATTTTTTTGTAGATAAACAAGTGCATTGTGCATAGTTTAAGCATATAAAGACGAAAAATGAAAATTTTGAGTTGAGTCAATTTTTAACGAGGTGTGCGGTATGTACTACAATTCAAAAATCAAAAATTTCTTGAGTCAAACTTTAAAAACTCATCTAATTGGCAACTCTCTTTTGCTTTTGTTGTTTTTTGCTTTTGTAATACATTTAAATGTTTGACTATTTTGCGGATATTTCGTTGTAAATAAGAGTAGTTTACTGATGTCGCTCTATTAAATAACAACAACGATAGTATTTGAAAGTGACGGCGGCAACAACAATATAAATCATTGGTAGCTGTAATACCGTAAATAAATAAAAATAAAATATTTAAAAAGAAAAGTAATTACGAGTGCTAGTGAATTTTCCGTAATTGAGTGAATTTTCCTGACAATGTATTGATATTTAGTTAAAAAATGTATTTTACTTTAATTATACATTACGTGCAATAGGATTAAAAATAATAATTTTATTCAGAGCATGTAAGTGACTGTGCGAAAGTCATCATAATCAAAAAAAAAAAAAAAATAAATAAATAAAAAATAATAATAATAATTTAATGATTTTTAAGTGGCAGCTAATTACTTGCGTTTTTCAATTTTTTTTCTTTTTTTCTAATGTTATGATGAGTGTGTTATTATGTATTAGTTAACGCGCAATAGAAATGGAAATAAAATTCTATTGGAAAACTGCAGTTTAAGGTTCACCATCTGTTATAATATTTATTACACAAGTAACAGCAAATATTGTATAATAAAATCGTTGTTGATATTGTCTACTAAATAAATTTAATTAATCATCTATCAAATGAAAAGAAAAAAATATATATTAACAAAATATAGAACAAAATTTTTATTCAAACTTTTCTTTTGCTTTTGATTAACAAGTTAAATAATCTCCTGACATCTCCTCCTTAATACTAGTGGAGGTGAGCGAACCATATTATTGAAATAAAACAAATTTTAATACATTCCACACACTACGAATTCTAAATTATTTGCCACTTGAAAATGTGTATAATTTATATTTTAAACACGTTGCAGTTCTTTTCTTTAATTTGTTTTTGTCGATTTTGTAAAAGGAAATATATTTTTTGGATTGTTTACATTGCATTATTTTTATTTGTTATTTATATTAGGGCAGTTTATATTTAATCTAATATATAAAAACTAGAGTAATCCCTCCCGCGTATTATACCTGCTTTTTGACTGATGTAGATAGATAAAGCTTTAACTGTTACCGTTCTCTACACATGCAAATATCAATATATTTTTTTAAATGATGTTTTGAATTGACTGCCAATTTATTTAAGCCAAATTGAGTAACTTCAACTCAACCAAGCCCACTTATCCGATTCCGCCCACTTTTTAACTGATAGTTTGTCATTTGGACCAAATTCAGAACCTTTCATTCCTATTGTTCTCTAGATATACAGAAATCAATATTTTATTTCTATGGGAGATGCTACACCCACTTATTCAATTTCGCCCATATTTCGTTTAATGATGAGTATTAACTACTAAGTTATTTAGACAAAATTCAGAACCTTCCACTATTACCGTTCCAAATATACACAAAAATCAATACTTACTTTGTATGGGAGGAACTGCTTCCATTTATCCAATCCTATCCACTTTTTGAGTAATGATTTGTGGTGTACTGACCACAAAATTATTTGGCCCAAACTCAATGACTTACTATTACCGTTTTAAAGATATAGACATATAAATACATATTATATATGGGCATGGCACCGCCCAATTGAACAATAGCAAAGCCACACACCAAATTAAAGCTTTCTACAAATGCTTTTTATATACACAGCTTTATTTTAAAAAATATTTTCTAACTCACACAATGTCTAAACGCTGTAACAAATTTGGTTTTCAGGTAAAACTTATGCAACACAAAGGGGTTCACTCTTACGTCAATAACTCTCGAATCAATGAACCTTAAACAAGGCATATACATAATCTTGGTGTTGACTTCACCTTTCGTTTAAGGGCTTACAAAATAACATCGGTTGGCGCATTTCGAGAACAATTACAACGCATTTTATTGTTCTCTTTTATATTTATAGATGTATGTGTGTTTGTATAGATTCGCAGTCAATGTAAATCATCAGTAAAAAGTGGACAGGATAGGCGAGTGGGCGTAGTACTTCCCATACAAAGTAGATATTGATTTTGGTATATCTTGAGAAAAGTTATAACTAAAGATTCAGAATTTGGTCTGTTTGACTTCATGGTCAATGCAAATCATTAGGCAAAAAGGGAGCGAAATTGGACAAGTGAGCGTGGTACCTCCCATATAAACTAAATATTGATTTCTGTTTATCTTGAGAACGGTTGAAGCAAAAGCTTCAGAAATCAGTTCAAATGACATCGTAGTCAATATAAATCATCAGGCAAAAAGTGGGGGGAATTTGGCAAGTGGGCGTAGTACCTCCCATACAAACTAAATATTGATTTCGTTATCTCTTGAGAACGGTTAAAGCATAAGCTTCTGAATTTCATCATCAGTTAGTAACAGGTAGGATTGGATAAGTAGGCGCGGCAGCTTCCTGTAGAGAACGACAACTATTAAAGCCTATTATCAGCTTAAAAGCGGAAATTGCAGAAATCTAACTGTACAAAAGCTGTCTATATTTGAAAGTATACTATCTACATATGTATATAAAAATTAATGTGTGTTTGTTTGAAGACTGTATGAAGATAAAAAGCAGAACAATCGATTGGATTTTTACCGGAAGAAGACAAAATTTGGAAAAAAGGGTAAAAATTTAACTAAAATAACATAGCACACCGGGTTTTAGCTGGTAATAAATATAAAAAATGTATAAAATTATTAATCATATACATATATAATAGAATAAAATAATATTTTATTCTTTGGTTATGCTATCCAAGCTTAAATATATTTAGCCATAGAAATATCGCCACTAGATCAGAAGCAGCAACTTGCGAATTTAAACTTTCGTGATGAGCTTCAATTTTAGGCATATCTTCTCTTATACTGAAGAAATTGTTCCAAGTAGTAAAGAAAGTTTGATGAGTGTGAAATACATATCTTTGTTTTGACGGCCTTTGGAAAAGGTTTTTTTGATTAATTATTTTTTATAGGTGGACTATAAAATTACTTAGCAAAAAACCATTTATTTCCTATGAAAATTTATTATTCATAAAAAATCTGAAGCACCTTAGAAAACTTCGTTTAGATAATTGGAGGGCAATGTGAAATACTACTTATAAAACATTAATTAAAATTCATTTAAATTAATTAAGAAAATATATAATACACCTTTAGTTTTGTTATTGATCCGATTTGTATTATTTTTACGTTTTCACGGGTAAAACCTTTCTCTTTGTGAAGGCAAATATTTGTTCTAGTCTACGCTTAACTCAGTTATTCCAAATTAGCCTAATGACATATATGTAACTATGATATGTATGTATTTGAAGTATGTATTTGTATCTATCCGGCGTTGCCTGGGAATCTATGTATGTATGTAAATGTTAGATATACATATTATATGTGTAAATGGAAGATAAATTCCTTTTTTTCCTGATCATATCCGTTTTTGTGCCATCGTTTTGTCTGTATAAATTAAATTGTAGGACAACGTCTTAAGTCTCCTGTTGAAATATCGAGCCATAAGCGCCAAAAAGACGTAAGCGACAAAAAACAAATTTTTCAGGAGAAGGTTTTTTTTCAATATTTTTTGTTCTAGAGTAGTACATAAGACTCTTTTGTTTTTGCTGTAAAACCACAAAGGTACATTTTCGAGCTATAAAAATTTGTATGCTGGTGGGAATGATCGAATACTATCGATTTTTATCAAAAAACGAAAATCGATAATCATGCCGCTTACGTCTTTTTGGCGGTTATGGCTCGATATGTATTTATTGAAATATACGATAATAAATTTTATTTTCGAGGGATGCAATCCTCTCTTTCTATTCTTGACTTAGTGTGCACCTTAATAATTTAATACCATGAGGAAAGTTTAAAGACTCTATATTTTATAGTTTACAAGATATAGTCTAATAACTACTTTTTTCGTAAGAACGGACTATGAACCAGAATCCCTTGGAGTGATACGTCTAAAAATGTTCTTTTTTTGAAAGGAGGTCTAATTAAAAAATAGCATACCTTATTGCACTTTTGTTAGCCAGATCTTTTTGCGTTCCAATCGGTTCGTCCTTTCGGTTCAATCCTTTACTCATGATTGATAGACAAACAAATAAACAAACTTAAAAAATTATATAAAATATTGAGTGTTCGAAAAAGTTCGCATAGAAATTTTTGTATATTTGCAACGAACTTTATTAAACCAAATATGTGCTATTTTGATCGATAACCTTTTGCCTTTCTATTAGTATAGAAAATCTGGCTTTTCTGAGCCAAAGACTGATCAAATTGCGTTTCGCAGGCCTTTACGGAACTCAAATCTATACTGTTAATAGAGTTTTGGAGAGATCAAAAGAAATGATAACCTGAATGTACAAGATGATATATGGTGGATGCATCAAAACTTCCCAGTCAATTAGTTTCAGTTTCTGTCGGGTCTTTAAAGATGTATGTGGTCTGTCATTGTCGTGATGAAACACAACACCTTTTAACTTTTCTGTTAATCAATTTTGCCCGTTTTAATCGAATTGTTTGCTTCGTTAATTGTTAAGAGTACAGATTAGAATCAATTGCTTGACCAGGTTGTAGAAACTAATAATGAACAATTCCCTTCTAATCTCACCATACTCATAGTATTTCCTTTCTTAGTGTCACTCCTGGCTTTGCGACGATCTGCAAAGCTTCACCTCGTTTTGTTGATGATTTTTTTCGCGTATGATTGTCGTACGTATGTAATTCTTATTTCATTGACCGAAGTCATTCGCTTCAGAAATGAAAATTCGATCCATTAAACTTTTCACTGTTAATTAGAGTGGTATCCAAACTTCAACTTTTTTAGTAATTGATCGGGCAGAGCGAGGTGCATCTTTAACATTAAAGTTTTCAGATCGTAACCAAGCAAATCATTGCGATTTTAATAATATAAGTGAAACTTAAAATGTCACCTTGAAAACAAGCCATAGTGTTGCAAGAGATATCACATCATCTATCATCTATCGATAATTTGAACTTAACCAAGCACTCAATATAATTCTTACGAGCGGAGCAACTAAGACCAGAAACTTTTTACAGAATAATTAGAAAAAAAATAAGAAGAAATCGACGTTAACAAGAGAGTATGCAAGTAGAATTTTCGTAAAAACTAGTTATTAAAACAGCTAATTGTTAGAAGTGAAATAATAAAAGCCATGGGTGCATTTCCCTATTAAAACATTTATTTTTGTAATTTAGAAAAATTTTAAAAATGCAATAAAAATTTCAGAGTCTATAAAAACAACTAATATAACAATATGTCGTAATTATAACTGTTTTTTTATTAACGTATTTTTTGTATTTTATTTTAATATTTATTATCAAAAAAACAATCAGAATATTTAACGTATAAGATTACTAAGCGATAAACGTACCCCCTTAATTTTTTGTTGCTGTTTTCATTTGCTCTAAACAATTGCTGTTGTTGCTTAAATAAATATGAAATAAAATGAAAAAATAAAATACATAATAATTACATATAGGCATACGGACATACAGACATACATATACATATGGTTTTTTTACTTTTTGTTGTATTGGGTAATTTCACATTGCTTGGCGTTTAGCGCAACAAGTTCAAGGAAATTACATTCATGCACACTGGGGCACAATAAGTTCACTCAAGTGAGACAACGACTCGAACGACGTACGAGCAATCTTTGATGTTAAACAATAAGAGTCAAGTAAATT
The DNA here is from genome assembly GCA_023159175.1 of Wohlfahrtia magnifica. NCBI lineage: Eukaryota > Metazoa > Arthropoda > Insecta > Diptera > Sarcophagidae > Wohlfahrtia > Wohlfahrtia magnifica. Next base: position 22,970 of record JAKWBJ010000540.1, read on the forward strand.
TTTATCGTGTGAATTTTTATTTTTTTATTTTTAATATTATTTGTTTGCAAAAAAATACATAAATAAATATTGCAGTACTTCTATGTACATTTTTGTGTTTTACAAGTATTTCTGCAATATTCGTAGTTGACAGCAGGGATGGAAAATCAAAAAAAGTTTTTTCATCTTCATTACAAATAAAATCTAAATACAGCTAAAATTATAAAAATAAGAATTGTTCCAATTTTTTATTACATCAGATGGGAGTATAAAATAAAATAGAAGTTTCTATAATTCAAAAATTTCGCTACTCACTGAAATAACTGCGTCAAACAGTTCCTAATCCCTAACAGAGGAAACTCAGATAAACTGCTTTTGCATAGTAGAATAGACTTAAGCCTTTTGATAGGATACTTTACGGGCCATTGCAACTTGAGGCACTATTGAACAAATTTGGTATCTCCAAAACCAACGACTGCCGATTTTGTGAAAGTGACAATGAAAGTCCATAACACATAGGCTTTCCACAGGAGACCAAATAAGGTCGCTGTACTTTCTGGCCTCATCAATTTCTGCTAAAAATTCATCTTCATCATCATCTTTATTTATTTTCCCTAACTTCATTCAGAATCACACGAGCGATGTATAGGGTGTTTTTTAAGAGCTTGACAACAAAGAGTTTTTTTTTATAATCTGGTAGATAATTTCATGGCATTTACGTGTTACATGGTCCATTCACTCAGTTAAAATTTTGGACTACTTTTTCCAAAAAATCTGGCTCTATGACGTCAATGGTGGTTTGATTTTTAGCTTCCGATGCTTTAAAAGTTGCTGGTTTGTCGGCACAAACCAAGAACTTAATATAGCCCCATAAAAAGTAATCCAGAGGCGGTAAATCGTACGAACTAGGGGGCTAGTGAACAGGAATGTTTACAAAGCTGTATGGAACGTTGCTCCGTTTAATTGGAACCAAATGTCGCTGATGTTTAGCTGATTAATTTTTGAAAACAAATATTCAGTTGGAATGGCTAAATGAAATAGTGATACGTTAACAGCTTAAGGATTGTAGTCATTTAACGAAATGTGAACTTTGCGAACAGATTTATTTTTTTTTCAAAGTAAATTTCCACAATTTGGAAGAGTTTTTCTAGCGTTAAACGATCCATGATGACTTGCGAAACCTTACTGCACAGAAATGTCAACACAGTTTCGCATTCACAGCTGCCAAACGATTCCTGTTTTGTCTGTTTAAACGAAAAAGTACTGAAATCATTATTTAGAAATACTAAAATTTCCATCCCTGGATGACATATTGTTTGCAACATGTACAACAGCGGCGTACACAATGGTTTTAAATATAATTTTATAAATAAAATACACTTTATATTTAAAGTCTTGGTCTATTAGACCTCAGTTGTTTTTTTATTGTTAAATTTATTACATCAATTATTTCTGCTCTATTTTTAACGGTCCATATTATTTTTATTCAAAACGTACAAATGACGTTTTTTACGTTGAGGGATGAATATAAGTTTACTATATATTTTTTTATTTTTTCAATTATCCGCTCTACTTTTTGCCATAAATTTAATTAGATATATATATACAAAAAAATATATTTCTATATACAATTGAAATATGCTCATGTGTCAGCGGTAGTTGTTATATATTTAAATTTATTATTCAAATACGAGTATGTTGGCTTATTTATTAGCTGAGAAATTTTTTAAGAAAAGGAAATTTATAGAATATTTAGGAATAATGGTGATCATGTTAGTCATAATTAAAAAAAAATCAGGTGAATATATATATATATATATATATATATATATATATATATATATATATATATATATATATATATATATATATATGTTATATTTATATATATAAATATAACATGTTAAAAAAACAAATAAATCGTTCTCACAAGCATAATAGAGCAATTTAAAAAAAAGTAATTGTGGAAACTTGAACGACTACATCGATTGTATGTTATTAGTAGGTTAGGTTAAACCTATCCAAAGGTCTGTTTACCTAGGCCAAAAATTGACCCATTGCGATGTCTCTAACGATTATGGCCATACATCTAGGATCCATTAGTGCCAATCCAGGATCTATAATCTTAGCATTGATAGCTCTGGACGTCAGTGTAGAATCGTAACAACATCACGTCTCCTTCCAGCAAATTTTGTCCGTAATTCCTCTAGGAAAATGCATCCCGTACTTAGCATCTGTTAGTGAAGATTATTATGAAGTAAAAGTCCGTTCAGTTTAGCATTACATAGGTTAGTACAAAACCACCGGCATATTGATTATTGCGGATTGAATGTGTGATTTTAAGTTCTAATTCGTTTTGGATTTTAATTCACTCAGCATGACGATTGACCATTAAAGCACAAATACACATAATCTATCAGATTATTTAAAACATTTGATGATTTTAAGTAATTTTTAATAAGATTTCAATAGTAAACTTTAAACTTATAAACATTTCTTTCTTTTAAAATGTGTAGATTTATAAATTCTGAATTTTAGCGAAACGGCAAACATTTTTGAAATACAACCTATGACTGTTAATAATATAAAACAAATACAAAAAAAGATTTTTTGGCCTACATACATAAAGCTTTTTCTATTGAATGCTTCCCGTTTTAAAGCTGCAAAAATATTAACCAATTAGTATTTTATATTTTCTGTTTAAAATTTTAAATCGAATATGTGATATCTCTGTCAAAGTAACACTCGCATCAGTGTTGTATTAAGCTTGTAAGTCTAAATCAATTAATACTATGGGCTTACAGAATCTACATATTTAAATGGTATTAGAGAAAAAGCTTCATAAAAAAAGTTTGGCACCAACATACATAAATGTTGGTATAAATTTTTCTACAGAACCCTCTAGGACAGCTAGAATTGTTATTTGTTGATTGAACCAATGTGTTCATTGCTAGTAAAGTTTCTAATACTTGTATTATATATTTGTCATGCAATAATTACATTTATTGTAGTAATTTGTAATTTAAATGCGAAGATCAATACCTATAAGGCTAAGACCACGCAATAAGCGTCAAAAGATGAGCATTGAGGCGGCAAATTTAAGCGACAAGAGGCTAATTACTGAGCGTCAGTCCTAAACGCCATTGCTGAGCATATACTTATTAAAATGCTATTGTCAAGAAAGATTTGTTAAAAGCTATTAAGCGAAAATCGTAGTTAATTTATAAAAAGTAAAAGCGTTTAAAAGCGAAAAATAATATATGTATTTATATATATAAATAGAGCAAGGTTACATTATAGCAAATTTAACCATTTATATACTAATCAGTGCAAATTTCCAGACAGATTTTTGGCAAAACTGCTGTATGTCTGTAAAATCTATTGATTATCTGGACCAAATTTAGAAACTCTTACTGTTTCAAAGATATAAAAAATAAAAATATTTATTTTCCATGGGCATGGCACCGCCCAGTGAAAACCCTCTTTATGCCTGGAAAAATCTAAAAAGATGTACTGTTTAAAAAAAAAAACTCTAGTCGTATCGTTGTTTTCTTTTCGTGTTTTGTCTTTACTGATTTTAATCTGTGCCGATTAGTAAGAACAGCTTAATATCCATAATTTCTACAAACGGATATCTGGTCGTGTTCGTACCTAACAGTTAATTTTATCTATTCGGTAAAACAACTTTGGTAATTTCATCTATACTTTTGCCTACGTCTTTTTATTTTTAAAAATATGACAATATTTCTCAAATATATTTGTCATTTTATATTATTTTAACCTGAAACTCGGCGTGCTTCGCTATTCTCATTTTCATTATTATTTAAACTCTTATCTTTGTTAGCATTTTTACACCTTTTTTCATATCTTATCGCAGTCCAGTACAAGTTAAAGCATTTAAGATAGCTTATATGAAGGACATTGCAAATTTGTTTAGATAATTGGTTCTGCTTGCAAACATACAAACACGCATTCATTTTTATATATAATAGCCTATTTATTCCTGAACGAAATCTACTACTTACATGATTTCGATCAAAATCTAGTAGATTTCAACTAGATTTCCCATACAAAACAATGTCTCCTTCGTCACGAAATTTTGTCGAAATCGAGTTAAAATCTAGTATATTTATTGATGCAACTCTGTTTTTGGTACTAAAAATACAATAAAATACAACTCTGTTTAAGAAAAAATTACATTCGAAATAAAAATAAATGAGTATTTTTTTAATGGAAAAATTTATTGAAGAAAATATATTTCTTTGGTATAACAATTTACGAATATTATTTGTGCAACAGAATTTTTAATTTCTTTCTCTTCTATTTCAGCCATGTGAAAACGAAATCTCCTTTAATGTCAAAAAAAGTCTAATGTAAACGCATTAGATTTTATACAAAATTTAAAATCTAATTGACATTAACATTAAACACATAACCGACAGCAAGCAGCAAAACAAAGATTAGTGATATCAATACAATATAAAATTTTATATAAAAAAACGTAAAAATAGTTTTTTTTTATTTATCAGAAAACAACAGTATTAGCTTAAAATATTTTATCAAACAACATTTACGAGGGCGGATTGACATTGAAGCTACCTAAGTAGGAAAAAACATTTTTTTTTCAAAAACCATTCATTTCTCAACATAGTCTCCTTTTAGCTCAATACACTTAGTAAGACGATTTTCCAACTTTTTTATACCATCTGAATAATAGGATTTTGGGAACTCCTCAAAATACGCATTAGTTTCGTTAATCACTTCTTCGTTTGAGATGAATCTTTTTCCTGCGAGCCATTTTTTTAAGTTTGGAAACACGAAAAAGTCACTAAGAGCTAAATCGGGACTATAAGGTGGACGATCAACCAATTCGAAGTGGATTTCTCGTAGTTTTAGCATCGTATCTAACGCTGTGTGAACCGGTGCGTTGTCTTGCAGAAAGAGCACTTTTTTCTTGCTTAAATGTGATCATTTTTCCTTGATTGCATCAACCAATTGATTCAATAATGCACGATAATACTCTCCTGTGATTGTGGATCCCTTTTCAAGATAATCGATGAGCAATATTCCGTGTGTATCCCAAAATACAGTGGCCATAACCTTGCCAGCCGATTTCGCTGTCTTCGCCTTCTTCGGAGCACTTCCACCAGCTTCCACCCATTGCTTCGTTTGATTTTTGGTTTCAGGTGTGTAGTGGTGGACCCACGTTTCATCAACAGTTATTAATCTATGCCAAAAATCAGCAGGATTATACTATATCATGTCCAAACACCGCTGTGAAGTGATCTGTCGAACTCGTTTTTGTTAACACTGAGCAAACGCGGCACCCATCTTGCCGATATGCAAATGTTCATGCAAAATGTTGAACAGACGTTCATATGGTATGTTTAGCATTTCAGCAATATCACGTATTTTGACCCGGTGATCATTCATAATGATACCGAGGATTTTCTTGATATTTTCTTCAGTAATCACCTCTTTTTGCCTTCTGTTGATGGTATTGTTGCAATGCTTGTTCGGCCCCGTTTAAATTTAGCAATCCAATATTTTACCATATAATCTGACGAAGCTGATTCGCCGTAATGTTTATCAAGCTTTTCTTTTGTCTCTTTCGCCGTTTTGCTTTTCAAATATTAGTGTTTAATCACTACACGAAATTCACTTTTCTCCATTTTCCAAGAAACACAAAAGTTGCTTACTTCAAACGACTACAACAAATAAACTAATCAATGAATTTGGCTAAAATTTTAACAGCTGACGTTTGACAGATCGTAATTTCTAAGAAAGAAAAAGTTTTTGTGTTTGTACTGCCATCTAGCGCTACGCAGCTTCAATGACAATACGCCCTCGTATGTTAATAAATTAAAGGTTTTAAAACATAATTTCAATAATTTTTATATTTTTGAGTAATATTAAAAAAAAAAAACGATTTTATTTTGGTGAATTTGAAAAGCTTGAGTGTCACCACTGAAAAATATTTTTCTATAACAAATATTTTTATGTCAAATAAGACAGATGACAATGAAATCTAATTTTATTGCTGCTGTTACTTTCAAAATATTTATGAAGTCGGTAACATAGCACTAAATGCTGTCAACAACAACTTGCTGCTTGCTTTCATGCTGTTTGCTGTCGGTTATGTGTTTAATACTATATGTAAATAAATTTTTATTTACCTTTTGAGTTACCTATTGAGTTAAAACCAATGGTGTAAAATACACCACACTTTAGCCAGTAAAATTATTAAAAATACGTTATACCATAGATATCTATACACAGCTAGATATCTATTTGTAGAAATTACGAGAATAAGTTTACTTAAGTTACAATTCCATGTCGACACAGATCTTTTTATTTAATTTATTTACACTTTATTTTTATTAGCTGCGCTGTTTAGTCACTAAGAAATACCGCTTATTTACTTGCCTTGGCAGTGGCCCTGGTCAAAAACTGACCTTACTACTATGCATATTACCAGCAAAAATGTTGTAACAAAAATTATGGCTGCAAATAAACTAGGGTAACATGGTTGTTGGGCATTATTTTAACTGTTAGCTAATGACTATCGCACTCTAGACTCTCTTAGGCTTAAATGTCCGTTTGTTCCTGAATTGTGGGACATAAGAAAACTCTAAACAATTTTAAATAATAATTTACTACTAATTGGCATCAGAACGTTAGTATTTCCTAAAAAGGGAATCAATTTGTAGAATTATTTTTAATTTGCCAATAGTTCGTTAAAAAGGTTTAATTTAGTTTAGAAATATGTTTTCCGTTTTAATAAAATTTAGATTTCACTTCCAAATGAATATAAAAAATTTTTAATAATTGTTCCAGTCAAAAAAAGAAAAGATATTAACTGAACTATGTAAGTGGATCGGTTTTAGTCTTATTATTAACCATGCACTTAAGTGTATTCTGTACAATTCTTTAACTTTATGGTTAAATTTTTTTTGCTATAAATTTCGTACATAAAAAACTGAAATCAAAAAGCAAATGAAATAATTGATGACTAAAGTAAAAATTATTTAATGACATGTACTTCGAATTCGTTATTCTGTAAATTTCTTATATTTATTGTAGTTGTTGTAGCCGTGTTCGTAGTAAATTCACCTAAATCAGCATAAAATAAATTACGAAGTGTTTTTATTTATTTATTTTTATATTTTCGTTTTCTTTTTGATTTTATTTTTTTTCAATACTTAATACGAATACAGTGCAAAAAAAAACAAAAATAATAAAACTTCCATGTAGAATATCAGTTTGGAAATCACCTTGTCTATACGTAAGTATAAACGAAAAAAATAGCAGTTGAAGGTTAAATTTTATATGAAGAAAGAAGAAAACAAAACAAATAAATATCGTTTTCATAGAGGCTTGAACATATAAAAGCTCTAGAAGTGTTGAGTGTTAATAACAAGAATCAACCATAAGCTAAAATAAATATGTATTGAAATACAGTTGAATTTGGGTTTAATAAACTTTACACGTCATATAGCTACTAACGCCTAGAAAACATAATTATTTCAGTTTTAAATACCGCCATTGTTTTATAAAGTGTTAACATAGAGTTCAATTATTGGCGGCTTATTGAACATTCTTTGTTTTTTTCTTTACACCTATTTACTTGGAACTTGAATGAATTAACACTCATTCAGCTTATGTTTGTAGCAGAGTTTTAATCGGCTATGTTCTGTAAAACGAAAACTAGTGAAATTAAAATCGTACAAATTTTCATGGACAAATAAAACGTAATTGTGACAATTATTTAACTTTGTTCCTTACCTACTTAGATGGCTATATCACAACCCTATGGTCTTTAGCATTAAGAAGAATTGAGTTTCTAGCGCTTCGATCTTGTGAGTTGTTTCTCAAACTTTTTACAACAAGTTTTGAAAGATCAGCTTTAATCTGATAGCTTATGTTTGTAGCAGAGTTTTAATCGGCTATGTTCTGTAAAACGAAAACTAGTGAAATTAAAATCGTACAAATTTTCATGGACAAATAAAACTTAATTGTGACAATTATTTAACTTTGTTCCTTACCTACTTAGATGGCTATATCACAACCCTATGGTCTTTAGCATTAAGAAGAATTGAATTTCTAGCGCTTCGATCTTGTGCGTTGTTTCTCCAACTTTTTACAACAAGTTTTGAAAGATCAGCTTTAATCTGATCTTTCCATCGAGGATTTGATCTTCCTCTTCTGCGCCTCTCCTCTGGTATATACTGGAAACATATTTCCGCCGGAGCGCTCTCATACATAGGCATGATGTGGCCAAGCCACTGCAGTCTTTGCACCTAAATGACCTAACTACATCAATGTCAGTATAAATCTCATATATTCGTGTCTGTACTCGCCGCTAACGCAGATGTGTCCTTATATTCTACTGAGTATCTTTCCCACGAAAACACCAAGAAGAGCTTCATCTGCCTTTGCAAGTATGCATGATTCGGCATGATTCAGCATCTTGTAGAATATTATTTTCGTCCGGCGATAGAGAGTCTTGTTTTTAAATTGCTCGTGCAGGCTAATGTGGCAATTATGATTTTCCATTTTATTTTATTTTTTTGTTTATGTAGCTACCCAAGTTCTCTTGGGAACCCAGTCAAGTTGTGGGTTTCTTTGATTACTTTTCAACATTTGCAAAAATAGCAGTTACATCTCTCAATGTTCGGCCCATTTAATCAATATCATCGGCATATGCGAGTAGCATGTACCTCTTGGTGTAAATCGTGACGATTGTGTTAACTGCTGCATAGCGTAAGATTACACGATTATCACCTTGTCTAAAACCTCGTCTAGCATTGAATGATTCGAAAAGGTGTTTTCAAACTTTAATAGCTGATATCGTATCAGTTAGAATAATTCTGCACAATTTTATCATTTTGTCAGGAATACCAAGCATTTGCGAGACAATTATTTTAAAGTTTTTTTATTTTAAAGAGAATTAAGCAAATTACTGTGGTGGTGTGATAGACAGAGCAGAGAATATGAGTGTTTGGAGTGTTTAATAAATAGACTTCAACCTCCATCAGACAAATCTATTTAAAAGAAGCTCCACTAACTTTCCAGCTAACCTTTGGCGATGATCACATACATCAGACGAATGATGAAGAAAAAACGCCAACTACTGAGAAAAAATTAGAATGTTAAGTAAGAATTACCACCACCACTTAGCAAGATCCTTACGACAATGCAATCATATGGATGCGAGCTACAGTAGATTAATCATCCACTTAGCTAGAAAATTAACTTGATTAATGAAACTGAAACAAAGCAAAGAATGTTTTGTGAAAAGCCAATATGCTCCTTAGAGTAGTGACGGAGCAAAAACGAAATTAATAAAAAAAATATTAAAATCTTGTCAGATTTAAAAATTATAGTAATTTAAGGTTTACTTCGATTCAATTTTACTCGATTTTTGTTTACAGAACACACCTGCATATTTAATTAAGTCGATATTTAAACGAAGTATGTGAGTTTAAGTAGGAGTAGTGTTTAAAAAATAATTGTTAAATTTTTTCTTTTAAATGCTAAACGTTTATAATCTTTATAAAAGTATTTTGATTTTGTATATTATATGTACAATACGTATTAAGTATTATACAAGTTTTTATTTCTCTTTTATTAAAAGCTTAAGAGTAAGTAATAAAATTGATAATGGAATTATTTTACTTATTTCAAAAAACGAATTTTAGCAAATTTATGGACAATTTTAAGTGCAAATTAGAACAAGAATTTAGCAATTTAGAAAGGAATTTAAAAAAAAAACACATTTAAAATTGTACAATTTGAATTTAAAATAGCTTCTAGTTTTTGTTTGCAATATATTATCGAAGTTTCGAACTGATTAAGAACAAAACAATTAAACACTCGGTAAATTTCCTTTTTCTCATTTAAGTGTGGCAATTATTGGTTATAATTAACAATTTTATACGCTACTTAAAAGTTGATTTTAGTTTGAGTTGTTCTTTATTAGAAATCATTATCAATGGTTCATAACAACCTAAAGATAGTATAGATTTTGTGGAACTGTACTACTCATAAAAGTAATAATTTTGTATATATTCCATAAATTTTTCTTTGAGATTAGGTCGGGTGATTGTAGAGACCAATCCAACACTTTATATTGTAGTATTGGCATTTATAAACATAGCGTGCAGCCAAATATTGCTGATCTGGGCCGATAATATTATTATTAGGTTATTTAAAGATCCGAAGGGGATCATCGGGACATAAGAAATTCTTTCCATCTTCGCGTATCCGAGGCTAATGTTATAATCTGCTATCTCTCTCACTCTGTTTTCTGCAGGTATAGACCGGCCTTCCGCTTCTTCGGCTTCCATTCAATGTTCACTTTTTCTATGTCGTCGTCTGGTTCTCTAAGAATGTGCCAATTTATCTCTATTAAAGGTGTTCACTATCCTTCTTGGAAAGATATGTGGAGAACGTCATATAGCATGCAATAGGTAAAAGGATTGGATCATTAGTACACTGCCGCGATAGCGGAAAGACAAGACTTCTTCCAAATATCTGTCCCCAAGCCAAAAAGTCGCTGTGGCATTATTATGGTTTTGGAGAATCATACTCCACGCCAGCTCTGTATGCTTCTACCGATGAAGGATATCGTCTGTTTAATCCAAGTCTTCCAATGTTCTGTTAAGACCCCAGCTTGTATCTCTTGTTGTAGATAATGCAACACATTATTGAGGACAATGTTGAACAGCTTTAGAGAAAGAACACAACCTTGTCTAACACCAGCTCCAATATGGGTTAGTTGATTGACGCTGCCATCATGTAAGACGCAACAGCTCACTTTACAGCGACCTAATCAAGTCAATAATGGGTTAGGAGTACCTCTCCAAGCCAATATATTCCAAATGTATTCTGGGCCGATAGGAATCCTGTAAAAGCCAAGGATTTTTTTTAATAAACCACTTGATATGTCTATCTTTATATATCTTATTTTCTTAGATTCATTCATCACCTTTTTTAGTGGTGATATCCTTTTCCTTTTCCTTCTTTTTTCAATGCTGATACTATATTTTTACAGATATGTTTGCATGAGAAGATAAAGATATTTTCGTTGTATTACTTTACATAATGCGCTGTCTACTTTACTAAATAAATTACATGTCACGATTTCCATGTTGTGTTTCTAAATACATTTAAACGATTTTCAAAACACTAAGAGAAATAACACCGTTTAAAATTGGAATAGGAGGAAACATGCCAACACAATCTGTTTTTGCACTACTAAAATGTATATTCTTAATTACTATCCAATATACAGATTCTGTGATAAAAAACTAAATCACCAGAGCCATACTTTGTGATTGATTATCAAGTAGATAAGTAGGTGATTATAGGAAAACACTTGTTCTTATTACACTTATTCTTAATTACTATTCAATATACAGATTTTGTGATAAAAAACTAAATCACCAGAGCACATACTTTGTGATTGATTATCAATTAGATAAGTAGGTGATTATATGAAAAGACATATTTTAGTCGGTGGCAGTACAAGAACCAAAGGTTCGGAGTATTTTAATGCTATATATTTGCTTATATTATTATCTCCCCACTATACGGTGTATTTTTTATCGTTGCCATGTTGGTTTTTAAGTAAGATAAGCTATAGGATAGTAAATAAAAGCTATAATGGATGGATCTCGGATTGGTTGTAGCAGAAGACACTTTTGAGGTAGTTTTTGACCACTTTTTCGCATATTTTGGGCGGTATACCGACAATAAATTGCTACAACCTTAGAGGATCATCCGCAGAGACACAGTCTTCGACTTAGCCACACATAAAAGTCTAACGGTGTCAAATCGTATGATCTTGGGAAACGGAAAATTTCTGATGCAATTGAGCTAAATTAGGTCGCGTTGTGTGGATCATGACACCGTTTTGTCGTCCAGTTAATAATCTTTAATTGCAGGCCAAAAAAACTCGGTTATCGTACGGCCATAGGTTCCTCCAACGTCATTTTCAAAAAAAGAATATGACCCAATGACACCCACAGGCTATAATGCGCATTAAACACTCACTTTTTCTGGATGTACTGGTTTTTCAACAATCACTTCTTGGTTCTCCGAGCCACATACATATGTATGCTATAATTTTGCTTCATCGCTAAGGAAAATTTTGTTTGAAAAATCAAAAATCAGTGGCCACGTTTTCAATCGCCACTTTTGTTGTAAGTTTTTACTATTTTCACGCATTCTTTGGTTGTTAAACAATTTATATTCCTAAATGAGAGACCATTCACTAAATATATGACACTTAAGATGACATATATTTAACAGCTGACAGTCTTGACAGACGGGCCGTTTTTAAATCTTTAGATGGATAACCCGTTATAGTTTAATATGCGCTTTAGCCAGACTTTACGGTAAATTGCATTTGTTTTAAAAATTTTACATCATTACAGATCGTGGGGTTATACTGTGCTGGTGTTTGTAACACATTAAGAAACAGTTCTAGATCTATCTTTAACTATGTTATGCTACAGGAATAAGTGTTAAGAGAAGTTCGTCCATTTGACTGCACATATGAAACGTCTCAAAGCTCACACTACAACATTAAAACAAAATGTATAATTTAGATAACGTCTAGTGACACACAGAGAAGCTATATGGTTTGTTATAAACAGTATTTTTTCTGTAGCAAAGATCGGACTATAACTGATTAGATCAAATTTTGACAAAATTAAAATAATCAATTTTTGTAATAATTTTTAGTGATTTATGCAGAAAAAAAATTTGTCCAGAATTACATTTAAAAAAGTATATTGCAGCGTAGGGTATAATATAAATTTATATAGACTTTTTTTTTGTAAGATATTTTAAGATATTTTAACCACAAAGCGAATATTATAGTTTTTTTTTAGTTATTTTCTCTGCATTAATTTTATGATGATTTGTTCTGTAAGTATGTGTTTGTTCGTTCTTCTTTGTCTGATTCCAGTCATTCATAGAGAATGAAGGTGAAACTGATATTTTAAGCGGTAAATAGAGCTTTGGTGCTGTGTAAACTTGAAATTCTGCGTAGTAACGCTAATGATTTTAGTCTTCTTTTTTAAAATAATTTTTTGCTTTTATTTTTCTACGATTTGTTTTTTTCCTTTATATAAACTGGGCCTCCAAATTAATTTGTGCAAATGGCATTGGACATGATATTGGCAACAACAAAATTAACGAAACTACTAAATATACATACATCTATATATACTACATGTTTGTGCATGTGTACATATGTATATATTTTATATATTTTATATATAAAACGTGTGTTAACGTGTTTTGCATGGGCAATTTCCGACTAATATTTGTGCACAATTGTAAGTTTGGGGTTTAGTTTTAATCTTTTAAGTAAGTTGATTTGTTGTTATTGTAGCGTCGTAGATTATTTGTTTACATTTTACACTTGAGTAGCAATGGGAAGGTTTCCCTTCTAAATAAAGTCTCATACATAGGTAGAATTGTATGATTATACTTAATAGTTAATAAATCTCATACATACGAAGTAGGATGAATGTAGTCTTAGGCATTTATCCAAAAATAGAATTTGCATATAAAATTTTTGAAAAAGTCTAATCGAAATATTTGATTTTTACATTCGACTTTTGGCTCGTAATTGTTTTATAATTTTCTATAACAACCACTTAAAAATTAACAAGACTTGTAGGAGATATGTTGAAAAAAATACTTTATAAGAAAATAATTTTCTTATTCACAAATATCTTATTTGACGCCATGTAAACTCTTTCTATCTATTTTATCCTTTTATAAGTCCTAAATTTTTTTAAAAAAAGGAAATATCACAAGGAGTGAAACTCGTGTCTGGAGCTCGTAACGCCCAAATAATACTCTTTGTTTACTGTCTGGCCTTCTAGCAAAAATTCATGATGCACTACACGTTGTAATCCATGAAAACCGTGAGCATAGCCTTCGTTTTTGACTAAAAACGACGTGGTTTTTTTGGTTTGGGCTCATTTGTGAACGCCATTCACTTGCCTGATGTCTGGATTGAGTGTCGTACTAATAAGCCCACGTCTAGTCTCCAGTAATGATCCTTTTGGAGAATGTGGGATCGGAATCAGCCTCGCAAATTATATCTTTTGCGACCTCAACACGATCAAAAGTGTAAAATATCGCCAACACACATAGGTATAGATGTACTCTTGGCTACGTAGCTTTTGCAAATGTCAAGCTATGATGCTAAGATTTAGCGTGAAAATCAACAACAGATGTACCAACTTAACGAAAAAAAAAAAGAAAAACAACCAAATCGGAACAATGGAACCACCACACGGGAGTTATTCCGGTAACTTTTTAGTTAAGGTGGTATTTCTCGACCTCTTTCGAATATAATGCTCACCAATCATTCACCTTTTCTACAATCACTTCTGGGTTCTCAAAACCCTTTATGCGACAATTTTGCTTATTGACGTAGCTACCGAACCCATTTGAATTATCAGTTTTGCGTTAGTTTTAACTATATTGACGTGTTCTGCGGTTGCTAAACGATATATATATATATATATATATATATATATATATATATATATATCTATATATATATATATATATATATATATATATATATATATATATATATATCTATATATATCTATATATATATAATGGTAAACATTATTATTATTATCATAGAGGTATAAAAGCACTGCGACCTCTCGATCTATTGTACAACCCTCCATCTATATAGGGTTTCCCTATAATATCTCCTTCAACCTCGTATACCTTACGAAACTCAGGTTGTTGGTTGGTACCAACCGCGATAACTCCCTACCTAGTACCTGAGCACCTAGATACTTCCTCCTAGAGTGCATCAAAGCCCATATGTACCCAGTACGTGCTCTGGTGATTCGATTACCTCATCACAGAATTTGCACATCAGGCTTGAGACTAATCCCATTTTACACAAAACTAAATGGATAATCCGATATAACATTTGGCATTTCTTTGTTATATTTTACAATTATTAAGATATTTTTACTTGGTTTACCTTCCCCTAATATAAATATGTTTAAGTCATAATTTTATGTCTACTATGGGTCTAGTCCGGTTTTATTGTACAGTGCCATACTATACAGTCTTTAGTTGTTTCCGCAGTTTTTAACACATCGAATACCGGTTAAGACGTCTTTTTAGTTTTCTTGCTTTATTTGATAAAATTTAAGTAATCGGCGTTTGTTATCGATAATTTTGTTCTGGTATGTTATTTTTATTCCTAACATTGAATAGGATTTTGTTTGTTAATCTCAAATTATTCTTTTGTGACGTAAAAATGTCGGATGTGTCGAATGTGAATTTCAATGAATGAATTTTTTTTTAAATAAGTCGTAGCCGGCTAATTATTTCAAACATTTACATACAAGTGGTTGTTATAGATAATGTTTAAATATTTATAAACAATAAAAAAAACAATTAATTTTATCTTGCTAAAATCAACAATAATTATTGCAATTGGTTTTATTTTATTATTATTATAATTTTTTTGTGACAGCAATTTTCCTTTTATTATTGTCCATAAATCGTTGATGGAAAATTTATGGAACATATGAAAAATAATTGTCGCAATTTAATTAAGGTTTGACAAGTACCAGTAATTTGGAATCTAATAAGGTAAAAAATCTGTGTAACTTTTATATTATGAGTTCTCAAATAGAACTTAAAGCTCTGCTAAACAATAAAAGATAACTAATGTATATTATGATAAAACTTGAAAAAAATACAACTTGAAAAATTAATAAATATTAATTGTATAAAATATTTGTTATCTTTAAATTCAAAAGCTATTAGAAATTTTGCTTCGTTTTGAAATCACTTGATTTAAATTTACAGTGGGAATTGTGTACATATGACTGGCTAGGTCGAATGTGGATAGTTTCGATAATTTTTTTTTTTTGAGAATTTTGTTTTGTCGTTGTATATGGTGGGCTTTTTCTTCGAATTTACTGTGTTATACGAGTAGATTAACATTAGTTAGATTTCCTTTGTTAAAAAATAAACATTTTGAACAAAAAATTTTGATTGGTAAGGTTAAGAATGCTTCAAAAATCTTCTGTCAATTAACTTTGTGTGTTCTAATTATGCTGCCGCTGATCCAATTAAAAGATAATTTTAATTCACTATACAACGAAATTGATTTTTTTATTTCATATAATTCATTCAAATCAAGTATAATTTTATATAATAATTTAACGTCGTAACTCTGACTGATTGGTTTTTAAAAAGTGTGGCTGCTTAAGGATTAATTGATAATATTCATAGTAAGCTCATCAACGTAACTGTCATAAAGATTGTTCCACAGCCATCTGTTGATTGTTATTATTATTATTATTATTATTATTATTATTATTATTATTATTATTATTATTATTATTATTATTATTATTATTATTATTATTATTATTATTATTATTATTATTATTATTATTATTATTATTATTATTATTATTATTATTATTATTATTATTATTATTATTATTATTATTATTATTATTATTATTATTATTATTATTATTATTATTATTATTATTATTATTATTATTATTATTATTATTATTATTATTATTATTATTATTATTATTATTATTATTATTATTATTATTATTATTATTATTATTATTATTATTATTATTATTATTATTATTATTATTATTATTATTATTATTATTATTATTATTATTATTATTATTATTATTATTATTATTATTATTATTATTATTATTATTATTATTATTATTATTATTATTATTATTATTATTATTATTATTATTATTATTATTATTATTATTATTATTATTATTATTATTATTATTATTATTATTATTATTATTATTATTATTATTATTATTATTATTATTATTATTATTATTATTATTATTATTATTATTATTATTATTATTATTATTATTATTATTATTATTATTATTATTATTATTATTATTATTATTATTATTATTATTATTATTATTATTATTATTATTATTATTATTATTATTATTATTATTATTATTATTATTATTATTATTATTATTATTATTATTATTATTATTATTATTATTATTATTATTATTATTATTATTATTATTATTATTATTATTATTATTATTATTATTATTATTATTATTATTATTATTATTATTATTATTATTATTATTATTATTATTATTATTATTATTATTATTATTATTATTATTATTATTATTATTATTATTATTATTATTATTATTATTATTATTATTATTATTATTATTATTATTATTATTATTATTATTATTATTATTATTATTATTATTATTATTATTATTATTATTATTATTATTATTATTATTATTATTATTATTATTATTATTATTATTATTATTATTATTATTATTATTATTATTATTATTATTATT
Organism: Wohlfahrtia magnifica; assembly: GCA_023159175.1. NCBI lineage: Eukaryota > Metazoa > Arthropoda > Insecta > Diptera > Sarcophagidae > Wohlfahrtia > Wohlfahrtia magnifica. The sequence continues at coordinate 40,387 of JAKWBJ010000540.1, forward strand.
ATTATTATTATTATTATTATTATTATTATTATTATTATTATTATTATTATTATTATTATTATTATTATTATTATTATTATTATTATTATTATTATTATTATTATTATTATTATTATTATTATTATTATTATTATTATTATTATTATTATTATTATTATTATTATTATTATTATTATTATTATTATTATTATTATTATTATTATTATTATTATTATTATTATTATTATTATTATTATTATTATTATTATTATTATTATTATTATTATTATTATTATTATTATTATTATTATTATTATTATTATTATTATTATTATTATTATTATTATTATTATTATTATTATTATTATTATTATTATTATTATTATTATTATTATTATTATTATTATTATTATTATTATTATTATTATTATTATTATTATTATTATTATTATTATTATTATTATTATTATTATTATTATTATTATTATTATTATTATTATTATTATTATTATTATTATTATTATTATTATTATTATTATTATTATTATTATTATTATTATTATTATTATTATTATTATTATTATTATTATTATTATTATTATTATTATTATTATTATTATTATTATTATTATTATTATTATTATTATTATTATTATTATTATTATTATTATTATTATTATTATTATTATTATTATTATTATTATTATTATTATTATTATTATTATTATTATTATTATTATTATTATTATTATTATTATTATTATTATTATTATTATTATTATTATTATTATTATTATTATTATTATTATTATTATTATTATTATTATTATTATTATTATTATTATTATTATTATTATTATTATTATTATTATTATTATTATTATTATTATTATTATTATTATTATTATTATTATTATTATTATTATTATTATTATTATTATTATTATTATTATTATTATTATTATTATTATTATTATTATTATTATTATTATTATTATTATTATTATTATTATTATTATTATTATTATTATTATTATTATTATTATTATTATTATTATTATTATTATTATTATTATTATTATTATTATTATTATTATTATTATTATTATTATTATTATTATTATTATTATTATTATTATTATTATTATTATTATTATTATTATTATTATTATTATTATTATTATTATTATTATTATTATTATTATTATTATTATTATTATTATTATTATTATTATTATTATTATTATTATTATTATTATTATTATTATTATTATTATTATTATTATTATTATTATTATTATTATTATTATTATTATTATTATTATTATTATTATTATTATTATTATTATTATTATTATTATTATTATTATTATTATTATTATTATTATTATTATTATTATTATTATTATTATTATTATTATTATTATTATTATTATTATTATTATTATTATTATTATTATTATTATTATTATTATTATTATTATTATTATTATTATTATTATTATTATTATTATTATTATTATTATTATTATTATTATTATTATTATTATTATTATTATTATTATTATTATTATTATTATTATTATTATTATTATTATTATTATTATTATTATTATTATTATTATTATTATTATTATTATTATTATTATTATTATTATTATTATTATTATTATTATTATTATTATTATTATTATTATTATTATTATTATTATTATTATTATTATTATTATTATTATTATTATTATTATTATTATTATTATTATTATTATTATTATTATTATTATTATTATTATTATTATTATTATTATTATTATTATTGTTATTATTATTATTATTATTATTATTATTATTATTATTATTATTATTATTATTATTATTATTATTATTATTATTATTATTATTATTATTATTATTATTATTATTATTATTATTATTATTATTATTATTATTATTATTATTATTATTATTATTATTATTATTATTATTATTATTATTATTATTATTATTATTATTATTATTATTATTATTATTATTATTATTATTATTATTATTATTATTATTATTATTATTATTATTATTATTATTATTATTATTATTATTATTATTATTATTATTATTATTATTATTATTATTATTATTATTATTATTATTATTATTATTATTATTATTATTATTATTATTATTATTATTATTATTATTATTATTATTATTATTATTATTATTATTATTATTATTATTATTATTATTATTATTATTATTATTATTATTATTATTATTATTATTATTATTATTATTATTATTATTATTATTATTATTATTATTTTATTTTTGTTTGAGACCAGCACTCAAGGGTAACCCCTACTCATGAAGTGCACTTTGCGGGTACTAGGAAAATAGGTTGTGGAAGGAGGATAGACTGAGTAGTGTTTATGGACGTTCGATTTGAATTTGTTTATGTCGTAAGTGGCAGGAAAGACATTCGCAGGAAGATTGTTCCACAAACGAACAGTGCGCCCAAAGAAAGAATTCTCCCTATAATGCATTGTGCGATTCGCTGGACAATCAACTACAAAGGGATGTGCACACACATTCCGTTATAGTACCGATATCGTAAAAGATAGCAGCAAACACTAAATTAAATAAAAACTCTTGATTGACATTTTACTATAGTGAAATAATATTGTTTAAACAAAATCACACAAACTATTTATAGTTCAGAAATAGAAGTGTTTACATTGCTTGCTTAAGATTAGCAATAGCAATAAAATGTTTAACTTTGCTTCAGTTTTTTGCTTCAAAATAAACAACAGTGTTGCTAAGTGCTTAAAAAATAATAGGCAAAATAATAAATAAAATTTTTGCTTACCTTTTGCTGTGTAGTTTTCTTTAAGTTTAGATAAGTAATTACAAATGCATTAAAAAAAATCAAGCATTTTTCAACGTTGAGAAATAGTTCAAGAAAAAATGTTTTTCCCATTTTTGAATAATTGCACAGATATTGGCAACATTGGATCAAATGTTCAATTCTAAAACATAACCCAAATAAAATTATTTACTTCAGGCATATTACGACTAAATAAAAATGTTAGACATTAAGTAGTCAACTTCATTCAAAAAATTTTATAGTTTGTAAAAAGTGAATATTTACCTGTACACATCTAATTCTTTGTTATTAAAATTATAATTATGCAGCGATAAATCAAGATTTTGTATTTAAAAACCCATAAAACATTTGTATAGCGCTTTGAAAAAAAGTTGATACCAAACAATTAAATCGGCTTAAGAATTTTAATTTTATCTTCAAATTGATAAAAAACAATTCACGTAAAATCTCATTACACTCGTAAATAATACAAAAATAAATAAATAAACGCCGCAATAGCACGTGTTTCAACGACATGGCTTAAAAAAAATTTTTTTGAATGCTTGAAAACTTGAGATGTTAAATTAGATAATTATAGCAATGGAGATATTCTTGTTTATTTGCTATAATGAGTAGTAATATGTAGTAGTGGTCTAGACAAGCTCAAAGTTCAATTTTTGTGTTGATAATTTATTTAAAAAACTTTTTTTTCTGTTTGTTTTCAAATGATTCATGAAATCGTGTATCCGCATATGGTTTTCAATATTTCTTTACCGCTATAGATGATGATGGGAGTATATTATGTTTGTGCTAACGTTTGAAACACCTGAAGTACTTGTTCCCAATTAGGATAGGCTATTAATTAAAAGTTTTAATGTGCAATTAAATTAGTGTTTACTTAACATTACAACTCAACATACAGTATGTTAATAAATCCATGTATTTCCTTGGAAGTTGTTTAAAATAACACCTGAAGAACTATATATTGCTCATTTACTAGCATAGTGTCATAACTCCAAAAAAGTGATTTTTTAGTTAAGTATTCGAAAATATGCGGAACATTGTGTTCTATGTTGTGTATAAGATTCATCGTGATTCGTACGAAATTATGAGCACAGAAACAAAGTGTTTATTCCTATATCAATGCTAAATAATATGAAATTGAAAATTAAAACAGCTCTCCTAAAAAAATTGTGTTTTTTGAATTATTAGTAAATGAATGTTGCTGAGAATATAAACCTACTTGAGATATTTTCAAAATTCGTTTAAAATATAAAATAGTAACGTATCTGAAAAATAAAAATCAGTTTTGAAACATACAACATAGAAAATATTTAATATTAGTAGATTTTTTATATTTAAGTATATTTCACACGCGACAATTGAAAGTATAAAAATCACGAAATGATATTAATCCCAATATACAATTATAACTACTTCTCAGCAGTACAAAAGAAGTTATTACAAATTGAAATTCATCCGATGGTATACTATTACGTCAATAAGAAAAATTAAAATAAAATTTTTAAACACATACAATTAGCATCTGATTCGGATTAGTCTTATACTCAAACTATTGTAAAGTAAAATGTTTATCAGAGGTACAAAACAAAGCCCTCGTGCTTGCATCCGATTCAGATGGGTCTTATTCCCAACACATTGCAAAATTAATGCACACTAAAAGCAAAAGTGAAAGCATCGCGCTATCATCCGATTTGGATGGCTTAGTAATGTATTACACTGTTCTTTTTAATTCGAAATTAAAATGTTAAAAAGAAAACTGTTTTTGTGAGTGCAAGTGGAATAACCGTGTACCTGGTGTAGTATATTATGGCCTTGAGCTTGATTTTTATTATTGCATTTTTGATAAATAAAATGAAAAAATAAAAATTTACAGTTAAAACCCATCGAACCTTCACTTACAATGCCTGTAGCAGCGGACCTATCCAACCTTTATTTACAATGTCTGTACTATTAAACCCATCCAATTTTCGCTAATAATGTCTGTGCCATCGGACCCATCTGACGGCATAGGCCAACGCTTTGTAAATGTAAATTGGAATTGTATATTGGCTTTGTATGACACCAAATTACATTGTCAGTGGTCTCGGATCGAAGTTGTATTTTGTAAAAGTTTTGCTGGGTTATTAATTGTTTCATGTACCCTTTTTAGTTTGAATGACACCTCGAGTCGTTTTGGTCGTCGGTATACTATTGACCAACTTGTCTAATAGTTTCTTAAGGTATCTTTGCTTATTTAACTTGTATACTTTGTTCAGAAGTTTTTGACATTAGCTCTACTATTTAAAGAATTTTTAATGTCCATAACTGGAAACTTATGGGAAGAAGCAAATTACACTTCAATAATTGGTTTGTTAGCATACTTTTAGTAAAAAAATTATTTTTTATTATTTTTTTTAACGAATTTTGAAAATATCTCAAGTGGGTTTTTAGTTATGAATTTATGACATACTTTCGATTGTCGCCTACCGTATGTCAAATTTGGTAAAAAATAATTATAATTACTATAGCAAACATAGTTAGTCCGTAACTCCCTCTAGGTATCATATAATGAACTTGTATAATTTGTAAACGTACACTGATGTAGTGTATCATAAAGCATGGCTTGCTCGACTATATTTTTTTTCTTCTCTTATATGCCTTTTATTCTAAGAAATCTAAGCGGTAGATAATAATATTTATTTCTTTATAGTGAATTGTAACTATTTTTGAGGTTTTGACCAAACTCGTGTATAAAAATCGATGTATTAGTGCAATATGAGCTTTTACGTGTTAGCATTGGGTAAGCTAAATAGGAATTAAGAAATAATGGTACGAGTAATTTGTTTAGTTGCATCTAAACTGCAATTGAGAATGGCTTAATTATATTTTTTGGATGTTGTTTTTTAATTTTGTTTTCTAAATAAAAATATACTGAACGATAATATACTTTAAGATGTTTACATGTAGATTTATGAAATAGTTGTTTGTTAATTTCGTACGTTCTCTTAGAAAATAATTTTCAAATTGATAACAGATGTACATAGATGACAGTAAACAAATACCGTTTTATTTAAATAAATTTGTAAAAAAACATTAGATAAAATAACCTAAAATAATTTCGAATAGGATTTTGTAAATTATGCAATTTGTTGTTATGGCAATATTTCCACATAATAGTCATTGAAAATTAAAAAGTTGGTATTTTTGATCTCCAGACTTCTTAGGCCACGTTGCTTCGGTCATCTTATCAAAGCAGTGAGTAGCAAAAAATTAAAGCATATGAAATTAAAGTGGCCACGCAATGAGCGGCATTTCTGAGCGACTAATTGCTTTCTTAGCGTCAAAAAATAAAAATGGCAAAATTAAATGTGGAGCTCTTAATTAATGGTGTTTTCTTTTCTGACAAAAAATGTTGCACTTTGTCGCCCTTTTTTTTGTGTTCATGTTATAAAAAATTTAATACAAAGAAAGGTTGCAGTGTTTATCGCTGAAAATTTTGTGTTTAAAAATTTTCGATATTTATTTTTGAGCACGTTTTATGGCAAAGAACAAAAGAAGTGTAAAATTTTTTGTCAGAAAAGAAAACGCTATAAGTTATTAAAAAAAAAAAAAAAAAAAATAGACCGAATTCACATATATCGTATTGTTTTATCGTAGTATGTAGCAACATTTTATTTTCAACATTTTTGTTTAAAATTCACCGTAATGTAACCCTGCTAGATTAATTGAACGAACACTAAATCTCCTTTTTCTTAAACGCTTTAACTTTATGTAAATTCGAATATGATTTTTGCGCAATAACTTTTAATAAACCTCTCTTGACAATGGCATGTTAATAATTAACCGGTCAGAAATGACGTTCAATAGTTAGCCTCCGCATTGTCTCACAGTGCGGAGTTCGGCCTTAGTCGTTATAGAACTTGTGTATACACTAGGCGGCAATTGAAAGTATAAATTCTTAACTACTGTGATCATGTTGCTGAGAATAAAATCGTACTTGAGATATTTTCAAAATTCATATACATATCTATATACAATATAAAAATTAATTGTCCTATGTTCGTCATTTCATAACTCGAGAGCCACTAAACCGATTTACAAACCAATACATGCGTTGGAAAGGTGTAGTTGATGGTTTTTATTTAGCTCAGCGGTGCCACGCCCATATAAAGTTTTTATTTATATGTCCATATCTTTTGAACTGTAATAGTAAGAGTTTCTGAATTTGGCTCAAATAACTTTCGGGTCAATAAAAATCATCAGTCAAAAAGTGAGTGAATTGAATAAATGAGAGTGGCAACTCCCATACAAAGTAAATATTGATTTTCGTATATCTTTGGAACGGTAAAAGTGTAAGGTTCTGAATTTGGTCCAAACAACTTCGTAGTCAATATATATCATTAGTCTAAATATGGGCGAAATTGTGTAAGTGGGTGTAGCACCTCCCATACAAAGTAAATATTGATTTTTGTATATCTAGAGAAGAGTTCATAAATTTGGTCCAAACAACTTTGTGGTCAATACAAATCATCACTCAGAATGTGGGCGTAATTGAATACGTGCGTGTGGCATCTTTCATACTTAGTAAATATTAATTACTGCATATCTTAAGAATGGTAAAACCGATAGTTTTCAGTTGTTGGGTGATGGTGTGATTTTCTATATAAAATGTTTGCATTTCTTTACATTCTGCTTATGAGAAATACATTTCATAGGTATATAACACAAAGACTCCCAGCAACGAGAGAAGGGCTGGCTACTCTAGTAAAATATCAAATAGTAACGTATGTATCTGAAAAATAAAAATCAGTTTTGAAACATACAACATACACAAAACTTAATGTTTTTTTTTTATAAAATAAAGTATATTTTACACACGACCATTGAAAGTATAAAAATCAAACATATTAAATGAAATTCATTCCTGCATAAAATTATAAATACTTATTATTTATTTCGTCTATCCCTTTTATTTTCACAGACAGCTCGAAGTCGTTCGGTATACTTTTAACCAACTTCTTTAATGTTTCTCAAGGAAGCCTTGCTCATTTAACTTGTATTCTTGTTCAGAAGCTTATGACGTTAGTTCTACTATTTAAAAAGATTTTAATGGCCAGAACTGATTATAATTTATTAATAAGATTCAAATCCGGTAGCATATTTCCCACATTTGGTTTTTTATTATTTTCAAAAAATGACTTCGTAATGCGTGATGTGTAATTAGGATCGTTGTCTTATACACAAAAACACAATGTTATTAAAATAAAATTGTAAGATATGATTCATTTAAAAGTTCAAGTAGAACAACGTCAGGTAGAACAGTCAACGAATCCTCTCCAAGCGTCATTGTCTCTAGCTACTAGTTTTATTTGGTTTCAAGTCTTCTCACCCACCCGTTGACCAATCCTGGTTCACTTTCTGTTTCGAATTTTGATCTCTATCGGGAACACGTTAGCTATATTTTAGTTGTTTATTAGTAACCCACTAAAGCTGAGAGCCGCCATCCTTGTTTATTATGCTCAAATTATGCCCAGATGTGTGAAGGAGTCGATATTTCTAATAAGATGACGTTCAATATAACTGACCTTGTATTTTCCGTGGTTTAGTTTTTTTGTCTGATTTTAAGTCCAACTTTAGCGGCATTCAACTCAAGGCCAACTATCTTCCTCATGGCAATGTGCAAGTAGTTGACACGTTGAGTCCGGTGTCGAAATTGCCGTCTTTTCCGTTCAGCCGGCAGCCGGCAGCCAATTAGATAAGGAATTCTTCTTTGTCGCGCTATTTTGGACGTATTTTATGTGTATGTGTGATTCTATTCCATATTTTAATTTAATTAATTTGTTTTATTTTTAACTTTAATACTGTCGGTCTTATGGACCTACGCTAGCCAAACGAAAATTCTAGTGCCGGCGCCGGGCCCAACGTGTTAAATAACGTGAGAAAACTCTACGTCGCATATTAGTTTTTAAATTTTCAGTGTATGCCGCGTGGCAGCTCTCTATTTGTTTGGTCTAGAACATGATCAAACAAAATTTAAAAAAAATGTAGGCGACAGGACACATCACTGCTTCACCAAAAATTTGGGCTTAAAAGCTTCAATACTAACTCCATTAAATCCAACTTTACACTCTATAGTTCAGGTATCAGCGCAAGTATTATATACGGGACGCCTTTTGCGGAAATGCTCTACTTTATTTTGTTTAAAACTTTCCTTATATCATCCGTATCCTTATTGATTACCTTCATCATATTTTGTAAGTATATTTTGAGAATGATTATTGCTGATTGATTGAAGTCAAAACGCATCACGACGCATAGGATATTTTGTGCACTTTGTTTACCACAATAAATTAAGACTACGAACAAAGTGAGTTACCTTATTTGGTGAGAAAACAAATGCTCCTTTTGGAGTTACTTTAGCCTCTCTTAGGAGTTTTAACCTGTAGTTAAGGGCACAGATAAAGTACGTGCTCATATCGTTTCTCAACAAATATTCTGCCGAATACACACTGCTTAGTACCAACATTTCTCAAGATATTCTGATACTATTTAAGAATACAATGCCCGGTAAATAGACCCGTAAAAACCCTAAGAACGGTTATAGTTAAGCAGTAGTAGTTTTCGAGATCCACAAGAAAGGGATGATTATTATTAATCATTTACTTTGCACAAACATCATTAAGGGCGAGGCATATATGACATTTATATATTTAAACTTTTTTGCCTTGATCAAATGGAGAAGCGGAGCATGATAAGAGCGGCTGTAATGAATATTTTTTTAAGGCTCTGATAATTTCAATTAAAAACTTAATCTGTATATATGCATTTTAACATATATTGTATTTTTATTTTTTGTTAATTTGTTAATTTTTTTAATATTTAATAATTTATTACTGCATTTTATGTTTTTACTTAACGGTAATTAAAAAAAAAACATTAAAAATATTTTGTCATTATTGTACTTGAAATTTTTTTATTGTTGGTAATTTTAAAAAGTAATTGCAAATATTAATTAAAAAAATACTAAATGTACATTCAATGACATACTATGCATTTAATTCATTAAATTTTACCTTAACAGTGAAAATCCCTATAAACTTTTTTGTATTCATTCTGTTTGTTAAGAATAATAATTACATGTATTAAGTAAAATTCACTTACGAATGATTAGGAACAATTGTAATAATAGAGGTAATAATAGAGGTAAAATTGTTTTACAGCGAAAAATGCAATTGAGTAATATTTATATGCAAGTACGAGTACATATGTATGTATGGTAGTATCTCTATGACAAAATTAATGCCGACACTTATAAAAAGCATGACAGAGAACTTAATATTATTATTTAAAATTAAAAAAATTCATTTAATTCTGTTACAAAATTATTTCTCTAAAAAAATAACAACATGATTTTGTAAACAAAATAAATTTGTTTTGGAAAATTTTTCACGAACTTAGCATTAAGATATTGTAAAAATAGTAATAAAATAGGGCTAAATGTTCTAAAGTTGAGAAATACAGTTATCTGTAACCCATTTTTATTACTTGTTTTGGAGTTATTTTCCCTCGTAGATTACATGCTGTAAATGTACTTTTACAAATCTAAGCTGGGTTACAGAAAAAGCAAGAGATATGTGCCTAATACCTAATCGCTAGATCATCATATTTCAAACGTTTGATGTTGTAGTTGCTGAAATCTAAAAACGATAGTGTTCAAATTAGTTTTTATTCTGCTTGTCTGGTCCCAATTGTTAATATGAGTTTATTTAAAGTATATCTAATTACGATCGTAAGGTCCAAAGAAGAGTTTAATTACTTTTATTTGAAATTAATTCATAATTCTGAATGGTGTTAAAGTACTAGCAAACTATTGTTACGTTTTAACCTTTTTAAAACGTTTGAGTTAAAATAAATACCACGTTGTTGCCGTTTTACAGTTTTTTCTCCACACTTTTACAGTATACAATTATTACTATACAGTCTCCAACTTAGTTATCTTGCACTTAATATTCGTTTATACAACACTTATTTACGCCTAAACACTTTACTTTATGACTGCAAAACGATAACTATATCGAGGTAGGAAAAGCAGTCACCTTACATATTTAATTGTCTACAGCTTGGAAAGTTCCGGAAAATTCCCTAACGGTCTCAAATACTCTATTTTATGTTCGTTAATTTTAAACATGTAAGATTGTGTTACCCAAAGATGGTCGAATTGTCAAATCCGTCGAATGCACAAATCAGTATTATCAGGGTAACACACTCACAAGCTTGACACAAGCCAATAGACAAAAATCTCACAATACAGTCCCTTATCTGGTGTACTTTTTTAGCATTTTTATTTTCATAACGATATTGTTTATTTAGACGCCAAAAGTTTGCGCTCCCTACTGTTACAAGTCCAAAAAATAACAACCGCACATAATCTTCTGTCTGCCCAATTTTATCCCAATTTTCGCGCCAAAAAGACAAAAAGGGTTTTATAGCACTGAGTATCGATTAATTAACCATCTCAAATGCGTTTGCCAGCGGTGAATAGTAAGCTATGTATTTTCAAATGAGTTTCAATCAGTTATCTTAGTTATCTTATAAGTGTTGAGCGTTATCAATGTGGAATAAAAACTTTTTTTAACGGGGAATTTTTAACCGTTTGGGTTTTGAAAATTGAGAAAAAAATACAGAAAACTTGCAAAGTGTATAAAATATGTATATATAAAGATTATTTCATGTAAATGTTGCACGCCGCTTTTCCGTAGCTGGGCCATCAATGAGCGCCAGTTTTGGTATATTTTTTCCAGCATTTGGATCGGTATTTCATATAATGTATAATGTTGTCTTCCAGGGCTGGAATTGATCCCTGTTTACAAGAGACTCCACCTATCCACACAAAGACTAGTCTAGCGGGCTCAAATCGCATGTTTTTGGCGGCCAATGAACTATTCCAAAATGTAAGATTAATTGCATAACAAACTGGCCTCTCAATAGGTTTTGGTACCGCGTTCTGTGTGGCATATGATACTGTCTTGTTAAAATCACATGCCAGCCAAGTCTTAATCCTCCATTTGGGACAACAAGAGTCCAATGATGCCACCGGACGACAAACCATAGCATAAGTGCATATTTCAGACAAAATTCAACAATTCTGCTCCACATGTCAGGAATTTTTTTACACTGAAACAATTTACACTCAGAAAATCTATAAGATGTTTTTAAATGGCCCATCAGTTTATAACTCCCCTATAGTTCGTCTGAGATATTGTCGGGAAGGCTTATATTCTTTACAAATTTGGCAGTCGGGTATATAATTTCGTATCTGAGTACATATGTTAGACCAAAGTATTTAGCATTTTATTTAGACGACCGTGAGCTTAAGCATGGTAATTGGATGACCGTTTATATATTCTGCCATTTTCCACCTTTAGATCGGTTAATTTTTCCTTTTTCTCATTTATATTGGACGCTAGTTCTACATATTCTTTGCTTTTGAAATCAGTAGTCCCAAAATCGGGAGAATCCATCATTGACCACTGCCATTTTCGATAATTTTTCAGCCATCACTTTTTCGGACCCTTTTTGATACGCAATCGTTTAGTAATCTAGGTGTCAAAAGTATCCACAAGCTATAAATGTATTAAAAGGTAAGATTATTTTTAATGTCTTAATGCTTGAGAACCTCTAATATTTTTTCCACAGCCTCTTGATTTCGGTTTTAGGCATTGTGTGTTCTCTTGTAGGAGCCAAAGCCTAAAGATAAATATCAATCCCAAGTCCTTAAAACCACGCTTAGCATTTCTTTTCGAAAAATCCAAATAAACAAATCTATTCATTTTTGAAATCAGCTTAAATTCAAAGTTGTCCGCTGTTGCAAGTGTTTGACCTCATCTACCATGCTTAACGGTCGCACAGTGGCTCATTTTTACTTTTTTCGTTGCAAAAATCATTACTTTTCAAATAATAACGATATTTCAGAAAATTAAAAATATATTGAAAAAGGATACTAAAGGCCATAAAATTATTTTTTTTAAATCATGCCAAGATAACTGAGTGCTCCAAAAATTGCAGTCAAAGTTGGACAATTTTTTCGGTATAAATTTAACACATTCATGATCATGACCGGTGAGCAGTTTTTTGTATGATGCACTCATTCATTCAAAATTTTGTCACTAAATTCTGCATTTATGTAACTGTTTTAGGCAAAATAAGCCACTCTAAGTCAAATGAGCTAAATGTTTCTTATTTAAAGCATTTCTTGTTCTTCTCCTAATAGTGTGTAGTGAAAGTAAAGTTTTCAAGTTTTAAAACTTAAGATCGATTATATTGTTTATCTACAGTCATGTAAAGTTTCAATGAAATTAGACGACTCACTTAAAACTTTTTGTTTTCTAAATTTACCACTGTGCAGTTGGCATAATTGACACTTAAATTGTTAAAGTTTTACGGTTTGTTTAAATTATAACAAAAGTGCTTTCAATATTATTAAACAAGAGCGCAAAATATATGTATAAGTTTGATTCATTATTAACAAAGTGTTTTTTACACAATTTTTTGCAAATTTTTTGTTTATAATTGCGTTCATAAAACTGACAAAAATTTCTCAAGTAAATAATACATTAACTTTAAATCATGAAAGTAAGAATGATGATAACTATGTGACTCCATTAAACTTAAGTCGAGTTTTTTATTTGTTAAAAAATTTATAAAAATAATAAATAATAGACAATGAATGATTACACCGTTAGTCAGTATGTATTTAAATTACATGCACTTTGTTATTGAATGTTGAGCTTTAATGAATTAAAGTACTAATTATTAAGTTAGTTTATTATTACTGTAAAGAACAGTTATGAAATGATTTTAAATTAAATTCAATTTTATTTTTTTTTAATCTTTTTGCAGTTTAACAAAAAAATTGTTTTCCACCCATAAAATATGACAAAAAAGTTTTGAACTTATTTGAGCGACAGCAACAGAAGTGTTACTTGTAAAAATAAATTTTGGAATTAAAGAATTTATATCTTTAATAAACACTTAAATTAAAATAAAATAAAAAACGCAATTCGCTTTAAAATGGAATTGGAGTTGGAAACTAAAAACATGCTAAAGAGTAGCAGCAGAGCTGTACGCAACATAGATATTGAATTTAAAGAACTCACCTATCGGGTCCAAGTAACAAAACAAAAAGGTAAGTTCACTAAATTGCATTAATAAACTATTTATTTTTTATTTATTTATGTTTTATATAATTAATTAAAGTTATCAGAAATTAAACCGTTATATCTAAAAATGACAACTTTAAATATGTTTTTTTTAGTTAACTTTTACTTGGTATATTAAAATAAAAAATGGATATTTTAATATCTAATATTTTTCCAATTTTACACGTGCAGTGTAAAGATTTATATTGACACTGTTAAAATAAAATATATTCATAATTATCTTATTAACTTCATGCTTTTAATAATACTTTCACAAATACGAAAATTATATTTTAATTTGTAAAATTAATTTTAATTCGCATAAACAGTCATTTCCAACGTAAATAACTTTAAAATGACTTAAAAACTAACAGTACTTTGAATTTTAATTGACAAATTAGGATTTTATTTACAAATAATTTCTTAATAACTTTTCCGCAGAAATGAGTTTTTCTCCAGATAGTTGCCATAGAGCAGCGACAGGCGAACTTACACCACTGAATTTTGCTATTGTGCACGCAATTTGGTAGTCCTCCTTTCAGACTGCAAGTAATAAAAGAAATTTAGATTTTCTATTCTTACACAAATAGCTGTGTACACTGGAAAGAGTGATTTTGCATTTTAAATTTAGATATTGTAAAATAACTTTTAAAAAGAATATAAGAAACCAAAAAAAAATTTAGCAAAATTAAGAAAAAATTTAAAATTAAATCAAATTTTAATTACATGAATTAAACATTTGTTTCATTATGTATTTTTCTGTTTACTTTGTTTTAAAAACGTGTCAGTACGCACTATTTTGCCTGTTGCTGTCTACAAGTTCGATGTACTTAGCTCAGAGCTTTTCACGTTTCTTTTTTCATTAAAAAAAAAAAAAAAAAAATTTCTTAAGTAACTTAAAATAGGTGTTTGTTTAAACGATGACATATGTATTATTTTGATCCCTATTCCTTACCACCGAGATATTTCTTCAATTTTTTAACAGGAAGTAATTGCCAGAGGATACGTATGAAGAGTATTTTTGTTTGTATTTGAGATCGACGGCACTCAAACAATGAAAAAAGAGAGAGCAGTGACACTCAAAAAATTCTTTTAAACCAAAGGACATCAATATGAATTATTTTGCCCAGAACAAGAGCATTTACTTTCATCACATTTATGTGTCAAAAACAACATCGGGGTTTGCAAGCATTAAAATCGACCCTGTTCGCGTGACTCCACTGTTTTGATTATTTTTTGGTTTTAGGTGTAAAGTAATGGGAACGGTATTTCTTACAAAATATTATAAAACTGCTCGGATTGCCTTATTTGGGGCGACAATTTACCACGCCCATAAAAAAATTTGAGCCCGATAGAAAAAAACTGAAAGCGGATTTGAATTTAGCGCATCAAAGTCATTATATTTCATATACTTCTGTTTAAAGGCTTTTTTGCTGTAGACCAGTATTATTTGACTGCTGTAAACATTTCTAGCTGAAAATCTGTAAAAATCGTAGATCTATAAATAAGTTAATAATGATTGCGAGGTGTTAAAAGTGTTAAGAACCTAAAACGTTAAGAATGTTAACGTCTGTGCTAAGAAATCTAAAAGTATTGTAATATATAAATTTTTAAATAAAACAAAACGAGGTTATTGAACCTATTTAATATTGGAAATAAATAAATCGATTAAAAATATAACATCAATTAACGACTAAGATATAATAAATAAATAATCAATGACTTTGTTAGAAGTTTCGATAAATTTGCATACAATTACAATTAATATGTGTTTTACATATTTAATTAAAAAAAATGTCAATTGAATTAACATAAATTATATATAGTGAGGAACAAAATTGTTCACAAAGTCATTATTTTGTGAAAAAGACATATAACACTTATTTTGTTTTAATTATAGTTGTCACCGAAAATATTGAAATTAACAAAATCAAGGTCTGCATGAATCAACTTCTAAAGTTATTTAAGATAAATTGGTATTACTATTGTCTAAAAAAACCTTATACAAACTTTATATATTATCAGGAACTTTCATAATGTTCACCAAACTAACTATTTTGCTAAAAAAAGAGACCTTGTGAAAATTTATAAAATTTCTTATTATATTATATGTAGGCGTTCTGCACTTTTCATTGAATGACAGTCAATTCCCTTGCGAATGATTCAATAACAATGTGGTTAAAGTTGCTGTGCAGCAAATCTGTAGAATAGCTGGGGCTTAGGCCATATATTATCTTCAAACTTTTATTCTGGATAATTTGTAATTTTCTTCCATAGTCTTTGGAAAAAAATCTGGCACACATAGGTCATAATAGGCCGAATACACATCTTGTACAAAAGGATCTTATTACTACAATTAAGTTTAGATCTCCGGTTGAGTAATGGATAAAGGGCATGAACGCACCTTACTACCTTCTTACAAATATATTCCAATTGCTGTTTAAAAGATGACTTTTTATTTAAAAAAATTCTTAGATATTTAACATCATCCCTTAGTGAGGCAACACTCCCCTAGAATAAATATTTCTGGTAGGGATATATAGAGATTTATAATATTGAAATATTATAGTCTGAGTTTTACCATCATCTTCCACCTGTCAAAATATTTGTGGACTATTGCGTTGAATACATACACTTAGGCCATATATTATCTTCAAACTTTTATTCTGGATAATTTGTAATTTTCTTCCATAGGCTTTGGAAAAAAATCTGGCACACATAGGTCATAATAGGCCGAATACACATCTTGTACAAAAGGATCTTATTACTACAATTAAGTTTAGATCTCCGGTTGAGTAATGGATAAAGGGCATGAACGCACCTTACTACCTTCTTACAAATATATTCCAATTGCTGTTTAAAAGATGACTTTTTATTTAAAATAATTCTTAGATATTTAACATCATCCCTTAGTGAGGCAACACTCCCCTAGAATAAATATTTCTGGTAGGGATATATAGAGATTTATAATATTGAAATATTATAGTCTGAGTTTTACCATCATCTTCCACCTGTCAAAATATTTGTGGACTATTGCGTTGAATACATTACCGCGGCAAATAAAAGCACCATCATCGGCATAAAAAGCCATTTCGTGATTCTTAGCGACGGTAATATCCGAAATGTAAATTGAGTATAAAGTCAGTAATAATACCGACCCTTGCGGCAGACCCGAAGGTATTTGTCTATCACTAGAAAAAAACTTTTTAATATTTTCTGCAGATCCATTAGAAAATTAAAGGCATTAATCTTAAAGATCCAACCGTCGTGCTTAATTGAATCGAAGGCTTTTTCGATATCGAGAAAAATGATTATATCGAATAGAAAAGGCTGAAATTCTTCAGCTGATTATCTTTTCAAACACTTTGTCAAATAAACTCAGAATGTTGACGGGCCTTTAGCTGGATGGCAAATTGGAATTTCCCCGGCTTAAATCCAGAATTTTTTTTATGTTACAAACATCAGCACTTACCTTATGCTTGAACCATAACGATACCGATATTATTAATTCAATGCAAGTATTATACTGCAAAATTTTAAAACCTTGTAAACTGGGGTCTCTAAACTTTCGTTCAACGATTACAGTGGTATTTATCGTAATTTCGAAGAGGAGGAAATGATCCTTCACTTGTTTTGTTACTTTTTTGCACTGAGGACAAAAAAAAAGACAATTTGAAATGTTCTAAATAGCTGGCACATTTTTTTTTCAAAAACTTTTCTGATAATATATGCATATGTATATAATAACATATAGTATGTATGTATATAGTTACTTTATAAGTTCAAAATTAGAATAGGTTATCAAACAATTGCTTCGAAAATTATTTACTTTAATTATAATATTTTTTATAATTTTTGTTCTTCATCAAATTATATATTTTTTTATTTAAATATTGTACTTTTTCTTTAATCGAAATAATTTTTCTATTACTTTAGTAATTAAAAGTTTCAAATACATATTGTCCGAATATTTTTATCATAATGAAGTTAAATTATTTTTGTAGAGTAATCAGTACTTTGCTAACAAACGCTGTCAAGGCAAGTGGGTATTATTACTGTTTTTAAAATTCAATAGAATTGCTACAATAAACTTCTGACATATATTTTATTATTCGTATGCATTTAACAAATAGATCGCACTCTTCTAGAATATTAATAAAGAAAAAAACAAGCAAAATAGATTTCTTCGCTTAAACCCGCTTTATGATTCCCTACGCCATAAATAAATATAATTATAATATAAAATTTATGGTTTAATTAAATTTAAGTAGAGGTTAAGTTGCCTTTATCATAAATATGTATGAGAAGTTTATTTTGGAAGTGGAGTAAGTCCATTTTAGCAAAAATTTAAGAGAATGATATTTGTAGATGAAATCTGTTCTGATCTTTCTGTGCGAAGACAATTTTTAGTACAAAATTTGGGAGATGAAAGTTTTAGCTCCTTTTTTTAAAGTGAGACAAGTCTAATTTTTTTTTTTTTTTTTGTAAGAAAATACTATTGGTCTTAAACTTATATACTCTGGGACCACAAAATATTAAAAATATACATATTTATTAACAATTACCAATATTGTGAAATTTAATAAAATGTAAATCTTTAAATATCTCGAAATACAAAAAAAAAAAACGGTTCATATTTTGCCTATAAGAAAACGATTTTCAGAGAAAACAATAGAATTTTGTATGATCTAGGAACGAGCTCATAAGAAAGCTATTTGCTTGCATTGATTCTGCTACGAGTATGGTAGTAATATTTGTATGGTGTAGGGCATAAAAGCAAATGCAAATAAGAAATAATAATGTCATTGCATCAATTCATTTTGATTAGTCATTAATTGTGTTTTTTGTTTGTTTTGCTATTGTCAATATTTACATTTTGTTAAGTATTTGATAATTTATGCAAAATTGTCCAACATTTTTACTACTAAGCTGTGAAAACATTGAAAATGAAAGTGTTTTGTACGACAGACTGAAAAAATAGAACAATTAAAATCAATATGTATGCCCGTATGTATGTCATCTAAAGTTTATTTGTTCTTTATTTATTTATTGACATGATGTCCATATTAATAATACTTGTTATTTTGGAATGATGGATTTTCAAATGCTTTCTGGCATTTTTTACGTTTCATTTAAAAATTTTGAAATGTTTTAAAAACTGAAATTGAACAAATGATGGATTAAGTACATAATGTTAAGGGTTTTTGAAGTAATAACGAATATTGTGCGAAAGTGAGATCGATCTACAGTTCAAAGAAAATTTTTAATAAATACTGTGCATTTTTATAAACTTGCACGAAAAGGGCCAATGTCAATATTTTGCTGCTTTGAGTTAATCGCTACATTAAATCTCTTTTCTTACTCTCTTTTATTTTGATAAAACAGCCAAAGTCTAATTTAGTTCAGAACAGCATCATAAGGCTTTTGCTAGCTTATAAGGGTTTTGCTCATCTATATAAGTTAATTTAAACTGCAATTTTTTAAAAAGTGAATATTTGGCCATTGACCCTTTTAGTTCCACAGATAAATGAAAGACAAAGGCACTTCCTGCATATCGCAATGCCTGTAAGCCAAAAGACAAATATCCTAGGCGTTGTCTATGTTTGCTAGTCTTGTCTTAAGTCCTCAGGTTGTATCTCTTGGCGAGAATAAGACTCGTTGCAAAGCACAGTGGTGGTGGTGGTGGTCGAGTGTAAGCAGTTGCGATGGCTTTAGCGATGATGTTGATGATTTTATGAACTATCCACACATAATTCGAAGTTTTAATTTTAAGCTTTATGTTATTGGCAAATTAGTAAAAGTTTAACATATTTTTATAAATAGTTTATCCACCCGCACACTCATGGTGAATGGTGGTATATTGCACTAGAATTAAAATTTGGCATAATTAACTTCTTTTTTAGGCTTCTATTATCTATTGTTGTGTTACGTTGAATTACGATGGGCTTAAATGTGGTTCTATAAAACCTACATAAGTCGTGTGATTATCGTGCATGATGAATATAAAGCATGGTATTCGTAACAGTGATAAATTATATAAAAGGGCTGACATTGCCTTGCATTTAAGGTGTACACAGACTGCGTGTAGTACACTCTCTCTATTTTTTATTTTATTTGGTTGTCTCAGTTTGTACTGTTCTTCAAGCCTTTTTAGGGCTCTCTCTTTTAAGAGGCTTTGCGTGTTCCATTCTGAAGCTGCATATGCGATTTCAGTTTCTGGTCTTCTTAGCGTGTGACCTATCCAGTCATATTTGTGTTTAAGAATCTCCTAGTCAATATCTGACTAGTGGAGATGGTGCAGGACAATCATATACCAAGTATGCGAAGCTGATATCTATTCATAAAAGTTTGTATACTCGTTGATATCGCCCTGGTGATGTCAGGTTTTACAACTATACAACTCCAACAACTTAACACGTGAGATAAATATATTGCTCGTTTTCTGAGTTCTGTTTACATCCGCTCTTGTTGATTAAAATTTTTGTAGGTATTCAAATTTTTCGACATCTTCAGTTGCAGAGTTATTTTTGCATTGTTTTTTTTTAAGGTTATCGTGCAGAAATAAATTATATACAGAGTTCATGAAAATATAAGTAAAGTCCCCAGACACCTTGCCGGTTATCTTCGTAATAAATATTTTCTATGATCTAATGGAATGTGTATGAAAATAATCGAAAAAGCTTCGAAATTCATTAAGGATAAGTAAGTATCATGAAATCTCAAGTAAATCATCAAAGTCATGCAAAATTTCTGCTCATTTAAAAATGTGAAAGGTTCCTAGACACCTTATCGGTTATAGCAGGGTTAATGTCGTTTGAACGCGACTCTTCCATGTTTGGTAATCTATAAACCCCTGCTGCAATACTGTTTTCAATGCTATACCTCACCTTAAATCAATAACCTTTCCCTGTGACTTAAGTCTAAACTATTGTTCGCAGTGAAGGATCATAACTAGTCACCGGACAGCGTACGAAGTTGGCGGGACTTTCGTTGCCTGTGGTTACAGAACTCGGTTTCTTAATAGACCTCAGATATTTCTTCCTATCTGAGTACCAGATTGCTTAGGGTTAGGTAGTCTAATATGCCTCGGTGGCCCAAAACCAAGACGTGATGAGTTACCAAGGGTTTATATTGCAGTTCGGAAAAAGTTTAAAATATTTCATATTTGAATATATAAAACGTAAATATATTGTATTAAGTACATAAATTATGTGTAACTTGGAGTTTCACGTTAAGTTATCGTCGTGATGTTATGAAGATATAAAAAACTTATCCATAAACTAAAGTAGATCTACAAGGTTGTTCATTTATATACACAAATATATAACTTTATTAATTTTAAGAAAAAATTCTTTTTTAAACTTGAAGACGGCCCCAACTAGACTGATAATTATTTTCTTTTTACTTTAGTTATTTATTTGTAGTTTTATAATCTAGAAATTCTGATAATAATCAGTTATATACTCTATTATCTAAAACATACTGTATTGAACTTTTGTTTTGGCTTTCGCTTTGTATTTTTCTTTGTAATCACGACTTAATTTTATTGCCGTTTTTAAATTATGTAAATATTGAGATTATCAAATGCATCATTAAAGGTTAAATAAAAATATTTGTATGATTTAAATATTTCAACTGATTGTATACACAAACACATGCTAGAAAAATATTGTTTAGATTTTTTAATTAAAAAAAATAATTATTAATTATATGAATGAAACTAAATGTATATGTAAAAAATGATTTATAAAATCTTAGAAAATTGTTAACTAAAAAATTTACGATGTAATAAATTCATTAAAGTTTTTCTAAATTAGATGTCTATTTATTATGTCATACGTACGTGTGGTGCTAATATTTAAATAATTTTTTTTCCAAAGCCCGCAAAATCAAATCAACTATCAATAATTCTTATCTTCAAAGATAAATATGTATGTTTCTTGTCATCTTAATTAGTCATGCATAGTATATATAAAATATGCATTAATTTTGTTATATATTTATTTATAAAAATAATTATATTTACTTACTTCCACTGTAGGAAATTAAATAATCATTTGAAAATGTGGAAAAAATCAAGTCAGTAGGCTATTGGATTACTGATTGTTATAGAGACTCATATAGTCATGCACAGTGGCTCACAGTGAAATTGGTCCACATGATAGCAAAAACTTTAAAATGAAAAAACTCTAACGAATAAGACTTAAGAACAAAACAAAAGAGTTTAACTCTTTAGTTTGATAACACTTTTTTGCTAACTAAAGAAGCAACTACCGAATTCAAAAGTGTTTGCAAAAAAAATCAATTTTTAAATTAATGATAAGCTTATATCACATTGAAAATGTATTCAGCTTTTAAATAAACAGAAACTATTTTATATTCTGCTTTGGTTTCTTCATTTCTGTATTCTTAATACCTTAGCATTGACAGTTATTAGCTTCACATTTTAAGATTGAACGCCATACTTAGGTGGAAATTTGAAATTAAATCACTGATCATTATAAAAATAGAAAAAGTCGAGGACAAATATGACACAAATTGTCTACAAAGTACTCATAGCGGTTGAAAGCATCATACATCGTTTCAAAAATGATTTACTGGCAGTTGCAAAGCGAAAAACAAGCTTAAAAAAATTATTTACCGAGCTTTAAAGAGGTATAACGCCAAAGAAATCAAAAGTGATCTCAGGCTAAGTGCGCCAAAGCTGTGAGATATGGATGTTTTCCAACCATATCTCCATTTAGTATAAGCTGCTATGTCAAACCATACTCAGAGTTCTTAAAAAGGATCAGTTTTATGAAAGAATTGCACATAAAAAATAACTTGTTAGCCAAAAAATCAAAAAGATTAGTTTTCAGTTTGAACAGTTACGTTACGAAAGACTTTTTCTAGAAAATCGTTTTATTTGCAGATAAGTATAATGCTTTCGGAAAAAACAGAATTAGATATTGTTACGTTTTAACCTTTTTAAAATGTTTGAGTTCCTTTTAAATGCGTAAAATAAAATAAATACCACTTTATGCGCTTATTTATTTAACTTCCACTTATACAATTATAATTATTCAATATCCAACTTACTTATCTTGCACTTGATATTCTCTTAATACACAAATACTCAATACTTTTATTTACGTTCTAGCACGACTTTACTTGATGACTGCAAAATTATAACTGAACTAACCAATCGCAATGCGAATATTCTTGTAGTTACTAGAAATTTCTATTTATCTGTGTTAAATTCAAAAGATGTAAAATTATAATACACAAAAAGGAATAGAACTGACAATACCGTTAAACTTGCAAGTGGTAGCACCTTTAATAGCACAGACAATTAGAGTAGTGATATAGTATACACGTGAGCCTTGACACAAACCACTGTTTATAGCTAAGCACAAGTTTATAGCTAAGACTACCACTAATTTTTGTTTATTTTCGTAACAATATGTACTCAGAGAAATTGAGTTCTACATTTAAGCACGGTGGTGGCCATGTTTTGGTTTGGTGTACTTGTTTGGTTGCTTGTGTATAAGATCTAATATTTATATATTTAAAAAAAAGAGTGCTGAGAACCTCGATATGAAATACGCTTTCAACTTCTTATTAGGATAATGATCGAAAACGCACGGGCTAAGTTGTTAAAGAATGGCTGTTGTATAATTGTTCTAGAGTGATCAAAAACTTCAAACTCCTCCCGAATTGCCGAATTTGTTTTTAATTTTATATAAGATTAAATTTCTAAAAAAAATGTGGTTGGACTTGTAACTGTTTCTTTATCTATTTATCTTTAAATAAAGTGGTTTTATTAGTTCAGCCTTTTTTTGTGTGTTTCCTTTTCAACACTTAAACTTATTGAAGCTCTACGTTATGGTCATCAAGTAGACCAATTTCACTGTTAGCCACTGTATATAAGTACATATGTCCATGTATGTATGTATGTATGTATGTATGTATGTATGTATGTATATACCAGATTAAATTTTATAATATTTAATTTATTACATATTATGTGTGCAATGACTTTTAAAATTTATACGAATAATCTCATATATGAAATATTCATTCTTTATATGTACATCGATTGCGTATTATAAATTCTAAGCTCTGAAACTAATCAGAAACTATATATATATATATATATATATATATATATATATATATATATATATATATATATATATATATATATATACAAAGCTAAGGGAATTAGAAAAGTTAAGTGAATCAAGAAGCAAAATATCATAAAATGAAAAGGCAGGCCAGTTTATAATTGGCGGCTGCAAATTGATATAGATCTAAAGAAATTTCCTAAAAAATGAATGATGATATGATCTCTACGCATCATCATAGAACAATCTCTAGAATGGTGTATCCCCTTGTATCTACTTTTAGTAGACTTTAAGTAAGCATTTGATATCATAAAGAGGACTTCCATATGAAAATATTGAGAGGAAAAGATGTACCCCAGAATGAACACAACGGGAGCAACAGTCAATCATTCTACACCAATGCCGAAGTAAAATAAGTCTGCCCACTATCACCTCACCTATTCATTATTGTGCTGGATGATATAATGAGCTCATAAGAACTCCAATATTCATTAAAACAGGAAGAAAGATTGGCTGGTAATGTGGACTTGAGGTAAATATCAAGAACACCAGGTCAACTAATCGAGTATGTAAATTCTTTTTCTCCGTTACTCCTCTTGGCAGCATATTGGCTTTCCATAAAGCATCCATTGCTTTGTTTCAGTTTCATTAATCAAGATGATTTCTTGAAGCTAAGAAAATATTTAATTTGAATGCGTAGTGGCGAAGATCCTTGCTAAGTGGTGATGGTGATCCTTACTTAACACTTACTGGAGTTTTTTCTGATCATTCGTCTGATGTTTGTCATCATCGCAGAGATACGCTGAAAGTTCATGGGGTCTTCTTTTAGATGAATTTGTCTGGAGGGAGGTTAAAGTCTCTTTATTAAACACTCGAAGCCGCAATTAAATTGTTTCGTCATGTCCTCTGCTGTAGATTTAAGCCTGGGCCGCTTGTGTTGTATGCGTGCGTTAAACCGACTACACTTTGCCGCCCACCGAGTTTGTATTTATATAGCTTCTGCTATCTAGATAGTGAAATGACTACAAACGGCGCAGAACACGACGTAGACAACAGTCTTAAGGAAATTTGATTGACCGAACTACCATCAGTGAGCGCTGCTGAAATATAGCGAAATAAAACATTTTCGAAGTGGAAGTGTATCATCATGGGTGACAAAAAAAAAAAAAAAAAAATAGTTTTATGGTATAAAAAGGGAAAATTATTCATTATTATTTTTTTAATCTGGTAAGTCGATTTGATCTCCACTGCTTTCTCTATTGAGCAATCTAAAAAGAGTGGCTTGAATTGGCTAAGGTAAAAGGATGTACGTATTCTATCACTGATGCCAAGTCCACCACTTGGCTGGGAAGCTTAAAAGTATTCACCGTATAGTCAGGATCTTTCACTGCCTTACTACAATTAGTTTTAGTATCTGCAAAACTTTTTTAATGGCAAACAAATTGGCCAACCGAATAGGTGTTGAAAATTAATTTTCTTGTTTAAACCACATAAGTTTTTTAGGGTATTCACTGATCCTTATACTGAAGATAGTTATATGTACATTTAACTCGTTAGGTCTATTCTGGAATATGCGTCGGTTAATTGGAATCCTTATTATCACTGCCATTTGGATTCAATTCATTACGTGTAGAGTCAATTTTTGTTATTCTGTTTACGTGCCTTAGGATGCAATTATGTTAAGGAATACCTTCATATGAGGTTGGGTCTAATAAAACTCCTTGCATTCGAGCGAAGGAAGGCATTATTGGGTGTTTGATTTGTTTACAACCTTGTTGCCGGTGATATTGATTCTGACTTTTTACTTCTAAAACTAAATTTTAACAAACCAGACAAGTTCTTACAGTATTATAATCCTGTTGCATTGGATTCTTATGGGACGAACCATGGAATTCGTCCCCTTTCTGTAGGTTATGTAATCATTTTAACTTATATTTTATTGACTTTAATCGTGTGGCTTCTGTAATATTAAACGTAGCTTGCTTGCTCATATTAATTTATAAATTTTTATGTATTTTTATTATTCGATTCATGAATCTTTTTGTAGTTTGAAGTATGTATGTTAATTGTTTTTATGCTCAGCTTTTGATTAAGTTCTGAAGATGTTTTTTTATTAATAATTTAATTTCATTTTTTTTTTTAACATCGAACGGGGAGTTCACGTAAATATAAAGCCTTGTTAGTAGTATATGATAGCATAGTTATTGACTGTGACCACAGAATTATGATTCGGAAGAAAATGCTAAACATTTTATTTAAATATTAAATATAAATATTAAAAAAATATTATATATAAATATTAAAAAAACTGTTGAAGTAAATATTTTTGTACATTCTTCAAATTCCTAAAAAACTTCGTAGTTGGCAATTAATGACTAAAATTCAAAAATAATATTTAGATTATTTACTCTTTTAATCAGCGACCATAAACTACTAATTTATTTTAATAATTAACACTCAGCATACAAATACCACCAAAATGAAATGTATTTTGTTTGATTTTGATCATTCTAGAAAAGAAAACAGTACTTAAAGGAATTTCGGGTAAATTTTCATCAGGTCAATTGACCGCCATTATGGGACCCTCAGGTGCAGGCAAATCAAGTTTAATGAATATTTTAACAGGATTTACGTGAGTATTGTTTGTTTTGTTGTAAACTAAATAAATAATTACATTTAAAATAATAAAAATAAATTTGTAGAAAAGAGGGTGTAAGCGGCACAATTAATTTTGGTAATGCACCGAATGGCCGTAAACTATGCTGTTACATTATGCAAGATGATCATTTTTATTCATTATTTACCGTGGAAGAAACTATGATGCTGGCCACTAGTCTAAAAATCTCCAATAAGTGTATGACACTGAAAGCGAAAAAAATAATGGTAAGTAAGCATAATTGTAAATTAAGAAGAAGAAAGAAATATTTAAATTACAAAAACTATTTACAGATAGAGCAGATATTGGATACCCTGAAATTATCGATTTGCAAACATACACGTTGTAATCGTTTGTCGGGCGGCCAGAAAAAACGCTTATCTATAGCTTTAGAATTAATAGATAATCCTCCCATATTATTTTTAGATGAACCAACCACGTAAGCAAACTAATTAATTTATTTTTGGAATTTTTTTTCTTAAAAGATTAAAAAAAAATTTTGTTTATTTTTTCTTCAGAGGCCTTGATAGTTCCACATCTTACGATACCATTAAACTATTGAAATTTTTGGCTAGCCAAGGTCGTACTGTGGTCTGTACCATCCATCAACCCTCTACAAGCATATATAATCTTTTCGATCAAATCTATGTAATGAGCCGAGGCTATTGCACTTATCAGGGTAGACCTGAACGAACAGTTGATTACTTGAAATCAGTAGGACTAGAATGCCCTGCATATCACAACCCAGCCGATTATTGTAAGCCAAGTTACAAGTAAACTATTTTTTTGCTCATTTCTAACTTTTCATTTTATTCATTAAAAGACATTCTGAGTATAACATTTATTAAATGCTTATAATCCAAAAATTTATATGCCTGCAAATTATTATTTTTTTTTTAATTTTTATATTTAAGTGTTAGAATGTGTAAATGGCGATTATGGTGACTATACGAGTGAATTGGCCGTGGCAGCTTTAAAACCAGAATGGTCTCATGAATATCAGCCTACAGATTCATCGCCCTCTTTAAATAATGTACAAATAGTTAAAATGTCTGAAACCTATGCGCCAGTTAATAGTACAAAACGCTTATCTTTATCGCATGCTGTAAACACTCACATGTATCCACCGCCAGAATGGATGCGTCTTTGGTTACTTATAGGCCGTTGTCATTTACAAATATTTCGAGATTGGGTAAGTAATTTTGTGTAATGATCAAACATTTTCCTAAATATGTATGTATATATTTCAGACACTTACACATCTTAAACTATTGGTTCACATATTATGTGCTATTATAATTGGTCTATTATTCGGTGATTCCGGTTCCAATGCGAATAAACAATTTTCGAATTTTGGCTCATTTTTGGTTCATACTTTGTACCTGTGGTATACTACAATAATGCCAGGCGTTTTAAGATGTAAGTGTGCTTACAGATTTCTTTAAACATTTCAAAATTTTTTTTGTTTTTTCACTAATAGTTCCACAAGAAATAGCTGTAATAAAAAAGGAATCATTTAATAACTGGTATAAATTGAAAACGTTTTATTTGGCCACTTTAATTTCCTCAACACCGGTACATGTACGTTTTACTCTATTTAACTAAAAACAAAAAAATTTTTTTTTTTATTTCTTATGAAATGTTTTAAAATTGTCTGTTTTAGATAATATTTTCAACCATATACTTAACGATAACATACCTAATGACAGATCAACCTCTGGAATTCGAGCGTTATGTAAAACTTCTTTTAACTGGCATGCTGGTAACAATATGCGCTGATAGTTTGGGTGTATTACTGGGAACGATATTAAATCCTGTGGTAAGTATTGAATTATATCCAACTAAAATGTAACTCGTATGAAATGAAAAAAAATTATAGATATCGGCTACTGTAAGAGTTGTCACTGATCTCACCTAACCTAGAAAATTCCTAAAGATTTAAGAAAAATCCTTAAAGATTTAAGGATTTTAAGGATCCTTAAAGATTTAAGGATTTTTAATATCTATTGAATCCATTGCATTAAGTGTAGCATAGAAGCAAATTTGGAAAGTGTTCCAAAAACAAAAAAAAACATATATCTTAGAAATAATGGATATCAGTTAATATAAATATGACTATGCTATGAGTGTGACA
Organism: Wohlfahrtia magnifica; assembly: GCA_023159175.1. Classification (NCBI taxonomy): domain Eukaryota; kingdom Metazoa; phylum Arthropoda; class Insecta; order Diptera; family Sarcophagidae; genus Wohlfahrtia; species Wohlfahrtia magnifica. Next base: position 69,326 of record JAKWBJ010000540.1, read on the forward strand.
AGAACTGAAGATTGTCAAGCATGTCGTTCTTTTTCTTAAAAGATAAAGATAGATATTCTTAAAATAATGTAGGATTTCTTTCGTAATCAATCCATCTCCTATTCTTATCCTATTATTTATTTATTTATTTTTTTGTTTATTCCTGAATGGTTATATTTCACAGTTCTGTTTTACTTACGGTGGTAGATCAGATTATTTTACATATGATTTTGAGGCACTTGGTAATAAATACTTGTAACTTTGTAGATATCATTAGCTATCCCCATACTCGACTGGTTGACTTTGTAGCACGATGTTTTTCGTGCAGATACTGTTGATGTCCATGGCCTTGATTCTCTTGATATTTATCTCAAGTCCGATATTGCAAGCCAATATATCTAAGTCGTCCACTACATATTAAAGATCTTATTTGAATTTAAACAAATGTTATCCACATAATCCAAATTTTTTAGTTGGCGTGAAAGACTCCATGTTATTCCTCTTTTTTTCTTTGAACAGACTTCGTTCAAGTCATCCAGTACGCTGGTCAATGGCTGAGATGATGGATTATTATTATTATCATCGAGGTATAAAACTACTGCGACCCTTAGATCTATTATACAGCCCTCCATCTATATGGGGTTTCTCAATAATATCTCATCCAATCTCGTTAATCTGACAAATTTCAGGATATCGGTTGGTGCCAACAGCGATAACTCCCCAATTAATATGATATGCGCCCAGATATTTCCTCATAGAGTGCATTAGTATGAGCTCTGGTGATTCGATCTCCCCGTCACAGAATCTGAAATAATTCCCACCTTACTCAAATGTCTTTTTAGCCTGCAAAGACCAGTCAAACGCCCGGTCAATATCCTCAGGTTGTCCCTGGACATTCTTATGCAGGATTCAAATCTCCTCTGGTTGAAGTTTCCTAATAAAAGCTTAAATTGTCTCAAACCCGTATGGCCAGAGAGGAGTACCCGCCTCTCATTATCCTCACTTTTGCTGAGTATGCCCTTCCAGGCCCACCTTCCCAGTCCACAAAAGGGCTCTCGCCACTAAAGTGGAGTGTAAGCTCCCTTTCATTTTCCAGAACTCCCATGTGACTGGAAACCCAGCGTAAGTTGAGCCTATTGTCCTTGCCCAGATAGTTCAGTTTACCCAGACAGTCGCTCACTAGCCTTGAGTTATCCATATAGGAGCCAAGTGCTCGAATGTCGGCCTGAGAGATGTTGGGCATCATTGTCTTACTCCAGACACACGATAAGGATGAGATACTTATAAAATAAACTAGCTTTAACCATCCGGCTTTGCCGGGAATCAATGTATGCTCAGGAGGAGACAGTTATTTAGGGACAACAATAGTTTGTATACTTTCTCAGAGTGATTATTTATTAATTTAAAGCCTTAATAAAAAACAACAACTTATTATTATGTATGTTTATGTTTGCTGCACAACTTAGAATATGTGCACTGAATCGACGTGCCAAATCTTACGTACAGAAGCAGTGATAAAGGAATGACCATCTACAGCGCCATCTGTTGAAAATTTTCGACCTAAACCTTAGAGTAGCAATTACGAACAAAATCTCAGAAGGAAGTATCCAATTTGGTCCAGTCGTTTTCAAGTTTTAATCATCCGAATAAAACACAATCCATTTTTATATATATTAGTAAATTAAAATCCCATTTAGGAACTTGACATTTTTGAATTTTACTTCATTACATAATTCTTTATATTTTAATTGTATTTTTAGGTTACAAAGTTTAAGTCAAATTTCGAAAATCGTTTTATAATTAATGTTTATTTCTTTAGCACAATAAGAAAACATGCTTTGTTTCTTTTACAGAACGGCACTTTTATGGGCGCTATTATCACTTGTTTTATGTTAATCTACTCTGGTTTTTTGATACTTCTCACTCACATGTCCGATATCATGAAGCTCATCTCGTACACATCGCCCATACGTTACAGTTTAGAAAATATGATTCTTTCGATGTATGCGAACAATCGTGCCGATACGATATGTCCTGATAATGTGTTATATTGTCATTTTAAGTAAGTATATTATATCTAACACATGTACGTATTCCATATACATATGTTTTACTAAAACTTTTTCTTTTGTTCTAATTTATAGGAATGCCGCTACAGTCCTTAAAACAGTTGGTATGGAAAATGGCAATTATACAATGAATTTATGTATATTGTTTCTACAATTGGTGATCTATAAAAGCTGTGCCTATTTTACACTCAAACGTCAAATTAAACGTCAATAGTAAGACGATGGAGTAGAGTGTTGGTGAGGGATGTTATTTGGATATTAAATTTTACAAATTAGTATTAAATAGTATTTAAGTGTATTTTAAGTGCAATTGTTATAGTGTAGTGTAGTACAGTGCCTTTAGTTAAGACAATAATTAATATATATACATACGTATGTTTATATGTACATGTAAAAATTGTTATTAAATTAGTTTGGATCTTAAAAAAATTCCGATAATGTTATATTTACGTTAATACTTACATTTATCCTCTCTATTTAACGATATGGCTGTTGATTTATGCGGTTTTTAAATGGTCTTTTTAATTTTTTTAGGTTTAATTTAATATTTTATTTTTTTAATAACATATTATTTGCCATTGATCAATCATTAATTTAAGCGAAGACATAAAAAATTAACTCTTTTTGTACAAAAAGATTTTAATTTATTTTACTTTTTTCTTTTATGTTTTGTTTTAATTCGTTATTTTTTTAAATAGTAATTTATTTGTAGGAAAAAAATTTTGGTGTGATAATGATGTTTAAAATCATGTATGTTTTAGTAGATTCTAATGTACTTATAAATTAAAATAAATAACGATTAAAATAAATAATAATTAAAAACTGAAACGTTAATTTCATGTTAAAAAAGTGTTTCAATCGAAAAAAAAAACAGTTAAAATAAATTATATTTAAAAACTGGAACGTTAATTTCATGTTAAAAAGTGCTTCAATCGAATAGCATGTAGGTTATTTGGCTAGTTAACCGAAGACGTAATCAACTACAATTGGTAACAAAGTGCGGTTTTGAACCAAATCAAGATCACAGGTAATGAAACACCCAAAAGGAAAAAGAAATCGAGAGAGGTATTACAGCCACCCCGAGCTTTTTATAAAATGGGGAAGATGAAGAAAAGGTACCCTTAAGTAGCTCAAGCGTCCAGTGACCCATGTACACCTCTATGAGTTTGAAGTTTCACTGTCTCGCCACTTTCATACCGAAGCCTTAGTATACTTAGGATGTACTATCTTAAGTATAGATGAATCTTCACCTGTTCTGTGCCCTTCTACGGAAGAAACAACAGCAGATGTCAGAGTAGAAAATAATTGATTCCACATCAATCGAAGCCTTTCTAGCAAGCTTATCAGGCCTTCCATCCCAACGATGTCCCGATGTGTCTAGGGACCCAGATCAAAGATATAGTACATGTGTTAGCGAAGAGCTTTATCTCCTCCTTACATTGAAAAACTAAAGTCTAGTTTCTACAAGGAAACACCAGGGTACTAATAACGGCTTATTAGAGGAAATCCTGTTCATATCTATAGATCCTTAACAGTGCTAGGAAGACAACTTACACGCTATTGATTAGCTCAAAACCTTTCCTTGGAATAAGAAGAGTAATCTCGAAGGCTATGATTAGCAAAAGGGAAGATAAGGAGAGGCGATGACTCTTTTCAATCCAGAAAGGTTTGAGAGAGTCTGAACTTTTACTGGGAAAGGCACAATAGGAAGATATTTCAGTCTTATTCAGACCATCCAAAAAATGGTTTGAGAATGGGAACATTTAAAGTGTAGATTTTGTTAGGAGGGAACCGAATCATTAGAACACATACATCTTAAAATCTGTGTGGCATTAATGCATTTTAGAAAGAGGCAATTAAGCGCTTATCAAGTATTAACTAGGTGTTTATCCATACACCGACCTAGATCCTGAGGTTCGTCAGGGTAGCGAGGTTAGAAGAGACATTATAAGAAAACCCTATACGGATTGACGACTGTACAATAGATTAAAGGATCACACTACTTCAGCACCTCTCTATGACAATGAATTAATTTTCTTCGTATGATTAGATTAGATTATTCTGAATATTTTGCAAGTGGTGGATTCTTGTCTTTTTCAACGCTCATTATCTACTTGGATATCATATTTGACATCGCCGCCAAAGAGTTTAAATGTCCTAAAAACTACTAGTTGCTCACTCATGAGCAACTCTATTTTTCCCGATGCCAACACGACTTGGAAGCTATATCAGTTTGATACAATGTTAAAAGATATTTCAAACAAATTACGTTAGAATTAAATCCAAGTTCAACATAGTTAAACACACACAGATCTGGTCGCTAAATTTAAAGTAATTTTTTATTTTACTTCAATAATATTTGTTAATTACTTTGTTTACATTATTTACTCAATGAATGTAAAATATTATGCCCAACACTGCTCTAAGATCCGTGTACAATTTCTACAGGGCGTTTCTAATATTCAATATTAATATTGCATTAAATCAACCGCTGTTTATAGTTGCCAATTTGACAGTTTGTTCTTTTCATTTCACAATTCAATTGACAGCTGCAACCATTTTTATTTTTCATTTGCATAAAGAAAACCGAGAAAAGTTGCAGTGAAAAAAGTGAAAAAGTCTTTTATCGTTTACAAAATAAACAATTTTGATTAAATTCGTAAAGTTTTTAACAAAATATATAGAATTTTAAGAAATAAACACAATCGGAATATGTTTCGTACGACTTTTGATAAAAATTTAGGTAATTTTAAAGAAAACTATTTCAACATAAGGCTTTTTCTTTGATTTTTAGTAGTAAATTTTGCCATAAACAAGTGAAAAAGCAAAAGAAAGTGACTCATCAATTAAAATCAAATCAATTAAGAAAATGAAAAAATTAAACAATTCTTATGGAAAATAAGAGACAATTTAATTTGTTATCGTATCAAATCAACTGTATTGCCATGTTTTTCTTTGTTTTTATTTACAGATACTGCCACCAGCCACTTGCAATTGGAGCCTCAATGGCCGGCCATTATGTTGATTTGTGATGCCATCAATCAAAAGGATACTACGTAATTATTATTATTTACAATTGTTTATATATTTTTAAAACCAATTATGAATTTTCTTTTGTATTTATGCAGTCCCAAGGCAGCTTTTGCTGCGATTAAAAAGAAAATGAATTCAACGAATCCACACACAGCCTATTATGCTCTGTTGGTTTTGGAAAGTGTGGTCAAGAACTGTGGCTCTCCCATGCATGATGAGGTGTTTACTAAGGAAAATTGTACCATGTTTAGTCAGTTCTTGGAATCTACTACGCATGAGAATGTTCGTGGCAAAATGTTGGAATTAGTTCAGACATGGGCATACGCTTTTCGTAATTCGGATAAATATCAAGCTATAAAGGTTAGCCAAAGCTTATATTTTAGAAGATTAAAATTAGTTTTAAAGGAGATTTTTACTTAAAAGAATAAGTGTATCGCATCTTTATTGCGTTTAAAGTTTCACATCTGCCATAACAGAATACGCTCATTTCTCCCACGAAGGTTTTTTTGTTTGCAATTTTTTGTCCGATGAGGATTGCTCTATTTAATTTATAGAAAGAGCTTTTAAAGTCATCAGCTGCTTCTCTCAATGAGCAGCTGTGTATCATGGTGATATTACTATGTTTGGATCAAATGCAGACTGTGAATATCCTTTTTTACTTTGGGTTGTACTTCATTAGATTTTTTTTTGTTATTCATGAACGGTAAACCAGCTCCGTTCATATGTAAGTTCGGCTTGCCACTATAGATCAAAATCTTCCCAGGGGTAATAGCCAGTTCTTCACTAATTGATCTTGTATTAAGTCGGTGCATGACACTACAAATAGCATTAGCTGGCAGCACATGGGACAGCGATAAGAAAATCTTGTTTTCTACTTACAAAACAATTTGTCGGTCATTGATAAACTATGCAGCGCTTGCATGATCTCCTGTAGTTAGCCCAAATCTGTGGGAAAATCTACAAAGATGCCATCTCTGCCTGCGTCCAAAAAGTCTGAGAGCAACACCTTTATGAGAAAACGTAGATTCATTGACTGTCAAGAATAATCGAATATGTCTCCACATTCAATTGCGTTTCGATAGAAAATTAGTATTCCAAAAAAGATGTAATCGAAAATAAAAGGCAAAAATGTTCGTAAAAGCATAGGAACGTATGAAATAAAAACAGAAAAATAAGCAAAATGTAATAAAAACTCCAAATGGAGTGCACACGCAGAGAGTTTCAATAAGAATACACCCACTTTTTGTTTATCTTTTTCATGCAAATGGGTTTGGACTAAAAAAACGAAATTCGGAAGATTCTCCTTCACAAATTTAACAAATTAAGAAAACCGTAGTTACCATCGTAATACAGAATATATATAATCGAAAGAAACTGAACGGTATCGAAACTCAGGATACCAAATTTGCCAAACGGAGAAAATTGCAATTCATATCGAAACGCAGGAAAGAATAAACTGCTCACGAAGCAGTTCCTCTTGGCTTGTTATCAAAGAGCGCATCCGAACCGCATATATGATGAAGTGACTCAGCGCTAAAGGATTCTTTCGATCACTCCACCTCATTAAAGGCATCTCTTAAGGATATTCATGGCGATACAGCTAAAAGAGTACCAAGAGACTCAAGAGTGTGTCATTCATTCATAGTATGCAATGATATCTATCCTCACAATGTTGCTGCTTTTTCTACAGATTGTGACATTTAAATTGGATTATTAACTGCAAATTCTTGATAAAAAACATTGATTACTGAAACGACAATAGCACATTGTTGTGTTATTAAGTGGTAAGACATGTCAGCACAAAGTACCCTGTGTAACATTTTTGCTCTGCTCAAAAATTCGGTCGGTTTCTATGAAGACAAATGCCCATTCTATTCAAATGTCTTTTGAGTCTGCAAAGACCGGTTAATAATCTCAGGTTGTTCCTAGACAATCTCCTACTGTTATATTAACTTAGCAAAAGCTTTTTTCCCTTACTCCTCTTTGGAGTATAGTGCTTCCACCTTCCCATGTAAGACTGCTTTGCTGTAGGTCTTGAGCGCCAGGTGTTTCTTGGTCGACCGCGGTTCCTCGATCCATAAGGATTTCACTCAAGTGCCATCCATCAGCATCAACACCGAAAGGTAGAGTATCATATGAGTGATCAGGAATGCGCAACCTACTGGGAAACGGCATTGTTTCTAGACGATGATAGATAGCAGCCCCATCATCCTAGGACAGGGTACAACTGACTAGTCATCTACTTAACTGGAATAAACAGATTAACGAAACGAGCAAATGCTTAGACTGTCTCAAATCCCTTTCGCTAAGTATACCGTCCAAGCCCCTCCTCCCAAGGTTTTGGCCTCATTAGTGGCTCCTATATGTATAATTTATACAAATTTTGGCTAACTGTAAGTAGAAGAAAAGAGATAATATTCCTCGCAATGTTTTAGAGGTGGAAAACATTGCTTCTCGCTATGGCCAAATCGACGAGATCAAATTTCTGGTTAACTAATTGATTACTTAACAGAACGATATCCCAGAAACTTTTATGCCGACAATTAGACGATTTAAAATTTATAAGAGAGATGTCGTTCAAACGCAATGCCGTACCACTAAAGCCAAAAGCGTAGCGAACAAAAACAGCTTAAGTAAAAACTGATTTCTTCTATACGACTGGAGTGTAATGCTACTACTGCACACAAATGGTGTATTATCACAGCAAATACCCATATGATAGGCGGACGAATGGAAGCTGCTTCCTTTGCTAACAGATGGAATTTAATGCAAAAACTGATTTCTTCTATACGACTGGAGTGTAATGCTACTACTGCACACAAATGGTGTATTATCACAGCAAATACCCATATGATAGGCGGACGAATGGAAGCTGCTTCCTTTGCTAACAGATGGAATTTAATGTTGTAGTTTTGTGTCCGAATACTTTTTTGCGAAAGAGTAGGTTTTAGTATTTTCTTTAGCTTTATGTTGATTCACAGAAGTTGCTAACCTCTATAAGAATAAAATGTTGGTTCCAAATACGCTACAATTTCATAATCGAAATATGGAATAGGAACGTTAAACCAGAACGTTAGTTCAGAAAGTTGTTTAGTATGTATTAAAAATAAAAAGCGTTGCTGTTATTTTCAATACATATTTTCTTTTGTTCTATACACAATATTAAAAAATGAGCACTGGAGAGGGTTGTTTTTGTTTGTTAATTAAATTAAAACATTATGGCAATGCAAACGATAGTAATTATTCAAACCACAGATAAGTCGCAGCTGTTTTTTTAAATTTTTTTATATATATAAAAAAAATCTAAAACAAAAATGAGTTCAGAAGAAGAATTATTAATTGAAGATGTCAATAATGAGGTCATATACCCTTTTAATGTACATTTGCATTAATTAAGAATCGTAGCTATTAAACTCTTTTGTCTGTTATATTTTTAGGACACCATGACCATTCTAAAAACCAAAGGACATCAATTTCCGGAACTAAAGGAAGCTGATGCTATGTTTACTATGGACACTGCACCCAATTGGACGGATGGTAAAAAATGCCATCGTTGTCGTGATGATTTTACATTCACAAATCGCAAACATCACTGCCGCAATTGTGGTCAAGTATTTTGTGGTCAATGCACCAGTAAGCAGTGTCCTTTACCCAAATTTGGTATTGAAAAAGAGGTGAGTATGACTTGTGTAATGGGGGGGGTGGTTATTTCATCCACAAAAATATTATCGATAATAATTTCAAAATAATTATTGTTGTGTCATTACGACGTATTTATTCTCTTATCATTTAAGGTGCGTGTGTGTGATGGCTGCTATGCTCAGCTGCAACGGCCATCTACAGTTAAAGCATCATCTACACGTACAGCAGAAAGTGATTTGCCAGCTGAATATTTAAACAGTTCGTTGGCTCAGCAAGTGCAGGTGCGTTAATTTCAATGTTATTGTTTGATTTTATTTACTTTAAATATTCGTTTTGTTGTGTTATTGTTGATTTTAGACCCCACCCCGTAAAACGGAACAAGAACTTAAAGAGGAGGAGGAATTTCAATTGGCTTTGGCATTAAGTCAGTCAGAAGCTGAAAGTAAAAAACAGCAGCAACAACAAGAGGTACGTGTTCTTTGTTTAATTTTTTATTTACCTACACTAAGGGGGTGGTTGGGGGAAAAAAGGGAATTAGGTGTTTTAAATATGATTTCTTTTATGTATTACTCAACTTGTATTATACTGTTTTCGCTTGCACCCTAACATTTCATTTCAAACATTAAACATTAAGGTAAAGTAAATTCGCACTTGCCGGTCATTTTAAATACACATTTACTCACCCGCTTTTATCTTATCTATGGCATGTGAAATGACAGCAAAACTGTTGTTTAACGTTTTAATGTAAATCAATTTATTGTGTTTTATTTTGGTGAATTTTATTTCAATTTCTATAATAGTCTTTGTCGGTTGCTTCTTACCGCTTGCAACAACGTTCACCTAGCCCCGAAGCACCACCAGCTCCTAAGGATTCTTTATCGGAAGAAACAAATCCTGAATTGGCAAAATATTTAAATCGGTCCTATTGGGAACAACGTAAAGTAAGTGATTCTCCTATGGCTAGTCCTTCGGCACCCAGTCCAATGCCACCAACACCCCAGTCTCAGCAGGGTGCCACCCAAACACAAATATCTTTGACAGCCAATGATTTTCGTCCAAAATCCACGGATGAACAAAAAATTGATGATTTTGTTGGGAATATGAGAGCCCAAGTAGAGATATTTGTAAATCGCATGAAGTCGAATTCAAGTCGTGGCCGTAGCATTTCCAACGACAGTGCTGTGCAAACTTTGTTCATGACACTAACTGGTTTGCACTCGCAGCAGTTATCATACATTAAGGAATTGGATGACAAACGCATGTGGTATGAAGAGCTGCAGGATAAATTGGCTCAGATAAAAGATTCTCGTGCGGCTCTGGATGATTTACGTAATGAGCACGCTGAAAAATTACGCCGTATGGCTGAAGAACAGGAACGTCAACGTCAAATACAAATGGCCCAGAAGTTGGAGATAATGCGCAAAAAGAAACAAGAATATCTACAATACCAACGTCAATTGGCCTTGCATCGCATACAAGAACAAGAGCGTGAGATGCAAATGCGCCAGGAGCAGCAGATGGCTCAATATCGTATGAATCAAACAGCATTCCCATTTATGCCAAATATGACAGGTGTAGCACCACAAGGCTCACCATTGCCACAAATGCCGGGTGTTTACAATCCCTATTCGCCTAATCCAACAACAGCGGGTGCTGGAGTTGTAGGTATGCCACCTTATACCACTACACAGGCTGGTATGACTGGTGTTTTGCCTGGCATGTATACTCATACTACGGCTATGCCGGGTCAACCGCAACAAGCACCACCTCAAATGATGTTGCAGCAACCACCGCCGCCAATTAATCAACAACAGTTAGGAAACCCTATGAATAATATGATGGTAAGGCCTCCACAAATGGGAGAACAACAACAACAACAACAGCAGCAGCAGCAGCAGCAAACAAATGGTACACAGCAACAACCACAGCAAATGGCACATACTCAACCACCTCCACCTACAACTCAACATCAGCAGCAACAACCGCAATTAGCTCATGTTATGTTACAGCAACAAACTATTATGCATACTCAACCACCCATACCTACCATTGGCAATCCTACAGCACCAGCTACTATGTCTCAAGCACCATCTCAACAACAGCAACAAGCTCCTCAAATCGCAATGCCGCCACCACAACAAGCTCTACCAGCTGTTGCACCTGTATCCACTTCACAAGCTTCATCGCAAATTCAGGCTGTTCAATCGGCTCCAGCTCCACCACAAAACGATCCCGAACCAGCAGCTCCACCAGCTGCTGAAGAACCTGCTACCGCTGAATTGATTAGTTTCGATTGAATGCCCAATCATTAAATTCTTACTGGAAAATCAAAAATACATACGCGCACATGCGGTTTAAAATTTTTTTACTCTTCTTTTTATGTTTCGCTTGAATTGTTTTCTTCATTTGTGCGATTTTGTTTTTATCATTCCGTTTTCTGTTTTAGAAATTATAATAAATAAAACTAAAAACGATACTATTCTAAATAAACTAAATAAATATGTATTATATTATTACTATTATTATTATTATTATTTTTAAATTTGTTCATATTAATCTTGTAAGACCACAATTAGCCTTAACAGGAAAAATGTCGAAAAATTACTTGTTCGAGTCGATTGTTTTATTAAATCAAATAAATTTAAACATACTTATTAATCCTTAATTAAACGTGTTAATAAATAACTCTTCCTCTAATTACCTAATAAAGGAATTATCATTAGGAAATTATTTCATAATCATGCATGCAGAGCTGAGCTTCTTAGTTTTGTAAACTGAGCGCTCTATCTCTATCCAAACTTTACTATTTTTTGCCCTAGAGTGTAAATTTTATTTCGAAAATAAAATTGAAAAGTTCCCCAATCTTTTCAGTTTAGTAAAATGCCAACCAAATTGTGTTTATCATATTATATGGTGGAGTATAAACCATACTCATGCAGTTCATTGTGCTGGTACTAGAGAAATAGGTTGTGGGAACAAGGATAGAGAGAGTAGTGTTTATGGACGTTCGATTTAAATTTACTCGTGTCGTAAGCAGCCCTCCGGGTTTATTGTGTTTTATTAGGTTTTATAACTGCTTCCCAATTTCGTTCAATTCAACAATACATATTAGTATAATTACGTTTTAGTGTTTTATTTTTCACTCTCTTGGTGAGATCAAGTTGACATTATGTACTTTGTTTCAACCGTGCAGTATGAAAAAAAAGAAGAAAAAAACGATCGGAATATAAAAACAGACATCGTTAAGTTATTTTATTATTTGACAACTCTCAGTCTCACGTTGCAAAAGTTGCGACACAATTGTTAGAATCGATCGAATGAAATAAATATCTTGTCGCACCCACCGTATGTTCCGATTTGATAAATTTGTTAATTCATTATATTTTTTGAGCCACAAAAAGAAACATGAACCGAATTAATTTGTATTCCCAATACATAAATTATACTTCTTTTTGTTGTAAATAAATTACGGTTGGGTTTTTTAAATATAATAAATAAATAATAAATAAATAAAACTCGCGTGGGTTTAACTGGGTTACCCAGTGGTAGCCAACCCTGGTCGTAAGTGGTAGAGAAGACTTTCGGTGGAGGATTATCCTACAAACGAACAGTGTGACAAGATCGAATTCTCCCTATAATGAGTTGTGTGATGCACTGGACAATCAACTACAAAAGGATTCGCTCTACGACAAATACGAGTACTACGTAAAAGAATAACGGCCGTATGCAAAAAAAAAAAAACTAAAAGTAGACTTGTAGTGCACGTTAGTTACCACACACTTTAAGCTTAACGAACATTTGTTAAAAAGAGTATGTAAAAACCCTACATTAGCTAATAATTGCTCTACTAAATTTTAAGTTTTCGTGCTGGCAATACCATGATATTTTGTGTCAACGATACAAAAAAATGAATGCCACACATACGAGTTGTCGAACCAAAAACGATTTATTTTTATCAATTTTGTATATTTGTTTTGATTCTTTGTACATCACTCAAGGCGGAACAAATTTTTTGGAAAGAAATTAGTTTTAAAAAATAAAGGTTCGAAAATAATGCCGAGGATGATAAAGTGGGTGTAAAAAATTTATATATGTACAGTGGGGTGCAAAACCAACTGCATGTTTTGAAGTTGGACAGAAATATTCGTCTAAAACTTCACACATTTATTTATTGTTAAATCCTTACAAAAACACGTTAACAAAAGCAATGAAATAAAAGAATCTGAATACACTTAGTCTTGCACTTTTCGCTTAAATAGAGAGGAACTTAAAGTTTTAACACTATTCCTAGAATATATTTTTGTGGCGTTTTTTGAGAATTAAGACGTATTCTCTTCAATATTACCCAACAACGTAACAGAAATCTTGTCCCATTCATTTTATATTCGTTGACATAGCTTCAACATGTTCCACAATGTCCAATTATATTTTTCCAGGTGTTTTTTTACTATTGTTCAAAAATTCTCCATTGGATTGGAATTGCGGCCTTACGGTGATCACTAATTAACCTAAAATCTCTGTTGCAGCAGCCATTCTTTGACAATTTTAGCGGTCTTGCTTGGATCACCATCTCACTAAAAGATGACTTTTTCTTTTCTATTTTTATTATATTAAATATTCATAACGTAGATATCACTTTAAAGTACACTAAAATTAGGTAGCTTCCTGCTTTAAAAATTTGAAAGTTAAAGTAGGTTTAACAGAGGGATTTTTAGCAAATAATCGTTTTTGCATACAACATTAAGGAATTTTACTTAACAAAAGTTTCGCAAGCCTTAAAGCCTGCTTTAAAGCTTTTAAAGTTTTAACAATTTTTAGATTTCTTTTGCAGATGGCCGTATATCATTATTAGAAATAAATTCTTTAATTTCGTCAGAACATATTCCGTTACAGTGCCATTAGAACACGCCACATTCCTACAATGCGCTAATGAATCGATAGAGTTGGCTATCCTACCATCATTAATAAGTACCTTCGCCCTCTTCTATTCGCGGTCGATATGCTTAAAAATAGACTTTGAAGCACCGGCCCATACATGAGAGTTGTATTTAATTTTGGGTCGCATATAGGTCTTGTAAACATTAAGGAGACACAGGTGACACAACATTACTACGTCTGTGTGTTAAAAAATAACATTGGGTCTTGTTCGCAAGACCCCACTCGGAGACTTAATCTTTATTTTATATTTCTACGAGCAAAATTATAATACACAGCTCATTTTATCCAAAGACTACATCCCATTGTTTTAGTATATGTGTACCTATTTATGTGATCTAGAATGATAGCCACCAATACAAGTTCATTCAATCCACTTTAGGGTAATTGTATAATGTCGTTTTAACTTCTTCAGGGACACCCATGGTTCTTGAACATTTAGTCATTTACAGAAACTTGTTTGCAACTTCGGTAAAAAACCGACTAACATTACTTTCAGTGTTAAAAAAACAAATTCAGCCCTCAATAAAGTGCAAAGTGAAATTAAAAAAAAGTAAAATTTGGGAATTTATGTTTAGAAACAGTGCATGATTTTCAGAATTCACAATACAAACTTAAACCAACAAATAGAAAGGTTAGGTTGGGTTAGAGGATGTGTAATCACCAGGAGAACCGATAGTTGCATTACTTGGTGACTATGTGATCCCTTGTTGTCATCCTGTAGGAAAAAGAGGATAAGGTCCAAAAACTCCCTGTGTTCGGGAAAATAGGGGAATAATGGTGGTAAGAGTTTGAATTGTATGCCCTCCTAAAAATCGAAAAAACCTAGGGCAGAGACGTAGGTGTTGTCTCCATTTCCTTCTCATACTCACTCAGTGGCTGATTTCATAAACGTAGTTTGCAAAGCAACATTGGATTGCCTTATGTGCGTAAACGCATTAGAATTTTTTTCCACAACGCCGTCAGTTCACTATTGCACTACAACCCTTTTTAATGCGCAACACTTGTCAAATTTGTGCATTGTTTTTATTTACATATAATGCTTTGTGATGAATGACAACATTTTTATTAAATGTAATTAATTTTGGTTTTTTTTAATGTGTGTGTAGAAGATAAGAAACTTCTATAACATATTAGCTAATCCTTAGAGCAAAAAAGGAGGACTAAGGAGGGTAACAACGTATTCTCTTCAGCCAACGAAAAGCAGTATTAGCGTTCATAAACGTTTCAAAATGTCATCGCATTTTGCATTGCTAAAGCATTTGTCTGCAATATTGCTTTGTATACTGCGTTTATGAAATCAGCAGTCTGCAAAAGTCGATGTTGCTATTCTCCCATTTACAAGTTATTGAACGCCTCAGTTCATGGCCACGACATGAGATTTCACTGCTATTGATTTCTCGCGCAAAAGAGCCATTGTTTCGTTAGCTGTGTGGCAAGTGGTACCATCCTGTTTGATCCACATATCGTCCAGATTCATATCTTCAATTTCTGACCACAAGAATTTCGTTAACATCCAATAGCGAACGCTATTCACGGTAACTGCTTGGCCTACCTCATTTTCGAAGAAGTACAGCCCGATGATGTAGCCAAACAATAAACCGAACCAAACAGTCAGTCTTTGTTTAAGCATCGGCTTTTCAATAATCACTCATGCATTCTCATTTATCCAAATGCGGCAATACTGCTTGTTAACGAATCCACTGAGGTGAAAGTGTACCTCGTTGTTGAAGATGATTTTCTTTGTAAAGTCACTATTCACTTCTGTCCGTTCAATTAACCATTCGGCGTATAGACGATGCTTAAATGAGTCAATTGAAGCTTGTAAACGTGTAAATTCAAATCTTTATTCATTTCTGATGCTCGTGTTTTGTTCATGTCGAGGTTGACGGTTTTTCTGCCATACTATCTGGGCGAGAATGCACAGGTGTTTCCACATTTCCTACAGAACCAATTTGCTGAAATTTGCGCACAATTCTCCCGATTGTGAACACATTTGGTGGATTACTCTGACTAAAAAAATCACGAAATACATTTTGATTTGAAATCCCATTTTTGGAAAAGGCTTTAACAATCTTAACGCGCTGCTCAATTGTGTACCTCCCAGTGGTTAATTTTGTCAAACACTGAAACAAAGAAATGTCAAATTTAGTTGGGCAAAAAACTTGACGTTAATTAACATTGTGCATTAAGGTTGGACCACCCTTTATAAAATTAAAATATTTGTGATATATCAACTCATTATTATAACAATCAAATATTAAATATTTACTGATTATCCTAATTCTCCATTTAAATACAACATCTGGTTGCTTAATTTTGAAAAATCCCTAGAGTGTATGCTTGATACGTACGCCTAGGTATTATCGTAAAACACAAATATCGATGACGCGGAATAGCAGTGAAAAACAAAACACAATTTAACTTCATGTTTACAAAACATTTAATCTCTGAGAATAAATACTAACAACGACGAAGAAAAAGTGTTGAATGACGTTAACACATCAACATTGCACAAGAGCTGGTCAAAATGATTTGATTCTTAAGTTACTACATCTTAAATTACCTACGAAGCCGCGGATATTTTCTTTTCCTAAATGATTTATGGGTTATTTTAAAGATAATTTACTTTTTAAGAATGCTTTTGGAGCAGTCATATATTAATTGACTTCGTCTGCACAGATGGTGGAAGGTTTAACATTTATTAGAAGGAAATCGTTGGTCATCGAGCGGGCTTGTGACTCTAGACAATACAATTTATAATTTATAGATTACTAAAACGAAACGATATAATTTTTGAAAAATTAAAATTCTTGAATAGTGGCTTTATTCTGGAATAAATTGTATCTAAGATCTTTCTTTGTGCTATGTTTTAAAAATTTATTTCAATTTAGTTTTAAATATTAATTTGTATATCAGTTTGATCCGACTATGGCTCGACCTTTCCAAATCCACCAGAAATTCACAAACTATAGCCGATATTCGGGCGCAAAAGTAACGATAATACTATTGGCTATGTTATGTTTATCAATGGCAAAATGCACTGCGACCCTAAAAAGCTTTTGTGCATCCCTCTATATTCACCACCTTAATTTAACGCTTTGAACTAAACCAGGTACCTTATCTGGTGAGAGAAGAATCGCCTCCGTTGGAGTTACAATGGTATCACCAAAGAACCTTATTCTCTGGGCAGAAATATCATGGCACTCACCAAGTCTTGACATACATTGTGAATAATCTACACCTATCTTCCTTAACATTTCCTAAAATATGCTGTTGGTTTCTAAGGTCACAGTACACGGCAGACTCATTAGTCTGTTACAACTCCAAATCGCTCTTGTTAAGTATTTTTATGGATCCATTGGTTAAAGGGAGACTAACTTAACGAATGCACTCCCAGAAAGTCGATCGAATTCTCCATTAACCCACGACTTAATTCATCCATTGTGTATTCAACAGGAACGCCAAAAAATGGCTTAGGCCCAATAAAAGCCTGTTTAGCTCCTCTGTTCGCCAATCAACTCCTGTGCTCTCATAATCAGTCCATGACAACCATACCTCATAATGACAAGGCTCTTAAGGCCGCTTGGTTACCTCACAGAACATAAATACTAAAACACTTTGATTTTCTCCTCAGAAGTGAACGTAAGCTTCCGCCTGAAAAACTAAAGGGTATTTGCCCTTAGAAAATTGGGATCTACCACTCCGACGCAAGTTTTGCTTGTGAACCAAACCAAATTTTTCCCTTGTATAAGGGCACTAAAATTCTTGCCCAACATCACAGTGGTCTACAAATAATCACCTATTCCAATTAAGGTGATCGTCATCAAATGGGCGCAATATATTCATGAGCAATATCTTCAGGCTCAGTACCCTAACAGCACCTATATTGGTTTTCTCCATCACTGATATGTACAATGGAGTAATGTGCAGAATGCCTGAATGGTCGTCGGTAAAACATGGGACCACTTGGTGACTTTACATAGAATTTTCTTGGGGCTTTTTTTTGTGGGTGTGCGAAGTCATTCTTAGTATCTAAAATAATGTCTTCTTTAAAGTACACTTGTGCAAAGGTTTTTCCAATTCTTAAGCTCTTCTCATAAAAAATTTTTGATATAGCATTGAGCTATTTTTTAGGGTCAGTCTTTGTATCCCGATTGTTACAAATTCCCGTTCTTTAATAAGATGCATTAATTTTGCGAATGTGAGACTCAAATGAAGTTTTCCTGACCGAAATTAAACTGTTTTAAATTCTTGGTCCCAAAGAACATATCAAACACTTTTCGCCTTAATTAAACGCATTTAAATAGCGTAAAAATTAAAAATATTTTCATAACGATTGTGCTAACATAAGATAAAAAATAATATTGACTAACCCCCATATTCATAAAAGAATAAAATGAATTTAATTTTTCTTTTAAGAATATTTTGGATGAACACTTTTAAATAAATTACAATTTAATTATAAATTTTATGAATTGAGGGAACGTATTCCTTTTTTCGTACAAGAAATCATTTGGGTGCTATTGCTTCTTATAAATCTCCCTTGTTATGCAAACTATATGACAAGTCTTATATAGTTCTGTATGTGCCGAATGAACAAATACTCTAAATGTGTATACCGCGTTATCATCAAAATGACCAGATTCTGTTGTTTCTGTTTAACAATTTTATAAACATTCACGACTGCTAAGATGACAACAACTTTATTTACGAAAACAATTTACTGGTGCGAACAGAAGGAAGTCATGTTAGGGAAAAAAATAATAATAAAATAAGAGAAAAGAAATGAAAAAAAAGACTATAGAAAAGTAAATTCAACGGAATAGCAGATTCAGCAACAAAGTTAAATTGCGGATTGCCAATATCCTGCCACATGAGTGACACCAAAGTAAACGCGATAGGATGTTTAAGAAGTAAAACAACAACAAAATAAAAATGAACATCTGAAGGTTGTTTTTGTTTTTTCTCAAAGTTATATCAGATATGAAAAGTGAAGTGAAAACGAGTTTGTAAACTTTATAGCAACGACATTCCACTTATGATTTTGAAGAAAACTCAAGGGATAGCATGCAACAAGAAACGAGATTTTTGTTGAAATTTAAAGTAATTTTAGTTAGAAAAGTCATTTTGCTCTTAGGCTAATAACTTATTTAAATATTTTTGAATTATAACACAGTGCAACAAAAAATAATTAAGTTGAAATACCTGGGAAATACTACTATCGATTAGAACAAGGATCTGTTTACCTTCAAAATCTCGAGTTACGAATAAAAAACCGGTTTTTCGAACCTTCATGCACTAATAAGCTAATGACTTAGCTGAATATTTCCCGATTTGAAGTAATATTTAGCTTAGTTAGGAGCAAGTCGGTATTACTGATGACGTTTGGCCAGAATATTTTCAAAATGTGTTAAAGGCTTCGATTTACAAACGTTTAAAGTTTCTGCAAAGTAGGATCCGTATTCAACCATGTCCCACAACCATACAGCAACACAGAGATCACGTTTGCTCAAAATATTCGTAATCCGTTGAGAGAAAGCTTGATCGCCAGATTTTCCCAAGTTCTGCAAAAGCCATTGTAGCATTAGTTATTTTAGCGTCCACATCAGCTTTCGCGCCACTGTCCGCTGTAATAATACTGCAAGGTATGAAAAAGAGTCCACAGATTCAGTGAGGCTGTCTTTTATGTAAAAACTTGTAGAATTGTATGACCCGATACTGATAGTCTTCGTCTTATCAGCTTTAACTCTCAAGCCATGCTTGTCTGCCTCTTCTACCAGGTCATTGAGTTTCTACTGCAGACAAATGTCGTCGACATAATCGAGATCTTCAAGCTGCTCAGTAAATTTTAGTGGCAAGCCTCTGTTTCGTCCATTCAAAGATTTTAGATGTCATCTAAAACCATTAAAAATAATATTGAAGAGAGGTTGCAGCCCTGACAAACTCCACAGATTGTTTTAATTGAATCAGACAGATGACCATTTTGAAGAATTCTACATATAAAGCCGTCGTAATGGGCTTTTATCAGAGTTATTAGTTAGTTCGGTATCCCAACATTCTTTATTGATGCACAATACTTATCAAAGGTCCGTTCGAAAATCATACAAAAGACAGAAGATCGTCATTCATTTACCTGTTCCACTAAAATACGCAGGGTATTTATATAGCTCTGAAGACCGCCTGTTGCCTACGAATAGTGCGATCAAGAGTTGTGTTGATGCGACTGAGAAGAATGGATGTTAAATCTTAGAAGGAATTGAGGACAGAGTAATGCCCCTCTAGTTCTTACACTGCGAAAGATTACCATTCTTAGGAATTTTAATCAGGATGCCCTCCAACCAGTCAGCAGGTAATTATTGATCTTCACGCCAAATGATGTCGAAGACGGGCAGGAGTATATTTGCCACGGCTTCCGGGCAAGCTCTGAGTATTTCCGGCGGAATGCCGTCTGCTATTATCAGAATTGTCTTCAGGAAAATTAGTATACAAGTATACAAGCTTTTTTGCACGCCTTCTCAGCTCTATCATTTCTCAAGTGTTTTCACTTATCTAGACTTTTATATCCTTGGGTTCGAAGCCAAGAATATTACCGCTCGCCTGAAGCAACGTTTTCCTGACAAAGAACCACTGAGCTTGAACACCAGAATCATTGCTGGGTTTATTGTTGAGCTTCTCAGATAGAGCAGAATCAAAAGTATTTCTTACGTTTCTTAATATAAGCTTTCGGGTATAAAATTTCCTGAAACGGGTTCTCGTAGTTCGATCGGCAACGGCTGCCACTTTGAGCTGAAGAGTTACCTTTAGGAGTTGGTGATCCGAGCCAACATCAACTTTTCGTTTTACGGGATGTTCACGTTAAGCAAAGGCGCCATGTTCAGCTGAGGCAGAAGTGGTCTATCTGTTTTTCTGTTCTACCGTCATGTGATATCCACGTTTTCTAGTGAGCTTCTTTATAAGGAAAGAGAGTATCGCCTTCAATAAGGTCAAATGTTGAGCAGAAGTCCAGAAGTACGAAACCGTTCTCATTGCGACATCCAGAACCATGGTTACCCATAATATTTTGTAAACTTCTGTTATCAACACCAACTTTCGCATTTATATCTCCCATGCATATTACCATATCTCCTTTGGGTAGCATTTATCCTGTTGTCCACGTTTTATCAAAAGATCGATATCAATGACCATAGGACATCGGCGTTTGTTTGCTTTCTAAATATCGTAATATTTAAAAGATAATCTCAATTGAAGTCAAAAAATCCTTTTTGGAGACGATAAAAAATATTTGAAACTATAAAAAAGCATTTGCAATTTGTGCGAATTTTGGGATCCGCACATCCTTGAAATGAGATCAATTGTTGTTATCAAGAAATATTTCTTTTGGTTTAAATACAGGTTAATCTCTGTTTTGCTATACAAGTCCACATTGGGTTAATAGCTATTTACTGTGATAAATTTCTGAACCACAACTACCCAATTTATTCCTTAAAGGGATGCTAAGTTCCCATGGCTCTCGGTAGTCGAAGATCTTTTTCTTTCAAGTCGGATATCAGTCTTCCCAGACTCTGTCCGAATATTTGCCAATAAAGCTAAAATCCAAAACGTCTTACGTTACTAAAGGCCTATCCGAATCCTCTTAGAAGATAATTTTAGGCTGCAGTACTATTTCAAGATATTTCGTTTGTTTCCTTTATTTTGTCTTTTTTTTGTGGATACTATATGTCAAGTTCTTGGTCTAGCCAATAAACCTAGATGCTATTGCCGGTATAACACCGAGGTACCAAATTTTGTTGTTTTATCCAAATTCTTTTCCTAGCGTTCATTAACAGATTCGTGTCAAAATAAAGGTTAGGTTAGGTTCACATCGCTCTTTGCAACATTTTTCTTGTAATGGAATCTTCTCCTAACCAAGAAATATTGGGCAATTAGTTAACTCTGTCTCTTCTTCAAGAGAGACTAATGGCCCCGCTTAAAAAAAAAAAAAAAAATTAACCAGTCGTTTCAATTAGTCCGTGAGTTTTTGAATATCCCGCCTCTTAGCTGCAAGAGCAATACTGCTCCTATCAACAGACATTTGTCAGTAGACTCAGTGATAAATTCGCAGGATTGCAATCCTCTTAAAATTAAAATAAAACAAAAATTCCTTCTGCGCTTCACCACTACCAAATATGCAGTTGTAAAATTGTTAAAGACTTAGCACTCTCTTAACAAGTAGATACAGGAAAGTAGTTTTCTTTTTGATTTATTGTTCAGAAAAGATTTGTTTTTCATTTCAAGTGTTTATTTTGTTTATTTTAAATTTTTAAAGAATGAAAAAAAACATGAAAATAAACACAATTGTTTTACACGGATCAACTGAGTTTTGTGAGTAGTTCCTTTGTGTTGTAGTGCCGTTGTATTTCTGCTCTTTGATAATGACGATGATGCAGTTGAGAACCAAAATAATGTTGATGCAGTTGGTTTCTATTAAAACTGTTGTAGACATCAACTTGACAGTCAGTTAGTCACACATTGGCTTTGTCGCAAGAAGTTTCCGTATTTGAACCCACAACTGTTGCAAGGATGTTCGTTTAAGTTTTCTGATTTTTAATTTGTTCATTCATTTTTTTCTTTGTCCCAGTTTCTTATGCAAAAACATAAAATACCAAAAAACTAAATAGAGAATAAAAAAAAAGAAAAATAATTTCATGTGTGTTGACACATTCTTGTTTAGTACAACGAGGCATGCACCACTACGTAAGTCTATTTGTATGTTGTGTTGAGTATGTGTCCTATAATACCACAAGTCTGTTATGCATATTGTTTTTTGTGGCAAGATAGTTGTTTCTAAATACTTATGTACATGTTATCTCATATAGAAGAACAATGCGTACATACATATATAAGTCGTATAAGCATACTCGAATGTGTTTTTATATTTAGAAAATATTTGATATTAACCAAGTTATCTCTATTAGAAGTTATCTCGTGTCTAGTTAGTAAAGAAAAAGCAATAATACTTGTGGCTTTATTTACATATTTTCTATTTCAGAAATATTGACAGACACTTTCGATATTTTTAGTTTTTACACATCAAATAATTTAAATCTAAATCTAATGAGGTCTTAGAAGCAGTACACATTGTCGTTATTCATGAGGAGAGATTAAAAAATAAATTAAAAAAATTATATAAAAATATGTATGTGCATAGTGCTTTAGGAAGAAGAAGTTGTAGTCGGTCAAGCCCCATTTTGTGATATACTGCATATCACATCATATAAGTTCCCTTAGAGCCTATAAGAAGCATATGGCTTCAATACATTTTCCAAAAATATCCCAATTATGAGCCAATGCCTTAATATCACTCCAACTTTTTTCGATTCTCTTTATCTCAGCCTCAATTTGTCTTCTTCATGTACGGATTGTACCTTTCCCTTCCGTTTCTTTTCGTTTTCCTTTCTATAGCATTTCTGTTGTCTACCAGAGCATACGATTAGTTATAGTGTTTGACCAATAAATGTAATGGGTATTACGGAAGCAGCGATCCACAAACACTTGCATCAATTGCATTTTGCGAGTTGCAACGTTCCACTTTACATTGAAATATAAATTTAAAAATGTAAATTTTTGTATGTCTAGATAATATTGATGATTTCCAAATTAATCGTTAAGAGTCAAATGTTTGATAAGCTGACGATAAAATACTTTCAAGATAGTAGAATTGTCGGAAATTCTCTTTCTTGTCCGTGCCAATTGCAATAATTCCAGCGATGTCGCATTTTCCGTTATCGCGCAGTTTATTCTTAGACCAACCGATTTCATTTCCAGCTTTACGCTGTGTAAATTTGTTGCAAAGTTTAAAAAGCTGTGAGCAGCATGTGACAGATATCCTCCTCGTAATCAAGATCGCTCAACTAGCCCTACAATTCCCATGCTATAAACTGATAGAAAAACCGTCATAACGCTGAGGTATATTGATATTAGTATAGCGTGTTTTTTATAGAGGTATAGAACTTTAAGTTGGCATTACTTTTCAAGATGGCGACCGATTTAACAGCTGTCAAGTGATTTATTCTCAGTTTGGCTTGGCATGCCCGGCGTAGATTCGTCGAATGGGCCCAAAACGAGATTACCGTTCCCGATTTTCATAAGCGAATTTTGTTTAGCGATGAAGCGCACTTCTGGTTGAATGGCTACGTCAACAAACAAAACTGTCGCATTTGGAGTGAAGGTGTATGTGGAAACATCGTTACATCCAGAAAAACTGACTGGTTGGTGCGCTTTATGGGCTGGGTGAATCATTGGTCCGTACTTTTTCAAAAACGGCCAGAACGTTACAGTCAATGGTGATCGGTATAGAGCCATAATTACAAACTTTTTCATTCCTGAATTGAATAACCATGATGTCCAGGAGATGTGGTTTCAACAAGACGGCGCAACATGTCACACAGCTCGTGCCACAATAGATTTATTGAAAGACACGTTTGGTGACCGCCTAATTTCACGTTTTGGACCTGTGAATGGGATCTTGTGATTTAACACCGCTAGACTACTTTCTGTGGGGCTATGTAAAGTCATTGGTCTATGCGGTAAAGCCACAAACGCTTGACCATTTGGAAGACAACATTCGCCGTGTTATTGCCGATATACGGCCACAAATGTTGGAAAAAGTTATCGAAAATTGGACGTCCAGATTGGACTACATCCGCGCCAGCCGTGGCGGTCATATGCCAGAAATCATATTTAGAATGTAATGCCACAAGATTATCTTTCGGATAAATAAAATTCATGTTAATCGAAATCCATCGTTGTTTTATTACAACTTAAAGTTTTATACCTGTATAAAAAACACCCCTTACTATGATAAGTGTCATCGTCTTTGACCACATGACACTTCTCATCATTATGATGTCAGCCAAATTGTTATCAGAGTCAAAAATTGAAATTATGTCATCAATTAGATGACACACAAAAGTGACTAATCGCAGTCAATATAATAAAAAAATGTCATTAGTGTGATGGCTAACTAACTTCGGGGAAAGGACTAACCAGGCTCAGTTTAATGACAAACCGTCATCAATACAATGACGCTTGAAGTTTAAAGGAAAAATATGGTGACCAAACCATCTTATGGCAACCATTTATAAACTGAAAACTACGTCTGGCGATATCGAGACCAATACTCGAAGCCCTTATAACTTTGCACATATTGGATCAAGACATCAAAAAAACAGCTTGCGATATTATCAACAAAGCCAAGGACATACATAATAGCCCAGGAAAATTTTTACCATGTGTATTTTCGATTTGAGACCATTGACAATGCATCTGGCTTCCATTAAAGCTTGTATACAAATTCTACTTACATTTACACAGCGATAGCTTAGGTCGCCAGACAGGTCCGATGGTACAGACATTGTAAGGTTAGATTGGTCGAATTGTTATGATGATTCGGAGTATTTAGCGGCAGACATTACATTGTATTAATATTAGATAGATCCGATTTGGATCGATTATGGAATAGGTTTGAACTGTCAAATATGTATTTATTTATCCATTTTATTTATTTATTAAGCATTTAGTAATGAAAATCTAGCCTATACGGCATAACCGATTCCATATACATATAAATTGCTACTTCCTGTCAAGTATTCTGTTTGATCTAATGGGTAATGATAGAGAAGATTGTAAGTCAATTTTTCTCCTTCTTTATTATTGTCGCGCAATCTTTCAGAGATACTATTCATTTTTGAAAAATTTTTTTAGGACCGCTTTACTATTAGTTAATATGTTGATATTTCTGCTTTATGGCCATAATTACAACCCATAGAACCTTGCTATAGCTTGATAACATTCGAGATTGTCTTACAGTGGTTGTGTTGAAAAACCCAGGATCCAACATTATTATATTTTTCGATCTATCAGTGTATATGTTCTTAGGGATAATTTAACTAAAAGTGGGGTACGGCATCATATAGTCAATTTTGTAATTATAAATTAGACTCCTAAATAGTCGGCCGGTACTCTGCTGATCAACTTACCTGAGTATCTTAAAGACAACAAAAAGTTACAAAAGTGGCGAGAGAAAACCATCCTCAGGTGTTCCTCCTCTCCCCGATGTACAAATTGATGATCATAATATATCAGTATAGAGAAAACAGCCAACTTGCAGAAAAATTTGTAAACAGAACCGTACGAGGTGACAATCCTGTGTGACCTAATTTCATGACCAAATAGCCTTTACAATGCCTTGAGAAGACAGGATGGCAAGCCGACGGGGGAATAGCTTGGTTTTCCAGTTTGGAAATATGAATCACCGTTACCTCCCTTCTTAGACCTAATATATACAAACAATACAATCACAATTGAATTTGAGATTGCTCCTTCCAGAGAGTTGCGCTGGTTTTTATATCGCGGGAAATTAAAAAACAAGCTACGCGATTTTCCTTATGAGACAATCCCTATAGATGTCCTCCAAGATTTAAAGTAGCCGCAGTGTAGCATTCTGTAGCATCACCTGTGGTTACTCCATCCAGTCCAGTGATTTATACGGCTTGAAAGTATTGATCGCTCAGCAAATCGTCTTGTTATCAACCAATTCACTGATAAGATTCACCTACTCTACCGATCGACTTTATACAGAGTCGTTTAAAGAGTGGCAGTTCCTGCATTCTCACAGTTAGAAAAATAAATTCTCGCAATAGTCTCAAAACCACTGTTAGTCGACGTGCCATAATATCATTTTATACTACCAATGGAATTGATAGCCATCAGAGGATAGAAAGTATCCTCTGAAGTCTTGCAGTATTGCTTATCCCATCTGTCAACTCGCAGGAGTTAACCCTTTGTGCCTATTGAAATTCGAAATATAAGCATTCCAACCAGACTTAAGTTATGTTCTATGGTGCCTGTTATAAGATTTCCTTGTTGCCTAAATTCTTATCATTAGTATTCAATATTAAAGAGGAAGACGGAGCTGTGTAAGGTGGGGTATGAATTGGAGACAATAGCGCATATTGTCTGACATTGCCCTAGGCTGCATACCTTCTATCTAGATAGCTAGGTAGTCGATTCTATTATAGTCTTGCTGACAAACCGGACTATGGACTGGGTAATATGATTGTCAAAGGTGGTAACATTAGGACGGAATTTTTCTTGATAGAATTGAAAGGGTCTCACAATGAACTACATAAAGTTTTCGCAGTTTATAATCTTATCATATCTTTTTGTGTCTGATTTTCAAACTCGGTCGACCTTCATAACCTATCCCAGTTTTATTACAATTTTTTTTCCTAAGATCGACTCGTTTTATTTAATACTATCTTACCACTGTGGTAATAAAAGTGTGGCTTTTGTACAAACTCCCTGGTCCAAATGACTATTTTATAAATTTGATTTCTGAAGATTTAAACATTTTTAATTCCATTCTCTCTCCTTTAAAAAACTTAAATTTAATTTTAACTACCAGATTATACGAGTATAATCGAGTCAAGCTTACGTTAATCATATATTATGAAACGATTTTTAAATTGACATAATTTTTAAGAACTTTTTTAACAAAACCATAATTTAAAAAATTTTCTTTATTTTGCATTGCGCAATTTTAAAAGTAAGATAAAAATTAAAAATTCAAAACACATTTTTCGAATAATGAAAATAGAAATTGAAATCTTTTAAAACTAATAAATTCAATTCTAATGGTTTTATTCTGTCTGTTCTTAAACAAAATAATTATAAATAAAACAAACAAAAAAACCAAAATAGTTAATAATCAGTTCACTTACTTAATGTTCGTTGAATCTAGTATAAATAGACCGGCTAAAAGTAAGAAAAGTCATCAAAATCAAAACACTTGCAAAAGCTAAAACAACTCAACTCAAATCAAATCAATTTCAATTCAAAATGTTCAAATTCGTAAGTTTTCTGTTTCTTATTATAAAAATAAAATATAAATTTCAATACAACAAATTGTAATCCTTTTTCAGTTGTTTGTACTCATTGCTGCCTTGTTTGCTGTTAGCATGGCCTCACCATCACCATTGCCTGCACCAGCTCCAGCACCCAGACCAGTTGCCAGACCTGAACCAGTTCCTCAATTATATACACCTTATGCTTATAGTGCTGGTTACTACGCTTCTCCTTATGCCTACTATGGTTAGAGGTTCGATGTTGTAACATTTGAAAGACCCCCTACTATTGATTATTGAATTCTGACCATCGTTATGCACCGGGAGAATACGTTGAATGAATAATTAATTAAGCACGCTGGCATTTACTACATATTATTAAATTTTGTTAACAAGGTTTTAATTTTTCTCTATTTTTTTCTATGATTCTTTGTTTGATTTTTTAAAAATAAATTTAAGCTTAAAAATATTTTAAATTAAAAGTTCTTTATATTTTGCTACGAGCAATACATTTGCATGAGAAAGGTATAAATTCAATAGTGGATAGAGCAGATTGAATTTTTGTTAACAGATTAATGGTGTAACATATTGAGTGTGTTGAGTTTTTAAAAGAAAACACAGAAATCGGGTTACTTCGGAGGGCATGAAATAATGCGGCCTAAAAATTTTATGTAGAGTACAACGATTGTTTTACCTAAGATGTTCCTGAAGTCTACAAACGAACGATGAAAATTTACGGCCTAACGGCTTTCTCCACATCCTTGAAACAGTATGGGTAAATTAAATTTTCTGACCACAAGGTACTCTTAACTCTATTTGATTTTCATTGATTCTTGTTCAAGCACCTGTTTGTCTACTACATCACAAAGTCGTAACAAAATTCCTCTGTCTTTATCTTATGCCACCAGTGTAAAATCGGTATAAATTGTTCCGATATCGTTAACCATGTCTGCTGTCATAGGTATTCCAATCAGTTTACGTCCTGGGCTTTCTCATAACATGACCGATTCAACACCACTTTATTGTTAAGATTTCGCTGCAAATTGGTATTTCCCCTGTTTTATGGCTCTGCCCGGAAATCTATATATGTACAGTAGTGGACAGCTATTTAGGGACAACAATTGTTTGTATACTTTGTTAGAGTGAAGCCATTTTTACCAAATTCAGAAACTTCCATTTTTATCGTTCTCAAGATATACTAAAATCAATTTTTTTTTTTGTATTAGGAGTACCATGCCCACTAATCCAACCCCATTTATATTTTCCGCACAACTTAGAATATGTGCACTGAGTCTGCGCCACAAATCTTATTCACATACCTATAACAGGAGCAGAGATAAAGGAATAACCACCTACGGCGCCATCTGATAAACATTTTCGGCTTTTCTTTCTCCTAAAACTTCGCGCAGCAATTACCAACAAAATCGCAGAAGGAAGTGTCCAATTTGGTTCAGTCGTTTTCAAGTTTTAAGCATCCGAACAAACCACAATCCATTTATATATACGAGTATATAGATTACGTTCAGCTAGAACACTTTCAATATTTTCGCAAACAGTGGATAGCGGTTAAACAAAACCTGTAGTGAGCTTATATCGTTTGCAGTATAATTCCACAACTCAGAGCCGTACAATAGAATAGTTTTTGCATTTGAAGAAGCGTATCTTTGTTGTGAAGTGAATTGCTTGTGAATTCCATACCCTCTGTGGTGCACCAAATGACTAATTTCGCATTTATGTGCGGTTCTAACGTGAGTCGCGAGTATGTGATGCTGCCTAGATAGTACAAATTCTGAACATCTTCGAATTACATGCTGTTAATCCAGAAAGTTAAGGAATTGTCTGCATTAATTCGACGTAAATCAACATCGGTTCCTATCAAGTGTGCTTGAACCCCTTTTGTGGACATATAGGAAAAGTTATGAACGAGTAGACAAATATCGTTTGCTAAATTCATTCATACTCCTCTTCTTATAAGTGTCGCTTGCCGCATAATGGAGTCCAGCACAATGTTGAATAATTGCGGTAATAGAATAAATCCTGTCGTACTTTAGTACTTACTCCAATTGGATTGCCAACAGACGTTCACGGAATACTCGGTTTGTTGACTTCCGGTACAGAGTTTTAATGTGACCAGCTCATTGCTGTTTTGTTATTTTATGAGAATGTAAATTCTTTGTCAAATTTTGTTGCGCGATATACTTTTACAAACTCTTTTCAAACTCTCATTCGAATGTCCTCTGTTAGCCTAGGTTGATGCTTCAAAAATCTAAATAGTGGGGTCAGAAATTCGATAATGTTTCCAAAGTACTAAAATCTATTTTTTTAATTGTTATTTATTTTGCAGTGTTCATTATACGAGATCAATAGAACTTAAAATTGTAAAATTAAACACAAAGAAAAAAATTTTAATCCAAAAATTGTTTGGTTCTTTTGTTTTGAAAGAAGAATATATTGGGTATACAAGTTAATAATGTAGATTTGGACAACATATAGCATAACTGTCACATATAGTTTGTGTCAATAATAACAAATATGGTATTTTGGAGTGTAAAGATCTGTAATTATAATTCAGTATTCGATGGACGCCAAAGTGTAAACACACATTTTCTTTAGTCGCCATAATAATTTCGAAATCTGTGCCTAAAAAATATGTTTTGCGGAAAAATCCGATACCATCTTTCATTTCAAAACGTCTGCTGAAAGTTATCAATTGCTGGTAGAAGCTTACGGTCAACATGCACAAACTCAAAAAACTTATGAACGATGGTTTGCGCAATTCAAATTGGTGATTTCTACACAGAAGACAAGGTGGGGCCTGGTCCACCGGAAAAGTTTGACGATGAGGAATCAAATACTCGCGACTCACGTTAGAACCACACAAAAATGTGAAATTAGTCATTTGGTGCACCACAGAGGGTATGGAATTCACAAGCAATTCACTTCACAACAAAGATACGCTTCTTCAAATGCAAAAACTATTCTATTGTACGGCTCTGAGTTGTGGAATTATACTGCAAACGATATAAGCTCACTACAGGTTTTGTTTAACCGCTATCCACTGTTTGCGAAAATATTGAAAGTGTTCTAGCTGAACGTAATCTATATACTCGTATATATAAATGGATTGTGGTTTGTTCGGATGCTTAAAACTTGAAAACGACTGAACCAAATTGGACACTTCCTTCTGCGATTTTGTTGGTAATTGCTGCGCGAAGTTTTAGGAGAAAAGAAAAGCCGAAAATTTTTATCAGATGGCGCCGTAGGTGGTTATTCCTTTATCTCTGCTCCTGTTATAGGTATGTGAATAAGATTTGTGGCGCAGACTCAGTGCACATATTCTAAGTTGTGCGGAAAATATAAATGAGGTTGGATTAGTGGGCATGGTACCTCTAATACAAAAAAAAAAAAAATGATTTTAGTATATCTTGAGAACGATAAAGTAGAAGTTTCTGAATTTGGTAAAAATGGCTTCGTAGTTAATACAAATCATTAGCTAATAAGTAGGCACATAATAATGGGATAAGTGGGCATAGTACGTACCTCCCATACATATAAATATTGATTTTTTTATATCTTCAGAAGAATTTTCTGGATTTGGTCTAAATAACTTGACAGTCAATATCAGTTTAAAAGAGAGCGGAATTGGATAAGTGGGCGTGGCGTCTTTCGCTGATTTTTATTGAGGCTTTAAATCAATAAAGAATCACTCTAACAAAGTATACAAACAATTGTTGTCCCTAAATAGCTGTCTACTACTGTACATATATAGATTTCCGGGGAGAGCCATAAAACAGGGGAAATACCAATTTGCAGCGAAATCTTAACAATAAAGTGGTGTTGAATCGGTCATGTTATGAGAAAGCCCAGGACGTAAACTGATTGGAATACCCATGACAGCAGACATGGTTAACGATATCGGAACAATTTATACCGATTTTACACTGGTGGCGTAAGATAAAGACAGAGGAATTTTGTTACGACTTTGTGATGTAGTAGACAAACAGGTGCTTGAACAAGAATCAATGAAAATCAAATAGAGTTAAGAGTACCTTGTGGTCAGAAAATTTAATTTACCCATACTGTTTCAAGGATGTGGAGAAAGCCGTTAGGCCGTAAATTTTCGTCGTTCGTTTGTAGACTTCGGGAACATCTTAGGTAAAGCAATCGTTGTACTCTACATAAAATTTTTAGGCCGCATTATTTCATGCCCTCCGAAGTAACCCGATTTCTGTGTTTTCTTTTAAAAACTCAACACACTCAATATGTTACCACCATTAATCTGCTAACAAAAATTCAATCTGCTCTATCCACTATTGAATTTATACCTTTCTGATGCAAATGTATTGTCGTAGCAAAATATAAAGAACTTTTAATTTAAAATATTTTTAAGCTTAAATTTATTTTTAAAAAATCAAACAAAGAATCATAGAAAAAAATAGAGAAAAATTAAAACCTTGTTAACAAAATTTAATAATATGTAGTAAATGCCAGCGTGCTTAATTAATTATTCATTCAACGTATTCTCCCGGTGCATAACGATGGTCAGAATTCAATAATCAATAGTAGGGGGTCTTTCAAATGTTACAACATCGAACCTCTAACCATAGTAGGCATAAGGAGAAGCGTAGTAACCAGCACTATAAGCATAAGGTGTATATAATTGAGGAACTGGTTCAGGTCTGGCAACTGGTCTGGGTGCTGGAGCTGGTGCAGGCAATGGTGATGGTGAGGCCATGCTAACAGCAAACAAGGCAGCAATGAGTACAAACAACTGGAAAAGGATTACAATTTGTTGTATTGAAATTTATATTTTATTTTTATAATAAGAAACAAAAAACTTACGAATTTGAACATTTTGAATTAAAATTGATTTGATTTGAGTTGAGTTGTTTTAGCTTTTGCAAGTGTTTTGATTTTGATGACTTTTCTTACTTTTAGCCGGTCTATTTATACTAGATTCAACGAACATTAAGTAAGTGAACTGATTATTAACTATTTTGGTTTTTTTGTTTGTTTTATTTATAATTATTTTGTTTAAGAACAGACAGAATAAAACCATTAGAATTGAATTTATTAGTTTTAAAAGATTTCAATTTCTATTTTCATTATTCGAAAAATGTGTTTTGAATTTTTAATTTTTATCTTACTTTTAAAATTGCGCAATGCAAAATAAAGAAAATTTTTTAAATTATGGTTTTGTTAAAAAAGTTCTTAAAAATTATGTCAATTTAAAAGTCGTTTCATAATATATGATTAACGTAAGCTTGACTCGATTATACTCGTATAATCTGGTAGTTAAAATTAAATTTAAGTTTTTTAAAGGAGAGAGAATGGAATTAAAAATGTTTAAATCTTCAGAAATCAAATTTATAATATAGTCATTTGGACCAGGAAGTTTGTACAAAAGCCACACTTTTATTACCACAGTGGTAAGATAGTATTAAATAAAACGAGTCGATCTTAGGAAAAAAAATTGTAATAAAACTGGGATAGGTTATGAAGGTCGACCCAGTTTGAAAATCAGACACAAAAAGATATGATATGATTATAAACTGCGAAAACTTTATGTAGTTCATTGTGAGACCCTTTCAATTCTATCAAGAAAAATTCCGTCCTAATGTTACCACCTTTGACAATCATATTACCCAGTCCATAGTCCGGTTTGTCAGCAAGACTATCATAGAATCGACTACCTAGCTATCTAGACAGAAGGTATGCAGCCTAGGGCAATGTCAGACAATATGCGCTATTGTCTCCAATTCATACCCCACCTTACACAGCTCCGTCTTCCTCTATAATATTGAATACTAATGATAAGAATTTAGGCAACAAGGAAATCTTATAATAGGCACCATAGAACATAACTTAAGTCTGGTTGGAATGCTTATATTCCGAATTTCAATAGGCACAAAGGGTTAACTCCTGTGAGTTGACGGATAGGGTAAGCAATACTGCAAGACTTCAGGGGATACTTTCAATGGCTATCAATTCCATTGGTAGTATAAAATGATATTATGGCACGTCGACTAACTGTGGTTTTGAGACTATTGACAAGAATTTATTTTTCTAACTGTGAGAATGCAGGAACTGGCCACACTTTAAGCGACTCTGTATAATATCGATCGGTAGAGGAGGTGAATCTAATCATTGAATTGGTTGATAACAAAACGATTTGCTGAGCGATCAATACTTTCAAGCCATATAAATCACTGGACCGGATGGAGTAACCACAGGTGATGCTACAGAATGCTACACTGCGGCTACTTTAAATCTTGGTGGACATCTGAGGGATTGCCTCATAAGGAAAATCACGTAGCTTGTTTTTTAATTTCCCAGCTAAACTCTCTGGAAGGAGTAATCTGATTGCGGATCAACATTGCTGGCATCTATTGAGAACTGGAACCTAGTTTGTGTTTTCATAAAGAACGTTTTAATGCAGCAAATAAAAACGAAGAGATCAATGGCAGCAGTACTGGAAAGCACTGAACACCACACCCCTGAAATAATACTGTTCTGTAGTTCTGGAGGCCAGTGGATTGCAGAATGACTAATGAGGATAGCAAGCCGAATCGTGCATATTGACTAGTCCAGGCTATCTTTTGAAGATTCTATAGCCTTTAGTTTGTGAAAGCTAAAAAATTACAAAAGAATTCAATTGTGATTGTATTGTTTGTATATATCAGGTCTATGAAGGGAGGTAACGGTGACTCATATTTCCAAACTGGAAAACCAAGCTATTCGACACCGAAAAACTATAGGCCCATCAGCTTGCCTCGTTTAATACAGTTTTGCGATAAACTATCGTCTAAATTGGCTGATTTTCAAAGTACAAGATCTATGGTAGATCCGAAGCGTAGTTCAAGCGCCAATTTATACTGATCATAAATACAAAAAGCGCAGTTCTATAGAGTTAAAAAACACAGTTTAGTTGCCTAAAATATTCTTTAAGGTTACATTTTATCAAGAGAGCCTTTACATTTCTGTATATATTAAAAATTTTCAAATAAATAGGGAGCTGTGATTGCTTGTAAAATTTGAAGTTAGCGTTTTGAATATTTATCCCATTGAAAGTTAAGGGAACATGTTTGTTAATCTGTGAGAGAAATTGAAAATTAATTATCAAAACTACTTTTATGTCTTTTGTTAGTGGATGAAAATTGTGATAAAATAAATATTTGACCCTAGTAAAGTCGTAACACAGTTTATTTAACAAAAAGCATCAGGGTTAAATTTTTATCACACTCATGTTGTATTTATAAATGAAAAACATTAAATAGTGTTTTTTAAAGTTGCACACCAATTTGCTTAATTATGATTTAATGTGTGACCTTAACTTACGTCAATAATTCATTATATTATTTGTATATTTTTTGTTATATTTGAAAACGAAAAAAAACACATAATTTTTTGTTGTACATATTGTTCTCATTTAGTTAGTTCCCTAGAGGCTGTCACCTTACCCAGCGTGGCATTTCTTGGGGCGGTTTCATTAATGTTGTTGTGCAGGTAGATGATGATAAAAGTTTATTTTTATAATGTTGCATGGTGATGATTATGATTGCTTTGGGATTATATAAAATAATTACGAGTAGGCGTATTAGTTTGAGATTATTTTAAGGCTTTTTATGACAATGACAATATGATATAATTTTTATTTATGTATATATTTTTACACAATACATAACATAAGATTAACTGCTAAATTAAAAATTGATATAACTTTGAATAGAATGTAACATCTTTAAAAATTTTAAATTAATAAGGCACGTTTTAATCTTCAAGTTTGTATGTACATATATCGAGATTAAGTTTGACCACCCTAACTACAATTCACTAAAAATTCAAACTTGCACATGTATGGTTGAGTTTGTCAGGTCTGATTTTCCCAACTTTTTCGATTATGCTTACCAGTATACAATACTAGATGACCCATGCGAATTTTTCACACCCCTATTGGTAATTTTTGTAACATAAGTAAGTGAGGATATTAAGTGGTGACTTCATTATATTTATTTTTAAAAAAGAGTAACAAAGTCAATCGTTTGTAAATGATAATAATGCATATTTCATGTTAAATAATTCTATAAAAGGTGGTCAACCATAATCCCCGATGTTTATTGTGAGTCACATCGGCATTTCTTTTTTAGTGTTTAACAAATTCAACCATGGAGAGGTACACATGGTACGAAAATGGGCGTTCAATTCAAAAAGAATTTCGTTTACTTCTTGATTTTTTTGGTCAGCATAATCGACCAAATGTGTCCATAATCGAGAAAACTGTGCGCAAACTTTATCAAATAGGTCTGTAGGAAATGTGGAAACACCTGTGCATGCTCGCCCAGTTTGTTCGGACTGGCGGCGTAATCGCATCGTACATCTTCGAAAAGGAGGTAGGCCAAGCAGTTACTGTAAATGGTGTTCGCTATCGCGAAATTGTAACTGACTTCTTGTCGCCAGATATTGAGGATATGGGCCTGACCGCTATGTGGTTCCAACAGAATGGTGCCACTTGCTACACAGCCAATGAAACAATGACTCTTTTATGCGAAAAATTAATTGGCCGTATTATCTCATATCATGGCGATGTTAATTGGTCGCCGCGATCGTGTGATTGACACCGTTGGACTTCTTTCCTTGGGGATGTTTAAAAGCAAAAATGTACGCCAATAATCCAAGAGCTAAAGGCACATTAACGACATTCAACCTCAATTATATCTCACAATCATTGAAAATATGGACCGACGGATAGAGGTATGCCACCGAAGACGTGGCGAAAATTTGGCCGATATTTTGTTTCACACCTAATTATCATAATAAAAATATTAAGATAATTCTCTGAAAACTTTTTGTTATATTTACACTTGTATAGCCTTGATGTCGCGAGGTGCGGCTTTCCAGGTCTCGCACCCATACAAAAGTATTGAATTGACGTTCGAGTTAAATTTTTATAATTTAACATTCGATGAGAGCGAGGAGGATCTCCAAACGCTCGCCAATCACAATAATGCTTGTTTCGCAGATTTTACGTGATTCTCATTATCCATTGAGGAGCCACCTGAGTTATAACCTCCTCAATACTACTCTCGCCAACTGTAAAGGCTCTGTGTACATCACTGCTTATTCTCAGTACTTTCGTTTTTCACATTTATTCTCAATCCTGCCTTGGCTGCGGCTTAATCAACGCTGTTTAGCTTCTCCGACCTATCCGAGTAGTTATGAGACGTCGGACGTATGTCGTCTGCATGGTCCAAGTCTTCAAATCGAATATTGAGCTCACACACTATTTCTCGCCTCTATTCCTGGCCTCTTGCATGACTATTAACAGAACAATATTAAAGAGCAGTGGTGACAAAACGTAAGCCACTTCTCACCCTTAAGAACTGGTATTCTTCGGCTTAATTTGTTTTCATGAACCCTTATAAGGTCAACTAACTTCTCAGGGACGCCTTTATACTCCAATGCGGCCTATATAACCTCGTACGAGAGTGTATCGAACGCCTTTTTAAAATCTATAAATATTAAATACAAAGGAGTTTGCCATATTACTGACTGATCTACGATTATTCTTAAGATGTTAACGTGGTCTATGAGCGATTTCTGTAATCGAAATGATGCTTGTTCTGCTCTCAATTCTGCTAACAATATTGTTACGTTTTAACCTTTTTAAAATTTTTGAGTTCGTTTAAATTGTGTTAAAATAAAATTAACACCACTTTGTTGTTGTTTTACACTTTTTATTTTCTAACTTTATACAGTTTGTCCTAATACAATAACTTAAGATTCGCTTATACAACATTTTTTATTTACGCCTAAACACGACCTTATTTTATGACAGCAAAACGATAACTACTTAACGAAGGTAAAGCAGCCTCCTTATATACCTAATTGCCTACAGTTTGGAAAGTTCCGGAAATGTCTCAAACGCTCTCATAACAATGATGGTCGAATCGACAGTGCTGCCAAATACACAAATAAATACGGCAGTGACAGGGTGACACATTAATACCAAATATACCAAAATCCTACAATAAAGTTTTGAAGGCGTTGATGTGGTGTATTTTCTTTTTATGTATTTGTATGTATTTGTGTATGTATTTGTGTATTTTATGTATTGTGTTCGCGATAATGCTCGCGATAACCTTATTAATAGTGCCTAGCAATGTTACAGCCCTTCAATTGCCTCGGTTAGTTAAATCCTCTTTCTTTGGTAAAGTAACGATGATTACCTCTTTAATTTCGTCAGGCAATTAATCATTTACCCAGATTTCTTTTACCATAAGCAAAATGATAATTCCACGGAATGCCATCACATCCAGCTGCAGCTGCCTTATTGTTTTTTAGCGACTTTATGGATTCTATGGATATGTCCGTTCTGCACGTTCTGCTACATACTGAGTCCGCTCCTATCGTATTACCAAACTACACTGTTTTTTCTTTGTAAAAAAAACTTTGTATAGTTTTACATTTAGAAACTCTTTTTCCTGCAGTCAGCACCTTTCCCATAAAACAATACTTTTTCATTTTTTTGACGCAAAATCATTCCTATTTTGTAAGCAATTTCTGTATTGTTAAAACTTTTACAATACATTTAGGAATGGATGACTTTGTAATAACTTGCAAGGTTGCGTTTAGGAACGCATGACATTGTCAGTCATGCTCTGAATTTCAGCATCAAACTGAGTTTCTTTTATAGAACTTAAGCAAATTAAAAATATTTAAAAAAACTAAATTTTTTTGAAAATTTGTTAAAAAAAATTAATTTATTTTTAAATATTTTATTAATTTTACACCTAATCTTATTTTTACATGATTTTTTACACGGTATTGTTTGGAATGTGTCTACCGCGTAAAAAAGGTTTTAAGTGTTTTAGGTATATAAACAAAATAAAAACATGGCTGTTTAAGTATATACAACTTTTTTTGTTTAGAAAATGCAACTTACACGTAATTTGTTTTCGTGACATACCAAAATATACGTCTGCAAGACTTGCAATGCCTGTTTGCAACAAAGAGCGATTTCCTCTCTTATATTCTAAAGAAAATTATTTCAATATACAATATGCAGACATTCATCTTCTGAGCTACATATTCCAATAATATAGTATATATACATGTGTACATACATTATATTAATATTTTCATATACATTAAATATTTGTAAAAGTACTCGTGTACTTAATTTTTTTTTGTAATTTCAAATATTCTATTTACACAGTGCTGGACATGATTTTTATCACACCGCCTACCTACATATTGTACATACATATGTGCACTTTTCTGAGCTAATTTTTAAACATATTTATTACCAATTAGATTTTAATACGTCAATTCTGCTTTCCTTCAAGCAGTGCGTGAAGTGTGTTTTAGAGCTGTATAAGGTATAAAACGGCATTTAAGTGGCATTGTTTCCTCTGCTTGTGTGACCCTTGTATTCAGAAGTATTTGTTTGTAAGCTTACTTATCCATTTGCATATTAATTTTGATTATATACCAACACCTAGAAAGTGTGGTCCTAATCATGACATTTCCGACTCGGCTTTACTGTCTTTGCTGTATTCTTTAGGCTTCTGTTGGATATTTGCGGAACGCTATATATAACTTTTTCCATTGGATTCAAATAGAGCACTTTTGGATTCGTCACTCTCTAAATAACCAATGAAATTCGGAACTTTTTTGATACGTAAGGCCTTATATAATATATATAGATAATATAAAATTCCCAACATCTAGTCTGGGCAGTTTTAATACCTCTCGCTTCTACAGCCATCTAAATATGGCCAGAGTTGTCTGGTTTCGTAGCAAATGGGCTTATTAGCCCACCGTTTATTTGCCATGAAATGCAGGTACTGCCACACCAGCTGTTTATTTTACTCAATCAATCTGTAAAGATCCAAAATGGTACCTGCCTGTGCAATTTATATTATCTTCAATATAACCATGTCCAGTAACCCATTTAATAGTAACCGAATGTCTCACTATCTCATTTAGAGACACGCGGCTGTTCTTAACGATCTGCTATTTACACTCTTCGCCCACATCGGGGCTGCATAGATCGAGCAGGTATTCATAGAATATCGTTTGAATAATTATCGCCATTGTACTTAGTACTTGTCGATTTAGGGGGGTAATGTTGAGGGAAAAAGGGGTGGCAAAGAGAATCACGAACATTAACGGAACAGTGTATGATAACGCTTCTTAGCGCAGCGTATAACAAACGGTATAGCGCTACCTTTTCAGCGAAAGTTGCAATAGGACGGAGCTGCCTACTCTTACCACTACTATTTGCGATTATCGATCGGATAAGATTATGGCGAAGAATGCAAGGGGAGGAAGAACTATTCCCTGTGGTCTTCATCGATATCTTGAAGATCTGCACTTTGCTGGCAACATTTGCCTTATGTTTTATAAACATGGATACATGCGGGGCAGAATCAATGGGTTGATCATTTTGGCATTTAATGAACATTGCAAGGGGAATGGGTCTGTACCTTAGCATCCAGAGAATATGGGCCATTTGCATAAATCACCTTTACGTGGATAGTACCCGAATCAAATGACTAGATAGCTTTTGTTAGCTTAGATGCATGGTGTCTAGACAAGGCGTGACTGAGGAGGTTATATGATATATTCTGGGCGGAGGCCAGTGAGCTAGGTAGAGTATGCAGAAAACGTTGAATCTCAGTGTACGCAAAAGAACTTACATTCAATGCATGCTTTGGCCAAGTACAATGGCGAACGATGTGGAGGAGGTCCAATGGGATAAAAATTAGAATACAAATCGGGATAGGACAATGAAAATGGATACTACACATTCTACGTAAACAGGCCAAGTGCATCACGGTTGCGTCTTCCGATGAAACCCTCTGGGTGGCGGAAGAAGAAGACTACCTAGAGGTATGTATGGACCTGAATATAGAATTACGAATGAGGAGTCTAAAGGTATATCCATTTTAAAAGTTAATAAAACACTCATTCAGCTATGATTTCGATAATGCTTGGATGTTGGCATTATGTGCGAAGTACAATGTAATTTAAATGATCGTCTCTGGCCATAGTGCTCTGAATTGACGGTTTTTCCAGCGTCATTTTCTAAAAAATACGATTATACCTCCATAATGCGTCCCAAACAGTCACTTTTTTCACATATTATGGCTTTTACACAATCACTCAAAATGTTGTTCGAAAGTACAGCCACGTTTGTAGTAAGTTTTAACTATTTTTAAGCGTTATCTGGTTGTTAAACGATATGTGTAAAATGGCAAAACTTTTACTATGTAAATGACTCTTTTGATGGCAGATATTTAACAACTGACAGCTTTGCCATAACAGCGGTTTTGAAACCAATAAATTGGCTATTTCGACGTATACAATACCTTTTCGCATGTCACCAAATCAATTTTTGTTGAAGAAATATAAAATCGGCTACAAAGTTAGAACGCCTCAAAAGACGTGAAATTTTTCTAAGAAATTTTGGAAACTGTCGGAGACGAGGAAAAAATTTGTTAATTCATTATATTTTTTGAGCTAAAAAATAAAACGGATCGAATGAACTTATAATATCGTAAATTATTACGTATTTAAAGTGGTGTAGTGGTTAGAGCGCACGCATACAACGCAAGCGGCCCAGATTCGAGTACCTAGTAGAGGTCATGATGAAAAAAAATTTTATTGCGGTTTCGAGTGTTTAATAAAGGGGCTGCAACCTTACTCCATACAAATCCACCTAAAAGAAGCCCTCTACCATCGATGATGACAGACATCGGATGAATGATCAGAAGAAAACGCCACCTACTGGGAAAAAATTATAATGCTAAGTAAGGATCACCACCCCCACTTAGCAAGTATCTTCACCACTACACAATCATATCGAGGCAAGCTAAAAATCAACTTGATTAATAAAACTGAAACAGAGCAATGGATACTTTGTAGAAAGCCCATGTGCTCTCTAGAGGAGTGATGGAAGGAGAGAAAAACTTAATTATACTTGTGTTGTAAATAAACTACAAAACCTTTAAGTAAAAGAAACTCACCCAGGTTATAATGGGTTACCCAGTGGGTTGCCAACTCTGATTCTTATGGATTATTGTGGCTGCTATACTATCAGTTAATATAAAGGTATTCCTTTTGAATATCTCGTAATACTGGACATACTATGCATCAATACTTATGGTCATAATTTCAATCTATAGAATACTGCAGTAGTCTGGAAGTCTTCTAAAAAATTTAGATCCTCAACAGCTCTGAAAAATCTATACAGTCTATTAGAAATCTAGGTATAAGGTCATTTGATTATGAATCTATTTATCGGTCTTGATCAAAAAGTTCCCGGAATAACCCCCGTGTGCCGGTGCCGTCGTTAAATTTGCAACAACGAACTTTTATTAAAATTTGCGTAAAAAACAGCTTTAATGGTGCGCGAACAATGGAAATGTTGGAAAAGTGTATCGGCAAAGATGCTCTAAAGAAAGCGGTCGTTTACCAGTGGCACGAGCGGTT
Organism: Wohlfahrtia magnifica; assembly: GCA_023159175.1. Lineage (NCBI taxonomy): Eukaryota > Metazoa > Arthropoda > Insecta > Diptera > Sarcophagidae > Wohlfahrtia > Wohlfahrtia magnifica. The sequence continues at coordinate 111,366 of JAKWBJ010000540.1, forward strand.
CAAAAGTGGTCGTGAGTCAGTCGAAGATGATGAATGCAGTGGCAGACCATCGAGAAAAACGTTGATAAAGTAAAAGAAATGGTGGTTAATAACCGCAAATTAACCATCAAAGAGATAGCGGAGGACTTGAACATTGCCTATGGATCCGTCCAAGACATTTTGGTTAATAATTTGGGTTTCCGTCGTGTAGCAGCAAATTTGGTGTCAAAAGACCTCAATTTCATGCAAAAACTAGACTGTGTTGAAGTCGCAAAAGACATTATTTGCGAGGCTGAATCCGATCCCATATTCATCAAAAGGATCATTACTGGAGACGAGACGTAGCTTTATGAGTACGACACGCAATCCAGACGTCAGACAAGTGAATGGCGTTTACCAAATGAACCGAGATCAAAAAAACACGCCGTTTCTAGTCAAAAAAGAAAGCAATTCTCACGGTTTTCATGTATTACAACAGTGTAGTCATGGCCAGGAGTTCAGACAGTAAACAAAGAGTATTATTTGGGCGTTATGAGACAGTTGCGTGTAGCAGTTCGCATGGATTTTGCACCATGATAACGTACCGTCGCACAGTGCCATCATTATTCGAAATTTTTTGACGAAAAATGAAAGAAACAGCATCCAACAGCCACCGAATTCACCTGATTTCTTTCTGTTCAATCGAGTTAAAAAAACATTACGAGGAACGCGTTTCAGCAGCCGAGAGGAAATAATGGCAAAATCGAACCGAAAACCGAATTGAAAAAATGCTTCGAGAATTGGATCAAGCGATGGCATATGTGTGTTGCAGTCGATGGGGATTACTTTGAAGGGGATAATATAGATTTAGATGAATAAACTTGTATTTTTAATTATTGCATAAATTCCGTGAACTTTTTGTTCAAGGTGGTAGATATTTTTGGAAACGTTGAGACTTATCGGTATAGATTCTGATTCTATTCTACGATGTTACAACAGGATACAATTTTTGTGTAGCAAGCTGTATAACTTAAAATGAGACATGTGGTTTCTTACTAAACATTTGTTTTCTTTTAAATAACAGATCTTGTTAAGACTATGGCCTCTTTAAGCGATTAAATCACTTAAGTGTATGTTATGTTTCGGTAGTCAGACTTACAAGATTAACGGTTGCATTGATTGCATTAAAATGTTACTCTTATTTATGGCTGAGCTACAGACCTACACATAAACAAACATATATCACAAATGTGTACTTAATATCTTAACCATTTTTCGCTAAAGTTCAATGTAATTATTTCTAGTGTAAGTATATACTTTTTAACTGCAGTATTCATATTTAAATAAGTTGTCAATTTATAAAAGTAGTGTATGAGTGAGTATCTATTTGGTCATGCAAATATAATTCAATTTATATTTAATGCATATAAAATGTAAAAACGAATAATACTCTTATAAGTCCATAGTCAGCCAGATGGGATAACAATTTATTTTCTGCTTTTTCTTTCATAACACACAGCACTATGGGTAGAGTGAAAAATACATGAAAGAATTTTAAATTCATAGTTAAAAAAAAACAATAACTGAAATTTTTTTCGCGGTGGATCGTCTGGTTATATATATAAAACTGCTAATTAAACTTGATTCCCTATATTTTAATTATGATTTAAATCAGTTGTATTGTCTGTGAAAAATTTTCAACTTTTACCCACTGTATTTAAATATGTCAATAAAATGACATATCTGAAGCAGATAAACAGGAAGTATCTATTTTTTTCTGCAAATAATTCTGTATAAGATGGTACGTACTTGTATCATACCGCCATTTTGTACAAATGTGCTTAAGTTTTTAAGTTTAAGAAAATGTTGAAATATTTTTTTTAAGTCAATAAATAATTTTTTAAAATACAGTTGAAATAAAAAAAATTATTTTCATTCCCTCATGATTAGTAAACCATTAGTATTTAAGGAGCAATAAAAATTCATTTTAATAGCGTAATTACTTATTCATTCTTTCGCTATTCACTCAAGCATATCAATACTGAGACGTAATTTCTAATTTAAATGATTTTTTCTTTTTTGATTGTTTTTATAAAGGAAAACTATTTTCATTTAAGTTTTCTTTTTTAATATTTTTTAGTTGAAACTACATATTTGAGTATATTTGCTTGAATTTTTACAAAAGAAATTTGCAACCGGGCAATTGCATTTTTAATTTTTTCTATTCTTATTTTGTACGAGCTAATGCTCGATGATGCAAAGAAAAAAATGCAGCCTTTCTATTCTAATTGCAACCATCGAGTAATTAATCAAGAATAAAAACAGAAGCTTAGACAGACAGATAAACGGATGCATAGAGGATGCACATTAAATATCAGCAGACGACCACTTTAAAATAGAAATTGGCTAATAAAGCGTCAGCGACACTGCGGCTGAAAAAAAAAAAATAAAAAATCGAAAAACGCAAGAAATGAGTAACAAAAAATGTTTTTTTCTTTTTTCAAAACAGCTTCACATTTAAACTTAAATTATACTGCTGCAGATACTACACTATAAACGCGTGTAGAGGATTTTCTGTGGGTTATAAATAAAAAGTTTATCTTTGTGGCCGTTTAAGAGTATGGCAAGAAATAATGCGTACGTGAAGGAGAATTTAAATGTTAGACAATTTAAATCACAAAATGCTTTTTTTTTTTCGTTACCTCTCTTGGGAGCAGAGGACTTCAAAATCCATCTCCATCTTACAAGATTTGCTGCCGTTGTCGTTGCCTCTCCCCATGTTAGATTGTTTTGTCTTAGTTGTTGTATAATTGTGCGTCGCCAGATGTTTTCTGGTCGACCGTGGTTGCTTGATCCTTGAAGAATCCACTCAAGTGCCATCTTTGAAATATTATGGGGATTTTTACTTTCGCAATGGCAGATCCACCTCCACTTATCTGCTTCTGTACGTACTCTTCATTTCTCAAATTCCATAGTTCTATGTTGCTTATGATGTTAGTCCAGAATATTTTGCATATAATTCTGTTGGTGAATACCTGCAGCTTTTGCATGATGGTGTTAGACATAAGCCAGGTATCACTGCCGTACAACAGAATTGACTTTACACATAAGTTGAATATTCTGAGTTTGGTTTGCCTGAATATGTACGAGCTTCTCTATACTGACTGCAGTCCTCGGATGCTAATCTTGCTTTGTTGAGCCTGGTGTTACTGTTTGTTTCAGCACCGTCGTATATTGCCATTGTGCTTTTCAGATTGCAGAAACTATCTACATACTCAATTCGTTGGCCCTGTAAATGTTTTCTGTGCTATTGTGGCTAATTTTCATGGCTTTGCTTTTCTTGATATTTATCTCAAGTCTAACACTGCGAGCCAGTCTTTCCAGGTCTTCTAAATTTGACTGCATATTGGAGACCTTGTGCTAGAGTAGAGAGTTGCTGTCACAATATTTCGTGTAGATAAGATACGACATAAGTCCAAGGATACTTCTCTGAATGACTCTCGCCTTTATTTCTTTTAACTGAGAATACGCATTTCATATTTGATCTATCATCAATATAGTATATAGTCGTAATTTCTTAGGAAAATATCATAAAGGTCTGAATGTTAAGCCTTGTCGAAAGCTTGAGCGACTTCAAAAAATATTGCCGAACATAGCCTTCTGGAGTCGGAAGCGTCTTCAATCACATTTATTTCTTTATGCAATTGCAGCATTAAAAAATGTTTAACTATTTTCAATGCATTTGTAATTGCTTAACTAAACTTAAAGAAAACTATACAGCAAAAGTAACAGGCAAAAGCAAAAAGATAACATTTTTGGCTTCGAGTCAGTTTTTAGCTTCATATTTAATAACTGGGTTGCTGAATGCTTACTGAAAACTTTAAAAAATAATAAGCAAAATTAAAAGGAAATTGTAAATAACTTGCTTAGTGAGTAAAGCAAAAAGACAGTTAATTAAAAACAAAGTAAACAACTTACAAACAATTCTTGAGAATGTGATTGCTTTGCTGACTGCTTAAGCGGAGAACATACACATACGAGTAGTAATATTAAGCAAGTTATTTACTATTTAACTTTTGCTTCTTAGTTTTTAAAGTTTTCAGTAAGCATTCAGCAACACCAATGTATATACATATATAATATAAAACTAAAAACTGAAGCAAAACTAAAATGTTAGTGCTGTTGCTAAAACAAGCAATATAAAACCTGTGAAATTGTTCAATTGTTAAATGATTTAGTCGGAAATTGACTTGATAATTTGGTATTATTCTACTGTTTTGCGTATACGGGGATTGATAAATTTACGTGTTATATGTATATAATCGGAAGTATTAAGTGTAAATAAATTTTCATTAGTTTGCTTCGTTGTTTTCCAAAGATAGTGAGTTCTTGTATTTAGAATAGATTTTGAATATATAATCGCAAGTTTGAATTTATTTCGGAGGCTTTTAATGCTGCTTTATTGAAATATGTTTTGTCTAATATAAATCATACCAAAATTTGTAATTTTTACTCATTTAATCTTTGAATAGGTGATGTAAGGTGTGCTTCAAAATGATAAGGTCACCTTAATATTCGCTTAATTCATCCAAACTATAAAATGTTACAAATCGATCATGAAGATTATGGAATTGGTTATCCAATTCTATTGAATTTTTAAAACATCTTCGTCGTGGCGTGTGTATGACTATTCTAGCGATAATACAACCAGAGGTGCCAGACAATTTTGATTAAAAATCGGCATATAAAAAAATTGGCGTTATCACGATTTTAAGTTAAAAATTCGGCAAATTAAAATCTCCCATTTTAAATACATATAATGTCACAATTTGTCAAAATAAATACTAAGATGCCTTTTAAGCGATCTAGACCCGATTATTGCATTTTAGGTATTCATACTTTGCTTTGTCCGATTATGCATTGAGTTAAAAACTTTAGTTATTTTTGCTTTTACATTAAAATTTACAGTTATTATTGGATAAAATGCTATTTTTCTTTTTATTCATAAAGATACATATCTGAAGTATAAATAAGATCCAAAAAAACCAACATATTTTTTATAGTTTTCACGTTTATTGGACTTATCTATGAAAAAACTTCTTGTCCGATTGTACATTGGAGTCACTGTACTTAATTTTAAATACATTTAATCTTGTTTCTCTTTAGCAGCCGCGCTGACTTATTAACAGTTGTGCCTTTTTATTATAGCAAGTATTTAAGATAAAACCTCGGCAAAATGCCGATAAATCAGCAAATATGGCAGGCCTGACTACAACAGCCGCTGTGTTGATGTTCAAGTGTTATACTTATTCGAATACATTTTTAATGCTAAATTATTAATATTTGGAAACCTCAATACTGTTTTGATATCATTATTTACTGGTAGCAACTTGTATTCCAAGTATTGACTTTATTTGATGACTGTATTTCTCTAAGCTATGCTTGAGATGTAATTTTGTAATGTACTCGTATATAAAAAAGATTAAAAATTTATGTAGAAAATATTTTTGTTCAATTGTATATGACAAAAAATGGCTTATAACGAGTAAAAGATTAGTGTTAATAGAAAACGATTATGAAATACCTTATTGAAGTTTTAAATAAAGATAACGTGTTAGTAGTGAAGAAGCGCGGCAATAACAGTGGTCTCTTTAGATTCCTGTGCTTTATAAAATACATTTAAATTTGAATTAGATTTGTTTAAAATAAATTTCCAACTAATAATTTTCCCTAGCCACCACACAAAAATCGGGTATGCCACCTTAAAGTGATCGAATTTAACTCAAATGTCTGTTATGGAAATTTAATGAAAAATTTGTTTTGTAATAGACACAGAATATAAAAAAATTTTTACCTAAAAAGATGTAAAATTTTATAAACCAGTTAAATTTTGGCTTGTCATGTGAGAAGGGTCTCTGTAGTCAAGATTTTGCAATCGTTCATCGTCTTTTTTCCTTAAGAATATTCATTGAAGCGGTTGTTGTGTGAAACACTACAGTATCTGAGAGTACTAGAGTATTTGTAAACCTTAATAAAGACGTTTATGAGGTTTTTTCATCCATAGTTTTGCGAACAGTGGCGCTGTCAAATAATCAATTTTGATGTCTTTCTATGTCCTTATTTCATTGGGAGGTGTTAATTGCTTAAAAATTATTTTTACACCATCAAATCAGTCAAGTATTGCTCACTCATTCATTCATTAGTTCGTATAAGAAAAATATATTCTAGTTATTAAGTATGTCTTGTATTACCAATCTTCTTGATGTGTAGGGTGCAACAACTAAACAACGTCAGTTGCATTAGCTGCTGTGGTAATTTAAGCCGTAATAGTGGCAGTTGAGCTGGGGTATAATCATTAGCAACAATCCTTAATGTCTTGTCAACACCACTGAAAATGAGTGAAGGCTACGAAAGCTTTATTTAGACAACAATAATAAGAAAACAAAACAACTACAAAGTTAAAGTGTAAGGATTTTAAGTGTTAAGTACTAAAGAAACCAAAACAACAACAATAATAACAACTTGAAATTATTTAAAAAACAAAATGAAAAGGATGTTTTTAAAAGTTTATCGTGAATCCATCAAAAGCATCGCTCTCTTCAACAACAATGTATTCAATTTATCCTTTTTTTAAGTACTTTGAAATAAACTTTATAAATAATTTTTTTTGCTTTGCTTCTTCTTCTTTTTACTTTCTTATACCCATCATCTCTTTTCATCATCTCTCATTTGCTTATGAAATTCTGCTCATTTTCTTAAAGTTTTTCCTTCTTTTTTTCGTTGTTTATGAATATTCGAGTTTTTTTTAGCATCGAGCATCGAGTTATCCTTGGCTGCTTTGCAACCTGAAAGATTAAGTTGTAAATATCCATTAAATGCAGTTATTTTTATAATTTTTTCACTTTTTTATCAAAAGTCCCCTAATGAGTAACAGGCTTTCAAATACACTTCAAGAGAGGAGTAAAAACAGAAAATTATTTGTTTCAGAGTTTCATGAAAAATTTCTGTAAAACTTTAACAAAAAGTTTTTCTTTTTTTTTAACTAAATTTTTTCTTCTTATTATTTAACCTTTTTCCTTTTGGCGTTAGTTAATTATGAAATTTGTTTGATATTTTTTGATTAAACCAGTGTTGCCACCAACAGCGTTATGAATTACACACAACCGACATCAAAATTACACATATGAAGAAAAATTACACACGAAATTCTGTTTTTACGAATATTATCTACATACAGTGACTTCAAGGTATAATCGGACAAGAGTTTTTTTCATAGAAAAGTCTTCCAAACATAAAAATATAATAAATATATAGATTTTTCGGGGCCTTCTATCCAATAATTAATTGCAAGTTTCATCAGAAAACACACAAAAAAAAAACAATTTTTTGAGCTCAACGCATAATCGATCAAAGCAACGTATGAATACTTAAATTGCCATAATCGAACAATAAGTAGAAATTTACACATACTTTGTAAACCAGAATAGTCAGTAAGCGCGTAGAAATTCATTTTAGCAAATTGTCGTCTTAAACTGAATTGGTGTGTTAAATATTTTCTGATAAACTCTTCTAACCAATTACTTCTAAAAATTTCATTCAATTACATTAGGTTCTGGGCTCTGCGCAGGTGCCTGTGTAAGTTTGGCTCAGGTACGGATCAACCAAACGTTTGCATTACCCGATGTAAAATGGGAAATTGCTTGCGATATTGCCTTTCTGTGCACTTTGCTTTATATATTTTTTCGAATATGGAGATAAACAAATTCGTGCACTTTACCATTAAGAAAATGCGAATTGTCGTTACCAGCATTCAAGTTGCAGTCTCAATATATGCTCCATGCTTAACAATACTTTTTGTATGTTTATGGTTAAATTTGATTCATTTGCAAATCAGGAAATTTCGTATGTCAAATTTCATACAACAGAAATCAAAATATAGTTATTAAAGAAAACGGTAGAACAAAAAGTCAATTTACACACAAATGAACACATGAAGCTAATTGCACACAGTCTACACACATAATGAAAAATTACACATAATCACCCCTATCATGCATAACATGGGAAATTTCTATTCCCATGAAATTTTCATTTCCCCCGAAGGAAAAATTGCTATCATGAATCTCCCATGAAATTTTTGTTCCCTTTTTACAAGCTATCATTTTACGTTGAATGTTAACAAAAATAAATGAAGAAAAAATATGTGAATTTATATTAAGGAGTAAAATGTTTACACAAAAATGATCATTATTAAAAAAATTTAATAAAAAGTAATTAAAATTAAAGCAACCTCCTTCAAAACAATTATCATGCAAAAAATTGCACAAACAAAAGCTGGAAGGAAGAAACAAAAAATTTTCTTCAGCAAGATGGGCGGAAAAAATTGGTAACTATGGCCAAACAGTAACAATTTAAAAATGGCTTAAACGCCAAAAAGAATAGAAAACTAAAAATGTATATTTATCCCGATGACATACCCATCGATCAATTTCTATCAAATAAAATTAAAAATCAAAAAATAAAGAACTAAGTGGAACCAATGAAGAACAAGGTAAGAATGGATTTAATGCCATTTTTCGTGATGGCTCGGAGGAGGTCGTCGATTCTACTGTTGTCGATATTTTTTTTTTTTTGTGAGCGAATTTTAAAATTCTTCCAACACGTCTCTTAAACTACAGGAAATAAATCTTTTACTCTGCATTTTATAGTGAATTATATTGTTTTGCATTTTATTAATATTTCTAGTCCTAAAATAAGTTAATAAAAACTTTAATTATCAAATAAAATAAATAAATACATAAATAAATGATAAATGCAACTCCCCAGTAAAAATAATGTGAACAAATCAATGGGAAAAGGGAACAAATTTCGAGGGAAAGTACTATTCACGATTAAGCGAATTCTTACAGGGCTATCATTCCCCACTGAATAATCAGAAAACATTCCATGGGAAAATTTTTCATGATTGCAATTATGGGAAACGGGAAAACATTTCAAGGGAAAAATTTATGATGATAAGGGTGAATATCTGTAATTACGCACAAGGTGGTAACACTCGATTAAACACAAAATTAAATAATGATATGAGCAACAGAAAATGAGTTGAGCAAAAGAAAAAAAGAATTAAAATTAAATATCAGAATGTCGTTTTAAAATGGAAATATTTTATTTAATTCCTATAACCTTCCGTAATAGAAAAATTGTATTTTAAACTAAAGTGGCGATAAATAGTCCGTTAAAAAAACACTAACAATTTTGTAAATTTATTGTATTCTTCTTTAAATTTTAGACATTTTATTGTTTTGTCGTTTATTTTAATTTAACTAAACAAGAGGTCCAAAAACTAAACATAGATTTAATATGTCTAAAAGGTTTAGATCAATTACATTTAGTTAGGGGACATTTTAAATAGCCCGTTGAAAAAATTCTATAATTGTTCGTAAATTAAATTAAGTTAAATTTTAATTAGAATAACGCAATTAAAAAATTTATAACTCTAAAAATGTTTTTGTAAAAAGAAAAAAGTACATTCTAAGCAGAAATTGGTCGAAGAAAGTACTTCAATCAAGATTTGCGGTAATTTCTTCTTGATTAATGAAAAGACATGTTTTCTATAGCAGAAATTGCCCATAAGCTTGTGTTTAGGAAAAAAAGTGTATTATGACCTCAAGTACTATAATTGATTGAAATGTCAAACATCCTCCCAGAGGACTGATTACGCAATTGTTCGAATGTGTCGTAACACGAGGATTCGCGAGCGAATTAAACAAAAACTTGGATTAAAGTTGTTCACAAGCACCATTAAAAACAGATTGCATGGAAAAACCTGTTTGGGCTTATTGCAAGGCCTAATCTATTCGTTTCAGAATAAAAAGTAGAAAGATTCGTCTTAATTTTGATAGAAAGGAAAATTACGTTACTCCTCTTGCGTGCATATGGCTTCCACAAGCATCTCCATTTGATACGGTTGACTGCTGTTGACTTTGTCTCCTCCCATGTTAGGTTGTTCTGTCTCAGTTCTTGGATAATTGTACGTCTCCAGGTGCTTTTTGGTCGACCACGATTTCTCGATCCTTGAGGATTCCACTCGAGTGACATTCTGTTGATACCTTCTGGACTTTTTCGGATGGTATGACCGATCCGTCTCCACTTTCTTTTCCTTATCTGTTTCAGTATGGGTTTCTCAGTGGTCATGCTCCACAGTTCTGTGTTACTAATGGTTACTTATGGCCAGAATATTCTGCATATGATTCTGAGGCACTTGTTAATGAATACCTGTAGTTTCTGTGTGATATTATTCGATACAAGTCAGGTTTCGCTGTCACACAACAGTACTGATTTAACACATGAGTTAAATATTCTGAGCTGAGTCCATCTGGATATATGTGAGCTTCTCCATACTGACTGCAGTCGCCCAAATGCCGCTCTCGCCTGTTATCTACGTCTGTTTCTGTGCCACCGTTTGTAGTCATTGTACTTCCTAGATAGCAGAAGCAATCTACATATTCGACTGGTTGACCCTGTAGCATGATGTTTTCCGTACTCGTATTGCTTATTCTTATGGCCTTGGTTTTCTTGATGTTTATCTTAAGTTCAACACTACGAATCAATCTATCTAGGTCCTCTAGTTTCGACTGCATATTGGAAATCTTATGCGAGAGTAGGCAAATGTCATCTGCATAGTCTTCGAGTTGGCGTGAGAGACTCCATGTAATCCTTCTTCTTTTTGAACAGACTTTGCTTATTATGCCATCCAACACGATTGTGAAGTCAGGAATAAGAACGACCAATAGAATAATAAATCGAGAAATGCTGCATATCTGGACCAACTCTGTAAAGAAATGTAAACGGCATGGTTTTAAACTACAATTGAAAAGAGTTGTACCCTAATATCATCCATGCCCCGAAGATTAATAGCTGTTATAAAAGAATAACGTTTTCCAACCAAGTATTGAAGTCGATAAGTTGTAAAATAATAAAAATGCTGTTGATTTTTGTTAAACTTTTAAATAAATATTAGAAAAGAATCTTATCATGCTATTTAAATGGTCTATAAAAAACTCAGATAAATTAATAATAGTTAACCAATAATATTGTTACGTTTTCAACTTTTAAAAACGTGTTTTTATGAGTTCGTAGATTGTAGTTAAAATAAAATAAATTTTGTGTTTGGTTTTAATTAAAAGTACTTTATTCAACACTGTTATGTGCACCACTGCTTGTAATCTTTTTACGGGCAATAACAATTCTGTCTCTTTACGATCTTGTAAACAACAACAATTACTCGACAGATCTTTCTACATAAAGATCTTCCAACCCGATCGTAGTTATAACTTGGGTTCGATCACAACCTTTTCAACCAGAAGTTATCCACACTTAACTCTCTTTACTGAGTTAGCTCCAACTAAATTGGTTTTTTACTTCACTAGTAGCTTCACGAGTTTACTCCTTACAAAATCTCTTCACACAAACTGCACTCGCTGGGTTTACTTTACTTAAACTGCATCGATGTGATTTTTATATGGCTGAGTAAACAACACATCAAAAACTCTCGAACCTCTCAATATTTCAGGTAGATTCCATTTCTTTCTTTTAATTTCTTTTTAGCTCTTTTGTAGTCATGCGTATGTAAAGATCTACCTCTTTCAGCTCTTAGTATTTGTTGTTGCTTGTTTATTGTCTGTTACTTGTTTTCTTTGCTGCTTTATTATTGTTGTTGCCGTGTTATTTTTATTTACTTTATCTCTGTTAATGGTTCTTGTTGAAGATTTGGTTATTTGTAAATAGCACGTATAGTTGTTCTTGCAGCTTTTGTTTATTTATCTTAGCGATGTAATAAACGCTGTGGTGTCTAACCTTATTTTCGTAACAATATTATATTTAAACGTTTTACTGTTTTTATACTCCGTATAAAACCTGGAAAGCTGATCCAATAAACATAAATCAAATAATTTATAAGCACAATTTGTTCAATGTCTAAACTGGCTATTTAAATTGTCGCCACTGTATGTGGGCAGTTTGACAATTTTTTAAATTTTTGTATGAAATATAATAGGTTTTCCAATAGGAACTTTGAAATTTAGTAAAATGCCAATTCACATGAGATCCAAGAGCTAAAAAGTCACTATTTAATTTTTTTAATGTCCCCTTATTAATTTTTTCTTCCAAAGAAAGTACTTTCCCCCACTGGTTATGAAGTGTCTTTTGTAGAGAATATAATTTGTGTGGGCTTATGTAAAATGTTCTAGAGATTTAAGTTTTGTCCGTTCAAATGAGATGTCCGCTTGTAAAAGATACTGGCTAATTAATCTATTGAATTTAATATGGCTATCATCGGAATCTCGAGAGCTAAACTTTTGGTATGTAGAGAAGACGACTTAAAATTCCTAAAACTATAACCACTGCTAAATGGCATGTACAAATAAAATTATCTTGAATTACCATTAAGCTCCTTTTGAAGAAAAATTAATAATTTTTGACCTTATACAAACCACTGTTTAATTTCTAAAGATATTTGTTGTTTGCAATATAATTAAATTTTAATTGGCTTAATTTTTCAATTTAACCTTTTCCCTCTTAAAATATTTAAGCTTTTTTGTAATGTAGACAAGTTTTTATTATGTGTCACTATGGTTAGAAAAAAATAATTTCTAAAATTAAAAATTAATTATGTGTAAACATTTGCCATTTATTTGTTTGTTATTAGACATTTCAATACAATAATACAATTAAACAACAATAAACACTCTAATAAAGAATTAACATTTTGGCCACAATTTTATTGGGCTCAAAACAATTCAAAACTATCGTACATATATACTTGCTCATTCGTGCATACAAACTGGTATTAACATCTAATCATCCAAACTGTTCAACACATAAATAAATGTAATTAAAATTAAAATAAAAACACAATTTTTTGTTCTTTATTTTGATATTTTTAAAATGGTTCCTGACTATGGTAATTTATGTTGAATAGAAAAAAAAGGAATAGAAAGGCAAATATTAAAACTTAAATTTGTACGAATATAAACAAAAAAGCTAATAAAACGTATAGAAATGTGGTAATTGGGTAAAAATTATTATTTATTTTAATTTATTTATTTGCTGTTTTTTTTCTAAATGCATTATTACGTTATAAACATTAATTAACAAAATTAGTATCATTGTTTTATTTTATGTAATGTAATGGAAATTAAAGAGTTGCCAAATTTATTTGATATTATTAACTAAACCGTTTTTAAGTTAGAAGGATAGGAGCAAAAGTTAAGAACAATAATAAACATTATATATATATATATATATATATATATATATATATATATATATATATATATATATATTTGTGATTTTCCATAAGGGATAAGTTTTAAGAAAGTTTTAAGAAAGTCTACTAATTCAGTGACTCATGGTCTAAATAGTAAGATCTGCTCAATAGTGTGGCGAATAAAAAATGTGACATCACAAAATTAAACCGACAAAGTTTTTTAATATAAGCAGTATTATTTCGAATTTTTTTTTTCAATATTATTACAGTAAGATCTTGATAACAAGAACAAAGAAACAAAAACATCTGAAAATTTTATGAAATGTAATAACATATGTCATTTTACAAGTCATGAAAATAACAATAAAATTCTTAAAACTAGCAAATTAGCAAATTGCTTTTCCAGTAAAAAAAGAAAAAAAAACTTTTTTTTGGAGTAACAAACAATATGGATTAACAATACAGAATAAGAGGTGAATGCAATCCGGATTAAAATGGAATGAAGAATGATGTACCGAAAAATACTAATTAGCGAGGACCGAATTATCAATGATTTACTGTATTTTAAAACAACGACTACGAGTAAAGTCAGTGTAAGCAAATATGGCAACATTACTGACTCGATTGAACACACCTTATAATTTTTTTCACCATGCCAGTGACTCTTTGGATAAGAGATGAGTCTTCTTTATGCCCAATACATTTATTAAAATTTTTGTCTTATATTTCTCAAGGCTCTAAATAGGCGTTCGTTTTTTTGATGATTTAATGATTGCTTTGTGTTCACCTGAGAAAACCTCTCATCTTGATTGTCAATTGGTCTCAGATTTGTTCTAATAGTTAAATAACGTTAGAGCTCTTTAGAATTATACGTCAACACTGCTAAAGACTTCTATGAACTAGTCATATAGTTGCGAGTACTCGCGGAACCCATCGAGGGAACATCCGTTTCATATTCAAATATTCATGCATAATGTGAAAAACTTTGCCTACAGCTTTAGCAACCTCATGGACTTTATTCACCGAGCATTCCATAGATTTTAGCGAATAGTTCTAGCTTGACGATCCCTTTTGATCGACCATAATGTTTGAAGTCTTTTTTGCAGACATATGTACGACGAAACTTAATCTTTTTTATGGTGCGGAGTTCAAATCCTTTCTTCTTTGTATCTTTTGTAAATTTTCAGGTAGAAAATATCTTTTCGATTTTCTTTTTTAACAATTAACGGAAGGTTTGTTCCATTATAAGTTAGTATAGTATAGCAGTAAGTGGCAGCATAGGCAGCATAGGCAGCCTATACATGATACCAAATGAAACAATACCCCCTAGATGACCGACGCGACCAAAGGTCTACTCGCCGCTTTCGATAACAAGTCATTTTGATCGATTAATTTTGTTTTGGGATTATGGTATTCGATATCGAACAAAAAAACATAAAATTTAAGATGATGTCTTTCGATAGCGAGTCTTTAATCGAGTGTAATCTTTCTAAATGTCGTTCGATAGCAAAATAGTTGTCGTAAACAATACAAAATATTTTTTGTAGTGCTAAGTCAACGAAAAATTATGGAAAATATATGTTTTATTAATATTTCAGTAAAAACACAATTAATTAAACTCATCCACAAAAAAAAAATGTTCTCCCCTTTAAATAAAACTATATGAAGTATATTGATTTTGGTGCGCTAAATTCAAATTCGTTTTCAGTGTTCTTCCATCGGGCTCAAACTCTTTTTATGGGAGTGGCAAAATCTATATATCTATAATATCTATCTATCTATAGATCACCTAAACATAATTTTTTTTTGTATTTTCAAATGTTTTGGAGTTATTCATAACTTAAATTAGAGCGATTTTTTTTTCAAAAAGTAAAAAATATTTCAGAATAAAAATTTTAAATTTTAAGCTATTAAATAAAAGCTTAAAATGTTGAGAACAAAATAAGCTTGAAATCATGAAAATCGGTTGGCTATTGGTGATTTTATTCAAAATTAAATGCAGGTACCAAAATTAGCAAACAAATTTTTTTCTTGCAAAATTAGTAAAATTTTTTTCTTTTACACCCAAAAATTTATAGAAAAATTCCTAGAATATACATTTTACATTTTAAGCTTAAAAATGAAAGTCAGATATGTTGAAAGTAAAAAAACCCATAAACGTACCTAGCTTTAGCAAAAAAATTTTAATACATTATTAGGCAACACACAAATATAATAAAATGAAATGTCTGGTAGGACATACATACACGTATATGTATTGTTACGTTTTTGCCTTTCTAAAAACGTGTATTTATGAGTTCGTAGATTGTAGTTAAAATAAAATAAATTTTATGTTTGGTTTTAATAAAAATCCTTTATTCAACACAGTTGTGTGCACCACTGCTTGTAATCTTTTTACAGGCAATAACAATTTTTATTCTTAATTACTCTGTCTGTTTACAACTTTGTTAACAACAACTACTCATCAGATGTTTCTTCCTAAAGATCTTCCAACCCAATCGTAGTTATAACTTAGGTTCGATCACAACCTATCCACACTTAACTATCTTTACTGAGTTAGCTTCAACTAAACTGGTTTTTTACTTCACTACTAGCTTCACGAGTTTACTCTTTATAAACTCTCTTCACACCAATAACACATTCGCTGAGTTAAGTTTACTTAAACTGCCACTTGTTCGCATCGATGTGCTTTTTATATGGCTGAGTAAACAACTCATCGAAAGCTTTCGAACCTCTCGATATTTCAGGTAGATTCCATTTCTTTCTTCTAATTTTTTTTTAGTTCTGTTGTAGCCATGCGTACCTACCTCATTCCTCTCTTAGTATTTGTTGTTGCTTGTTTATTGTCTGTTACTTGTTTTCTTTGCTGCTTAATTATTGTTGTTGCTAACAAAGAGTCGCCATTCCTCAGACTTTTCAGGGAAATCCAGTTTTTATAATAGTCCGCATCATCACAAAATACCAACTCGCCTTTCGTGTCATTATTTAACAAATTCCATTGCTGTAATTTTGACGCAAGAAGTTCTGACTTTGATTTTAGAGTTCTTAGTCTTGAAAAAAAACCATTCAGATCAGACTGGTTTATAAACTGAGATTTTCTCGAAGGACTTATATATGCAGGTAAAGAAGTACCTACAGATGCGTAACTGGTTTCACTCGGAACACTAAAATCATCTTCTACATTAATCATTTCGTGACGTTTAGGAGGCATTGAAGATAAAGAAATATTATTGTTTCGAGTAACTGGTCGTCGGGAAGATGAAATGTTCGGATATATGATTTTGTTCTTATTTTTTCCCGTAAATCCACATGTAGCGATCATGCAGAAATAACAATCTAGTTCGTAATTTTGTGGTTCAATCCATATCATCAGTTTCAGAAATGACATGATCTTTCTATAGTTGTCACAGGTAGTACATCATATTTTTGGCAGCCAATATTTGTTTCTTTCATCGATAGGAAATCCAAAGTAATGTATATAAGCATTTTAATTTGGGAAGTTATTGTATGGCGTTGTGATTTAAAGTTAATTCTCCACAGATGAAGCAAATCAAATCCTGAGAATTTTTGTAAAAATGTAAAACGGAAATAGTCCTTAGAGTACTTGTCAATATTAACCTTTGGTTCTGATAAAATTAAATATCGGATAGGGTTTGTCTTTTCGGTTTCACAAACAAGTGTTGAATGATGGAAAAAATTGTGTTATCTTTCTCAAAAGTGCATTTTGTACCGAATTTTTTACCACAATAATGAAGAAATTGTATTCTTAAAATATTTTTTACCTATCATAGCCAATTAAAATGAGCACTTTACTTTTGTCTAAGTTAGGCATCAACCTTTATGGGTTGTTTTACTTTCAACATACATGACATTCATTTTAATGCTTAAAATGTAAAATTTATATTCTAAGAATTTTGTTATTTTGTTGTTGCATGGTGTAATAAGAGTTTGTTCGATAATTTTCTTTAAAATTAAATTAATGGTGCGTAAATATAATTTAGTTCGGTCTATATTAACTAAAGTAGACAAACATTTTTGCTTTGGCACCACCTAAATTAAATAATGTTTATTTCCATGTAATTTGCTTCGACAAAAAATGGCATAAGTGCTTAAGTAATTTAACTTGGCATTACTCAAAACTTATTAAAAAAAATTGGTTTAATTTGCAACAGAATTAAAATTTTAGAAAAATTCTTTCTTTCTTTAATAGAAGTCTCATCTGTTTAATTTGGTCTTAGTTTTTTTAACAAATCCATTTACTTACTGTCTGGATCAGTAGAACAAAACGTTTCTTTCTTTCGAAATTTTATATGAAAAATACAAAGAACAATTCAATTTGGTTGATTTGCTCTCAAAATTTTTTATGGGGAATTATGTAGTTTGGCTCATATTGTTGTCTGAACATATTTATCATTTATAACTATTCAGTGTTTGCCAAATTTTTATGATCAGAACGCGCAAACCTTACATTCAAAAGGCGCTAAAAAGCACTAAATTATAATTCATGTAACTATTTGCGATCATAACGCGCTGTAACAAAGCGTTAAAAACAAAATATATACTAAATTTGTAAAAAAATATGTATATTATTTAAATTTATATTTTTACAAAGATTTTTTTGATAATATGAACGAT
This sequence comes from Wohlfahrtia magnifica, assembly GCA_023159175.1. NCBI lineage: Eukaryota > Metazoa > Arthropoda > Insecta > Diptera > Sarcophagidae > Wohlfahrtia > Wohlfahrtia magnifica. The sequence continues at coordinate 129,226 of JAKWBJ010000540.1, forward strand.
TGCTTAAAAATTAAAATACGATTTAGAACAAAACAACAACTTAAAAACTTTTTTTTCCATTTTTGGGTTCAGTTGTAATTTTTAGATTGTGTTCTTTCTCCACTGCTGTTTAGCGTTGTCCACGATTGTTAGTTGCAACGTGGTTTAAACTAGTGACTTAACACAAAGTTGGAAAACCTAAAATATGCATACAAAATCTATCGCCTGGCTCACAGACATTGCGATATGCAATGAAAGCTGGATTATATACAGGCAAACATCTCCAAAACCAATACAGTGCAAATCAACACAACGATCAACAACACAATGGTAATAACACAACGGTCTTCCGAATTGAAAGTAGAAATTTGGAAGATATGCCGCTTATATGCTATTTCGGCAGTATCCTGAAGTCGTCTGAAGATTTCGGAGTTGACATTGAATCTAGGCAGCCAATCTTTTGGTCGACTGATTATTATAGGGCGTTATCTACATATCATTCTAAAAACGAAATTTAACATGTTTCACTCGTGTGTGAAGTATGGTAGCTAGTTATGGAATGCGGCTATGGTTTTGTTAATTCTATTCAGAATTTTATAAACAACCGTCTGCGTCGCATTTTTTGAAATATTCTGTCCAGAAACAAGAACACGGCAAGTTCCTGTAATGAAGGTAATTGTGAGAAGGAAATGGAAATGGATTGGACACACTCTTAGGAAACCAAACTACAACTTAACGGAACTAGCCATTTATTGGAACAGACAGGGAGGCCCATTCTTCGAGAAGACAGATTGGAACAGAAGATGCTTCCCATAGTATAACTTGATTCCTTTAGAATCTTTATAGGATCTAAGAATAACAACTTACAAGTTTAGTATTGTAACTAAATAATTAAAAAAATAAATAATTTTCTAGCCTTCTTTAAAATATTTAATTTTTTTATTTTACTTAAAATAACTTATATATACGAGTATTACCTGAAACGACGTAATTTTTAATGAAAAAATTGCAGGAAAGCGCTACTTTTCGGTAGTTGAAACGCGCTAAATATAGCGCGAAAGGCGCTAAACTGGCAACACTGTAACTATTTTTGAATTTGCTTCTGGCTGTAGGCAATCGTAGAAACGTTTTCCACCAACTGTAACATATTTGTTAAATAGAGAATTTTTAATAGTTTTACCCTATTTTTTCCCCAAATTATATAAATTTCAAGGAAATACTTTCGTTGAATACAATATATTTCCTCGTGATATATTTAATTATGACAAACTGTATAAATAAATTATGCGTAAATACAAATAAAATAAAATAAAAACTATTTATAAGGACTGCATGAATATTATTTAGATGCCTATATATTTAGTTTTCTATTTGTATGAAAATATGTTTGTAATTGTAATGCCTGTACTCGTATATTTGCCACGTTATTTAGTTACACTTACAGTGTAAAATAAAAGTGTGCCCTAAGCTGGCAAAACAATACTACCATGACAGGATCCAGTCTACTTATGGATACAGCGTTTTTTTGTTTTTGCTAAATTTTATTATTCATTTCTAAATACTGCATATATTAATATTTAAAAAATACAAATAAAAATGTAAAACAAAAAGGGGAAATATAAATAAATAGTAAAATATATTTATATACGAGTGTAACTAATAAAATGCCATAAAATATTTGAAATTTAATGGGTTTTTATGCATTTAAATAAATAACTAATTGTCTAAATATAATAACGACAACACATGCAGCAGAATATTTAAGTAACTGCCAGTGTAATTGAGTTAAAAAAAATAAATAAAAACAGTATTTAATGGTATAACTTGGTCATTAAAGGAGATTTATTTATGCTCGTTATTGTGGTGTGGTAGGGTGTGTTGTTAGCGGTGCTATAAGGTGTTTTAAAGCACGAAATAATAAAGGTTTTTGATTTGAATCGAATATAATTCTTAATTTTGAATTTCTATAATACATTCTTCTCTCTGAATAAATTAAAATACGCAGCTTTGCTTAAGGAAGCTTTTTGCTACCTCTTGGTAACAATCACTTTTTTGGAGGCAATATTGCGATGGTCTATTTAATAGCTTTAAACATGTCTTCGAATTAGTCGGAGCTTGGAAATTAAGCTAATACTCTACGTATCATTATAAAACAATCAGTGGTGTGGCGCTCACCACTGTATCTGCTTTATAGATTTCGAGAAGGCCTTTGACAGACTGAAGCATTAAGTGATACGGAGTACACTAGCATGCAAGGGAGTTCCGCTTTAACTCGTAGAACTCATTAAGGGTTTAAATCGAAATGCATCTTGTAGAGTTAAGCAGACTATTAAGCGGACCGATAGAAGTGGGAAGTGGAGTTCGGCAAGGGTGTGTCCTGTCACCACTGCTATTTATCTATGGTTCTGGAGACGATTCTTGAGAAAGCCCTTTTCGACCATAGGGGGATAACAGGGGAATAACATCGATTATGCGGTTGATTTCTGTCTACTGGCTCACAGTTTTTCAGACCCTGATACAGATTTCAATTCTATTACCTGTGGAGTTTTATATCCGAAAACGGAGTTTCCAGTAAGCATATTAAGAACCGCTTGCAGAAAGCGTGTCAAATTTTTGGCCGTCTAAGATCAATCTGGAAATCACCCATATTATCGTTACGTACGAAAATTGCAGTATTCAGTGTAAAATCCATCCTTTTGCATGGATTATGGTTATGAAACGTAAAATGCTGTCACTCGCGATATGAAAAAGTTACAAGTTTTCGTAAATCGCTGTCTTCGCTGAAATCTGGGCATTTTATGGCCGATAACTGTGTTTAATCATGCGCTTTGATGCAGAACGGAACATGAACCATTGGCGATTGAGATAAAGAGGCGCAAATGGTGTTGGACTGGTTATGATCTTAAAAGGAGTCCGTATGATATTGGCAGACTTGCCACAGATTGAAATCTACAGAGGACCAGGATAAGAGGACACTCTGGCCATACATGGAGACGATAAACTGGGGCCGAGTTGAACTGTTACGACAAGAGCTGGAGACAAGTAAAGGCGTTAACACAAAGCAGAGAGGTGTTCAGGTGCTCCTTTTAGGATCGATTCGAACTTATCTATATAATTAATAGGCTAACACTTTTTTTGTACCCCTTTTACGTCTGTTCTACAGTACCGATATATATGGACTTAAAGCTTTTTCTGTGCAGATGTGCAATATATCAGTTTTATTTAAATCGTACTTTGGAAGTAAAACGACTATAAAATTCTTACTAACACATAGAAAAAAAAAACATTTTCTTTGGAGCTAAAAATAAAAATAAAAGAAAATATGTATGTGTGTATGTCACTTTTTTAGTCAGATAAAAATAATTTATTTATGATTAAAAAAAAATTAAAAATTTTAGAAAAAATTATTTTATATATTTAGGTTTATATAAAAAATGTATTTGAAATCTATTTAAAGAAAATTTTGTACGAAAAATTTGAAATTAAATGCATTTAAAACATATTTTAAATTTGATACATACATACATACAAACATACATTAAAAATAAATTTTAGATGCTAGAATGCGGCTGATCGTATTAGCCGCTATGTACACTAGTTATTTTTATTTTACTGGTTCCTGTGGTAGCCAAACGACATACTACATAGGTTTTTTGGAACAAATAATTATTTTTTTTCATGGTTGGCAAGTCGTTGTTGTTTGAAATTTTTGTAATAGTTTTTTGCTTGTGTTCTTTAATCTAGGACAAAAATGTCAAATTTTTGGCTAAGTGGCTGGGTTGGGAACCTACCATGTTTTATTGGTCATTATATTTTTTTCATTTAAAGGTTTTCGCAGTTTATTTAGAACAAAGATAGCAAAAATAGTATAATTTACATATAAAAGGTATAAATTAATTTGATCCGTTTTTTTAATTTGAAAAAAAAAAAAAATTAACAACTTTGTCAAAATAAAAATTTATAAATTCTCTGCCTACATATTTTCCCCATCTCTGAGTTAATATCCGAATATGGTGAGTGCGCCATTTGATCGTTTCTAACAATAGTTTAGCAACTTCTGTCTTTGTATATTTTCTCATAATGTACGGTTCAAACGAGTTCATTTCAGTCTGCTCCGATCTCCGAGTTTTTGCAGCTCATAGTATACAAATGTCGGCTTGATCCTACCAAGAGTGGAAGGTTTCATTATAAATCCCTAATACAACGTAATTATACTAAAGAACAAAAAATATTGTCGAATTCAACGAAATTTGGTAGGTACGTAAAAAAACAGAACTGCCAAATTTGGTGTGAAGAGCAGCCAGAGGCAGTTCAAGAGCAATAGGATACACTGTTTGATGTGGTTTGTGGACTGACGGTATCACTGGACCATACTTCTTCAAAAACGGTGAAAATGGCAGCGTTACAGTCAACGAAGCAAGGACAGTGCCACATGCCGCTCTACACATGATAGCACAAACCTATTGCTAGGCGATTTTGGTTAGCACTAGAAAAAGTATGCTAGGAAAAGTATGCCATAAGTGAAAATCAGGCATGTGTCACCTACGGCCTAATCGCAGGTAGCATTTACATGAAATAATCTTTATTTTATTTTATTTTATTTTATTTTATTTTATTTTATTTTATTTTATTTTATTTTATTTTATTTTATTTTATTTTATTTTATTTATTGTCTTTGACTAAGTTTATTGCCATTTGGTTTTTTTTTTAACAATTAAGAAAATTATTTAAGAGTGTGCGTGCAAATTTCGCCAATTTCTTTAAATAAACTGTATGCAAATGCACCCTATGGCTTAAATAACTTTTTATAATCACCACACAAGGACTAATATGTACAGTATCGGGCAAAGCATTGCAACTAGCATAGACTCTTTCAAAAATTCTTAGAAAAGAGAACATGGGTTTGTAATATCAAAATTATATTTTTAATTATTACATAAAATAAACTTCATTAGCTTTATTAAACTGAAATTATTTTAATTTCCTTAACTTCAACTTAACATAGGCAAAACATTAGCAGGACAAAGCATTTACAATCAATTTCATCCATCTTATTTCAATATTTCGTAGCATAGACTCGATTAAATGTTGTATGACATACCATACATCTTAGATCCGTTGAAATAACTAATAGGCATTTTTAGCGTTGTCGCGACTTACCCTCTGTTTTTTACAATTCACCAAAGATATTTAATCGAATTATTATCTCGTGTCTGAGGTGGTCTTTGCATTGCATTAACATTTTGTTCTTCAAACCAAGCTTTTACTAACTTCGAGGGGTGCCTGTGATAGTTATTCTGCTGAAATGTCCACTCAGCATGTGGCAACATAACATGCTATCTTTGGATATAAAGGGTCCGCCATCTAACTTTTTTTTTCAACTAGTGCTTATTTCGTGAATGGTAACACTTATCTCATGTCTGATTTGACAGATAATTAGTTTTATACTTCCGCTAAACGAATATGGTTGTGTATAAGAAAAAAAATCATCTTTTCAGATGAAGCTCATTTTGATCTTGGCGGGTGTGAAAACAAGCAAAATTGTCGCATTTGGGGCACAGAAAACCCGCACGCATACATTGAAAAGCCGATACACACAAGACGAGTCACTGTTTGGTGCGGGTTTTGGTCCAGAGGCATAATTGGGCCATTTTTTTTCGAAAATTAGCAAGGAGTGGCCTTACAGTCAATGGCAATCGTTATCGGGCCATGTTGAAAGAATTTTTGTTCTCAAAAACTGAAGAGGAGGATATTAGCAACGTTTGGTTTCAACAGGACGGTGCCACACAGCCGAAGCTACACTCGATGTTTGCGCCCTGTTTTTGAAGATCGCATTATCAGCCGCAGAGCTGATGTCGTTTGGCCACCTCGGAACTGCGGTTTTACACCGTTGGAGTATTATTTGTGGGGTGCCGTCAAAGATAAGTGTTACGCCAACAAGCCAGAGACAATTGACGCTTTAAAGAACAATATTTGTGAAGCCATTGGTGAAATACAGCTGCACACAATCGATAATGTGCTTAAAAATTGGACCGATCGTGTAGGCTACTGCATGGCCAGCCGAGGCAGCCATTTGAATGAAATTATTTTCCATTATTAACCGGAAAGATTGAACTTTCAAATAAAAAAAGAAATTTGAGAAAATATTCAATAGTTTTTTTTTTTTTATAGCATTAAGAAAAAAATTATTTGGCGGACCCTTTATTTGTATTCCCATTTATCCCTTATTCCTTATACCTTATACTTAACACTATGAATTGGGCCAAAACCTTCGATACAAAAACAACCTCAGATCATATTTTGTAGTCTTAGCGCAATAATCTTTTTAACCTTTTTTTCCTTTTGGTCTTCTTGCATGGGTTATACCATCACTAGCGATAATGTTGAATTTTGATTTGTCGTTAAAGTGGATGTTTTTCAATTGCTACCATCCATCCAGCATGTTCTTTAGCAAATTGCAGCCGTCTCAAATAGTTTTTGTACTAACAGGTGTTTTTAATTCTTTTGTCAACACATGAACCGATTTAAAAGGAAACTTTTTAGCCTATCTAACTGTTATGAAGTTTTTTTTGGGTCTGCTTTTTGTGGCCAACCTTTGTGTATTAATTTCACGAATTTTGTTTTTTGAAAACGTAATAAAATTAATAATAATAATTTTATATTTAATACAAAGTTTTCTTTTGGAAACGTCTTGATTGGAATCATCCACTATAAGTCTCCGTTGTTCTTTGCCGAATTTATCTGGTGTCATATCAAAACTTCGCTAAAGTGGACATACAATTATTTCGTTTTTAATTTCTGCAACCAAAATTTACTAAAAAAAACTACGTGTGTCCACAAAATAAGCCACAATATATCAAATTGTTGTTTCTTAATATAAAAAATTGAAGAGTTGCAATTGTTTTGCCAAATTACAAAAAATAAGAATACTGAATTAGTCAACTGCAGAAATATTATTCCGTGAATAATAATGTTACGTTTTTACCTTTTTAAAAACGTGTTTTTATGAGTTCGTATATTGTCGTTAAAATAAAATAAATTTTGTGTTGGGTTTTATTAAAAATCCTTTATTCAACACAGTTATGTGCACCACTGCTTGTAATCTTTTTACAGGGAATAACAATTTTTATTCTTAATTACTCTGTCTGTTTACAACTTTGTTAACAATAACAATTACTCGACAGATGTTTCTTCCTAAAGATCTTCCAACCCGATCGCAGTTATAACTTAGGTTCGATTGCAACCTATCCACACTTAACTCTCTTTACTGAGTTAGCTCCAACTAAACTGGTTTTTTACTTCACTACTGGCTTCACGAGTCTACTCCTTATTAACTCTCTTCACACCAATAACACATTCACTGAGTTAACTTTACTTCAACTGCACTCGCTGAGTTTACGACACATAAACTAATTGCTGTTCGCATCGACGTGTTTTTTATATGGCTGAGTAAAGAACACATAGAAAGCTCTCGAACCTCTCGATATTTCAGGTAGATTGCATTTCTTTCTTTTAATTTTTTTTTAGTTCTTTTGTAGTCATGCGCATGTAAACATCTACCTCTTTCAGATCTTAGTATTTGTTGTTTCTTGTTTATTGTCTGTTACTTGTTTTCTTTGCTGCTTAATTATTGTTGTTGCCGTGTTATTTTTATTTACTTTGTCTCTGCTAATAGTTGTTGTTGTAGATTTGGTTATTTGTAAACAGCACGTATAGTTGTTCTTGCAGCTTTTGTTTATTTACTTTAGCGATGTAATAAACGCTGTGATGCCCAACCTTATTTTCGTAACAATAATTTCAAAGTTTTTACTGTGACGATAAGCAAAAAGATCAAGCTAAGACATTATCAAAATAGAAGAACATACTGATTTTACTGACTTAAAACGATATTTTAAATAAGTTGTAAATTTTTATCAGATACTGTATACCAAGCCTGCTTCCACCTTCTTTACATGTTTTTGAATAAAACACCGTGTGGCGTATGATTTATATTATAATTTTATAATAATAAATATTGATCATAAGTTCTACTGGACTTTAATCATCACTCTTGTTTCACATTAAATTATGCTTTAATTTCAGTCTTTATCCCATCAACTTTATGTTCGTGTTACAAAACAAAGAAAAAAAATCTTTTCCGTTATTTTATTATTACTTAACACTGTTGGTAATTTATTTCTCGTTACAAATACTTGGTACCCTTGCAATTCAAACGCTTAGAAGGAGATTTTATTTCAGTTGTTGTTGTCTTTTTTATTTTAATAACGAACAACGTCTTATCGTCTTCTAATATGACAGCCATTCAATTACATGACGTGCGAAGGTCTTACGTGCAATAAGAGGACAACAACAACATTCATACTCAGAAAGGCAACAACATTGACTGTTAAAGCAATGAGAATAGAAGAGTAACAGCAGCTGCTGCAGCAGCAAAAAAACATAATATCCTCCATCCACTTACAAGCAATTGAGAGAAATTGATGTTAATCGTATTTATTGCAATATATTCTACTTTTTTCTCTCTTTATTTTCCCTTTTAATTTTTTTTATTTATTTTGTTTTTCCTTTCCCTCTGCCATATTTGATACTCGCACGTTGGTTTCGGTTAAATTTTTTCTTTCATTTTTTCTGATTTTTTCTTAAATCTGCGTTTGCCTGTTGCCGTGTACCATCACAGCGACTAGACTGGAGTGGTTAAAAGGATAAAAGGATTTGAGAGCGAGAGTGGTCTGATATTTAAAGTTTTATTAAAGCAGTACAGAAATATTGAGGTCATTATTTAAAAAAAAAATTAACCAGCTCAGGTAGAGCAAACAAGCCGTATTAAGTACATCTTCTCAACAATACATATATACTTAATAGGTCGAGTAAATGTTTAAATTCAATAATAATTGCAGTGGGAGGAACGGTATTTATTGAATAATTTAATTGCTTTACAATTTAATCAGTCTGATAGCCTATATATTGAAAGTATTTTAATACTGACAAAAGATTCAACAAGCACTTCTGAGAAAGCCAACAATTTATTACAGTTAAAACGTCCGATCAGAAGATTCGTTGTAATTCTTTGCATAGTGACCGTAGCGAAACTGTTTTGGGGTTAAATTGCAAAAAGAGGCTTTGTATTGCAACTAAATTTGTTCAATAATCGAGTGCAATGTTGTGTTGCTTAGTGGAATGCTACACTGCTCAACTCTTCATTTCGTCTATAAAGATATGATTGTGTAATGCTGAAGATGCTTGCTAAGTGGTGGTGGTGATCACTGCTTAGCAGGGTAAATTTTTCTCAGTAGATAGCGTTTTTCTCCTGATCATTCGTCTGATGTTTGATATCATCCTCAAAGCTATGCTGGGAGGTCAGAACCTTTTTTAGGTGGATTAATCTGGAGGAAGGTTGAAATTTCTTTTTCCATATTAATTTTTTAATTAATTTTTTTCATCATGTCCTCTCCTGGGACGCTTGTTTAGTATGCACGTACTCTAACTACTATACTACGCTCTATTAAGTTAATTTAGAGGGAAGTTAATACAGTACTGCTTTACTCATCAGTTCATTTTTATTAGTGTCTATATGGGCCGCTTGTTTAGTATGCGCGTACTCTAACTACTATACTACGCTCTATAAAGTTAATTTAGAGGGAAGTTAATACAGCACTGCTTTACTCATCAGTTCATTTTTATTAGTGTCTATATCGTCTGCCGGCATTTTCTCAATCGATTATTCATCTGTACAAAGATTTTTTACTTAATGTAATAGAGTCCGGTGTCGTAATAATATTATTATTGTTAATCATGGAGAGATTAATTTGGTTGCGTGCATGACATGCTTTCTGTTAACTCTATATATCGGCCTATAAAGATGTACATGTATGAGACCCAAAAGCAACTGATAGCCAAATGACACGATTTTGTGCGGTAGACCTTAGTTCTTTCCAGGATACGCCTATTTCCTACATTTCTTTTTCGATTTAGCGACTAAATGTTATATGAGGTCTGCCAGCTTGTCGTCCATTCTGATGAAAAGTAAAGTATGACCAATCCGCTGCTGTTTATTTTCAATCGTCTTTCGAGATGTTCCGAAGCCTGGGTAGAGCACACACATACAACACAAGCGGCTCAGGTTTAAATTCCATGCAGAGGACATGACGAAGAACAAATTAATTGTGGTATCGAATGTTTAATAAAGAGACTTTAACTTCCTCTCCAGAAAGTTATGGTTATGAGTATTACTACGATTTAAAGCTTCTCTAATGCATTTGTCGTTCGGAGCCAGTATTAAACTGTAGGTCCCTTCAATGAGTCTAAAAATAGAATCGAATGCAGCTTATTGACTGAGAGAAGTTCCCGTGTTCCTTCATGGATCGTCATGGGCATTAGTATTATTATTATTCTACAAGCTACACTTGGAACTGATCCCTCTACTCGTATCCATCTCACATAATAATTAGCAGTTGATGTTGATATATCGACTCCTCTTGAAAGTGTCTTTTTTGGCTTAGCTTATCTTGAGACCCGCATGTTGCTGTAGAGCAATGATTGATCTCCTATACTCAATGGCGTTGATGTATCGATTTATATAGAAAGTGCCTTTGTTTTGCTTGAGCTTATCTTGAGATCCAGCTTTTCTTAGATACCTAGAGCTCTCTGCTTTTCATAAAGTCTATGGGACAGTAAGCGTATATCGATCGTATGCTTGCGTCAGTTTATTATGGTATTTGTTACCAATTTGTCACTGAATTTCTTCTTCGCATTAAGAACATAGTTTATAGCTACTAAGAATAGGATGGTTAACAATATGCACCACTGACGTATTCCTCTTTTAACCATAAATGCGTCTGAACGTTTTCTTTTGTGAAGAACAAAACATCTAACCTGGTTATAATTTTCCTTGATTAGAGATATTAATTTTTACGGTATACCTCTTTTTCGTAGTAGGTCGCAGGTTCTGCTGTCGAAGGCTTTTTTCCAGTCGACAAAGAGAAGATGAAGATTAGAGTTAAATTCTACGCACTGCTTAATGTTTATGGTCTAGTACCCAAAATGGTTTGGGCAGGAATACGTTAATGTCACTGATAATGATTCCCGTTTTCAGCTTCGCAATGATGGGCTCATTTTAGAGTATCTTCCATAAAATTTTTTTAAATTTGTGGCTGTAGCTCTCGTATTTCTGCAACAATATTGGCCTTGAGTTCAAGGATTGTTACGGGCTTGTTCACATATATTCGCTCCTTTAAATAACTACAAAGAAAATAGGTGTGTGCTGAAAAGTCTGTCAAACGCGTTGGCTAATTAATTTCAAAATTTCTGGAAATTATTCGCTCTTCAAAAATTTGACTTAAAAGTGCTATTGTGTCCCGGGTAGTGGCTCCATTCTACTGAAACCACAGGTCAGATCTGTTTTCAAGAATAAGACGTAAAAATCTTTTATCATAAACCGATACCGCTCTCTATTTACGGTTGCATAACTTTCTTCTTCACTTTCGAGGAAGTAAGGCCCAATGATATTTTTAGATGTAATACTGTACGCCTAATGGAGTGCAATTGGCGTTGGTGAATGACTTTTGGATTTTTAGAACCCCGGAGCATACAGTTCTGCTTATTAACAAAGCCATTCAGATAAAAACAAGCTTCACTACTCATAATCAGATGTTCAATGAAGCCGATTTCGGTTCTGGCCAACTATTGAAATTTAATCAATTCTAAACAGCCGTGCCAATTTGGGAACATCTAGTTTTTAACTTTGGAATAGTTAATAAAACGTTTTTTTTTATTTAAATGAGGTCTATGGATTAAATTTCCTTACAGACTAAAGTAAAAAAGCAAGTATAGAAAATCCAAAATATGAATTCATATATAAAATAATTTTTCCCTTTACAACATCAATAGAATCACAGAAATCAATTAAGTGATAAAAATTATGAAATTTCAAGCTTATCTGACAAAAGGAGTCGTTGTTCGCATAGACTGATCGATAATACTTCAAGGTTAATAGTTGAAAGTTGCGGGTTGGTCTAGTAGGAAAATTGAGCATTGTACGACTTAATAGGAACTCTGAATCAATGTTACCTTGAATTAAACTTCACAGAAAGGAAATACTCAGCATAGTTCGTCGGCTTTTCAAAGTAGGTAATTTAATAAGTGCGAGCCTGCTTTCATATGCAGGGAGTACAACGAGTTCCATCCAAGTCCTCTCAAGCAAAATAGAAGAAACTGTTTTTGCACCGATTCAATTTTGTTACTGTAAGTATTTAAGTAGGGGTCCCATATAATAAATCCGTATTCAAGGATTGAGCGAACTAAAGATGTAAATAGAAGTTTCGTTACATAAGGATCGGAAAATTCTTTCGTCCATCGCTTCATAAATGCGAGTACACCATTAGCTTTATTCACTATCATTGAAATATGATCATAAAATGTTAATTTATGATCCAACAAAATTCCAAGATCCATAATGTTAACTACTTTATTCAGAACATTTTCATTAAAATAATAATTGGTATCAAGTTTCGAAGAACGGAAAAACGACATATGTTTGCATTTATTAATATTTAAATCCAGAAAATTAAAATTACACCATTCAGTGAAATAATTAATATCAGATTGACCAGTAAAATCATTAAAGGAATTAAATATTTTAACACCATCAGCAAACATCAGGATATTAGAATAAAGAATAACGCTTAGAAGATCATTTATAAATAATGTAAATAATACCGGACTATATTGACTCCAGAGGGAACATTAATAGATTGAGATATAGCATTTTTGAATTTTACTTGTTGGGTTCTGCATGAAAGGGGTAAGCCAGCGAATTGCATTATCACTAAATCCCATGCGTGATAACTTGTAAAGTAGAATATCATGATTGACTCTATCAAACGCTTTACTAAAATTAGTATAGATTACATCAGTTTGTTTGTTATCAATAAAACCATCATTAATTTTAGTTGTTAGTTCCAAAATGTTAGTAGCCGTTGAACGTAATTTCCGGAAACCATGTTGGAATGGAGATAAAAGTGATGAGATTTGATGATATAAATTGTCAGTTAAAATCTTTTCAAAAAGTTTAGGGATTGCATTCAGTTTAGCAATTCGTCTATAGTTCGACACATCAAGTTTACTTCCGGATTTAAGCAATGGAATAATGAATGATTGTTTCCAAATGGGTGGCAAATAACCCAATTTAATAGATTTGTTGAAAATAATAGTCATTGGTTCATAAAGATGACCAGAGCAATTTTTTAGAATACAATTTGGTAAGCCATCAGGACCAGGAATAAGTGAATTCTGGTAATAGGTAATAGGATGTAAGCTCTGAAGGTTTATATCCGATGGCGTATTAACAAATGCAAGTTCAAGTAGCTTACCAGATGCATTAGCGAAGTAGTTAATTTGAAAAAGCCCCAACGCAAGCATAGACTAAATAAATTCATTAGATCCTAAAGGAATTAGGTAGTTGTATTCAGCAGTTTTGTCCCACAGTATATTAGGAATATTAAAGTCACCGTGCGCAATAAAGTAATCCGAAGGGTTAGATAAATCATGTTTATCATGTAATAATGTTTTTAATAGCAGTGATGTGATTGTTGTATACTTCGACAGGTGAATTAGGAGGTATATAAGAATAAGTAATATATAGATGGACAGCATAAAGTTTTATTTGTACAGCAATAAATTCAGTATCATTCCTGGATTGAAAATTAATTACATCAGAAGAAAAGCATTCAAGAACTGCAATGAGAACACAATCAACATTGTTGTCGATGCAAAACATGGCGTGTTTAAAGTTTTCTACTAAAAAAAATCGATTATTTTCCAGGTAGTTTCTTTTGGCTGGCCACGTACTTAGAAACGTTAAGTTTTTGCGATAATTTCTTAAGTTATCTTATTATTAGTGATTAAGTAAGTATAATTTGAAAAGCAATAGATTAACAAATTTGAGACGTTTTATTTTTTTAAATGTGCAAAAACAAGTCATGTACTCCAAAAATTCGGTAGTAAATTGTGCAGTGTTACCAGAAGGAAAAACTTTCCATGTCGGCTATCGCACAAAGGTTTTCCTGTTCTAAAAAAATTGTACTTAGTGCAATCAATTTGTACAATAAAATAGGAAAGTTTGAAACCCCCGCCAGGAATCCTAGGGCTAGAAAGACCACTCCAGCAGAAGGTAAAGTTATTTGTAGGGCCAGTAAGAGAAACTCATTCTTATTATCGCTCGAAATAAAGGCAGAAATTGGATAACAATTAAACTCTGAACTATCTGCACACACAATAAGAAGGTCTTTACAGGAGTCGAGACTTCGTGGGTACATGGCACTAAAAAAACCGCATGTGTCAAAAAAAAATATTAAGAAGCGGTTGCAGTTTTCAAGAGAAATGACTACAAAAGGTCCACGTTTCTGGAATAGAGTTCTCTGCAGTGACGAATCGAAGTTCAACTTCTTCCAATCTGATGGAAAAACATATGTAAGACGTTCTCCAAATAAAGCCTTAGACAGCAGGTACACAGTGAAACACGGTGGCTGATCTATTAAGGTCTAGAGGGCTTTTTCTTGGCGTGATGTAGGTCCAATTGTCAGAATTCAGGGAATAATGGATCAACATCAATATAAAAACATTTACATTTTCCAACCTGACAATGACCCATAGCACAAGGCTTGTGAAGTGTTGGCTTTTGGATCAAAATATTGATGTTCTGGACTGGCCACCCCAAAGTACTGATCTCAACACAATTGAAAACTTATGGGCAATTATTAAGAGAGATCTGAAAGACAAAAATTCACGAAATTATGATGAGTTGTTTCAGTTGGTGCAGCAAAGCTAACAAAACATATCCCAGCGAACATGCCAACGTTTAAAAGAAGTTTACTGAAGAGACTAGCTAATGTTGTCAAAAGTAAGGGTTGTCCAACAAATTATTAAAAGATATGACCATTTTGTTTGATTTTATGAAGATATTTTCAAGTTATATATATTCAAGTTATATGACCAAACCGAAATTGATATTTTTTGTTTTCAGTAAATTTTCTTAAAAATGTTATTGATGCTGTGAATTCTTTTATTTTAAAATTAATACTGATTTTTTTACTTTGCTTTTTTTCGTTCATAGTTTTAAAATAAAAAGCATAGTTTTTCAAATACAAACATATATGTATGCTGCCAAGTCGTTTCTAATTATAAGGCCACCACAGACAAACAAACACACATTGATTTTTATACATAAGATTTAAATTATTTTATACCATATTTACACATAGATTTTAATTGAGTCAATTAATTTTTAAATTGAACTATCGAACTGGCTATTCACATATAGCGCATATAAGTTGACTGAATTAGCATTTGATAGCTGAAAATGCTAAGACAGATTTTGTTCGTGAGAACTTAAATTTATGATTTTAAAACAAAATAATAAAATATATAAAAACCCTTGACTTGAAACAGAGTATAAAAAACTCAAATTCAATGCACAAAATTTTTCATTTAGATAATATATATTTCATATGACATTTTACAGTGTGCGAAATCGGCATTCGCACAACTCCAAAAATTTACTGGCTGAAATTTTCTTATTTTTCTAAAAACAAACATTATAATTCAAGTGCCCTTTTTTATTTGTTTTAAGTAATAAACCTCTTAATTTAACATAAAACCGTATGAAAAGTATTTTTTTCATTTATTTCAAATTTGTATGAATACGGATTTTGCATACTATACATAGTTATATAGTTTTAGTTTTGGTTTAGCTATTAATGGGTTAACTGCTAAATTTAAACGCTGTCGATGATTTGAGGGTTTTAATTCTTTCACTTATTGCACTTTATAGGGGAACAAAACTGTAAATGTTTTTTTAATGCTTCGCAGTGACGTACGAGCTATTCCTAGCTGAACGGAACACCCTCTGGTAGATGTTTTTGGTGTTTCATTAACACGTTGTTCTACACGTTCAATATTTTCCGCAGAGCGAATAAAACGTGGCCTACCGATTCGAAGAACATCTCTAAGCAACGAATAATTGCTTTAGATTGCGAAATTCTGACGTTGAAGTTTCTACGATATGCTCTTTGCGTTTAAATAATTAATTGCTTTTTTAAATAATAAAATTATATTATTATGGTTCTTTGTTCAGTTGTGAATCTCTTTATTATTTACTCTCCAGGTGTTATTTATATAATCTGAAAAATAAAAATAAAATATAGTCGAAAAATTTATTAAATTTTTAAGCCCATGCTGACTTTTAGCCTGCTCTGTATATATTGCAAACTGTTGAAATTTTTTAAATTTGTAAAATTTACAGATAAATTTGTTATATTACTTCTAAATCATGCAATAAATTGAATATATAAAATTCAATACCCATTTTACCTGAAGTAACTCCGATTTGGCCTTTTCAGAGTTGTTTACTCATGAATTATCGATTTTTACGAAAAAAAAAACTTGTAAAAACAAATTTGAACTAAAATTCGCTATTTGAGTAAGAATTAGCGTAAGACAAACCAAACTTACTGATGTATTTTATCAGTTAAATCCACAATTAAACATAATGTTTAAATCCTATTATTATTATTAAACTTCTCGTTCCACCTACGTCACTGTACCTTCTTAGGAAATGAAACCAATTTCTGTTTCTTATTCGCAACAGCTTCGTTGACAGCTTTGAGTTATGAACACGAACACAATGTCAAACAAGGTGCCACAATTCAGGCAGTGGGTACTCCTGCAATTGCTCTGAATTGTGTGTTCTACACTCCACGCCAAAGCAACATTTAGTTGCATTTATTTGAAAAGAATAAAAAAATTCTTCTAAAACGTATGTCAGGGAGTGAAGAGAAAAAATAAAAATAATTGAATGAAAATAAATATTTAAAGATTTTTCACAGTTTTCAATTGGTTTTAAATTGCTTGACGCACGTATCGGGCAACTGGGAATGAAAAAGCAGAATAAGAAGCAGAAGAAAAACAAAAGATTTGAAAATTTTGTAAAAATATTTTCATTTATTTATTCGTTCATTGTTCGTACGTTTGTTCATTCATATTCTATATGATGATCGATTTTTATAGTTTCACTATAGTTTTTTTTTTGTCTTTTTTTGGAACATTTTCTTATTGTATCATTATTTTTAATCCTAAATACTCGCACCATTACTGGTACTATAAATCGTTTTTGTGTGTCATCAATTTGTCATTGATTTAGATGCTATCGAGTGAAAAACAGCACCTTTTTATTCACAAATTTTTGTTTCATGAAATATGTGTCCGACACGATGGACACGTTTTTTTTTAAATTTTATTTTATTCATTTGTTCATGGAAAATGAAAAAATGCTACAAAATATTTAAATGGTTTGTTTTTTATGGAAATTTTTATTTTATAATGCACAGTGTCATAGTTTGAAATTTTTGCCAAAAAAATGTAATCAAAAGGTAAATAGAAAAATAGCCAAGCTGGTGCTGAAAATTAATAGGGCAACGGTAGTCTGTGTTGTTTTTTCAATTTATGAAAAAGATAAACATTTACGGCCATATGCAAAAAAAACTTAACGAAGTTTGTTAAACCTTTGTTTTCCTTCATGTTGATGCAAAACCGATTATTAGCTTAAAATATCTTCGTTAAACCTACGTCAACTTTAAGAATTTTAAAATAGGAAGCTACCTATCTTAAGAGTACTTTAAAGTAACATTTAGGTTATGAATATTTAATATAAAGATAAAAATAGCATCTTTTGGTGTCAAGGAACATTTTTTGGAGACATAAAACCTTAGCCAAAAGAAAAAGTCATCTTTTAGTGAAATGGTGGTCCAAACCAGACCACTAAAATTGTCAAATTATGACTATTGTAACAGAAATTTAAGGTAAATTTGTGATCACCGTAAAGCCCTTATTCCAATCCAATGGAGAATTTTTGGGCAATAGTAAAAAACGCCTGGAGAAATATAATTGGACTTCGAGGAACATGTTCAAGCTATGACAACGAGTATAATATGAATGAGACCAGATTTCTCTTACGTATTTGGTTAATACTATTTAAAAACGCCGCAAAAAAGAGGTTCTAAGAACAGTGTTAAAAAATATAAGTTCCTTTCTACTTAGTCGAAATGTGTAAAACTAAGTGCATGAGAATTCTTTGTCATTGTCTTTCTCTCACTCCAGTATTTGAATATCATATCTTTTGTTAATGTTTTTTTAAAAGACTAAACAATGAAAACATTCCTATGTATATATGTACATATGCATATATGTAAATGTGTGAGGTTTTGTTTTATTTGATTAAGTATTAAAGTTTTTACAGTCACTTGGTTTTGCACCATACTGTATGTATATAAATTTATACACCCACTTTATCATAATCGGCCCAATTTTCGAAACATTTTCTTTTAAAACTAATTTTTTTCTAATAAATTTTATCATTTAAGCAAAATAAAAACATTTTGCCTTTAGTGATGTACATCAAATCAAAATAAACTACACAAAGCTCGTTCGTTATTCGGGTATTTGTTATTTCACCAATAAAATGAATTGTCTTAATTTTTACGATTTAAATAATTTTTGCAATAATATGTATAGCATTGAAACAGATATGATAATATGAATAAATAT
Organism: Wohlfahrtia magnifica; assembly: GCA_023159175.1. Taxonomy (NCBI): domain Eukaryota; kingdom Metazoa; phylum Arthropoda; class Insecta; order Diptera; family Sarcophagidae; genus Wohlfahrtia; species Wohlfahrtia magnifica. Next base: position 147,802 of record JAKWBJ010000540.1, read on the forward strand.
GATTTTATATAAAATTAATAAAAAGAAATTTTTTTGGTTCGACTACTCGTAAGTGGGGCGTTCAAAATTTTGTATCGCTGACAAAAAAAAATCATGGTATTGCCAGCATAAAAACTTAAAATTAAGTAAAGCAATCATTAGCTAATGCATGGTTCTTTAACAAATGTTTGTTAAGCGTAAAGTGTGTGGTAACTAACGCGCTGTACAAGCCTATTTAATTTTTTTTTTTTTGCATATGGCCGCTAGAATAAATTGGCTAAGTAGGAAGGTTGGTAGAATTAGCTGTCTTCAGAAGGAAAGACAAATATACGCCAATGTTTAACGTGAATCATTATTCCTAAGCCTGCAGCTCATAACAAAGCTGAAAAATTTTTCACATTACGCAGGGTATATGCTCAGTAGATAAAGAATTATTTACGCCTCTTTTTTGTATTTGCAACATTTTCAGAAGTCATTGTCTCCAAATGACATTGAATGTGTTTCTTTGGAAGTTAAGCAGACTTTCCGTGCGCTCATAATAAAGCTTTGGTCAGATTTGTTGCATTATCCTTCCCGTTTCCGAAGCTACCCATGTTGGGCTGACGGAATCTATCTACTACGTTAGTTCTTAGTTTGCAGGTTTTCGAAGAGAATTCTAGTGTGTGAAAATTCATTCTTAAGTTCGCTAGCTGTCTCAGGCAAGTTTATTTAATCCATAGTTTGCCGGAATATCACTGTGATCATCTACTCATATAAAAATTGTACTGCTCTGCTATCTAAGAGGTCTGAGGCAGTTTATAGCCATTTTCGAAATCAATACCAAGAATCATCAAATCAACTCATATGGCTGATACCCTGCAATGGTCCGCTAAACATTTAGAGAAAGTACATGCCTTTTGCTTATCTGGCAATGTAACTTCTTACCGAGTCAAAAGATTCATCCTGCCACTAGTATCCAAACCACAGCCACAATGTTTCCTTACTATTGTTTCTTATCGAGCATAAACGCAACCGTGTCTCTTCTTTGAATTTGATTGATAGCATAGGTTTTGTTGGCTTTGTGACTTTGCCTTCTCTTGATATAACCTTGCTCTTGATTCCCAAGTGCAGAATATATAATATGGCATAAGCTGTGTGGAACATAGCGCACTCCTGTTGATATTGCATATCATTGGTGTCTGTAGCCAATAAAAGTTGGTAATCATCGACCTATAGTAGTGGCTATTGGCAGTGATTGTCTGGTCAACGTCGTTCTCAAAGAGATGACGCTGCTGGCCAAAAATCCACAACAAACAATGACTTTCGGAATGCATTGGACGCTTTTGGTTCTCTTGTGAATTGGACAATTTTGTTTGTTGACGCACCTAATAAGCGAAAAATGTCTCATCGCTGTAGGCAATTTTCAATTGAACATTAGGGTCAATTTCCAACTGTTCAAGGGTCTATTCAGCAAACACATTTCTTGGCCTTGGCCGTTTAGCTTAGCTCCTGGGTCAGTTGAATATTGTACGGGTGCAGGCCCAAGTCAAGCTGCTAAAGACCGGTGCGAAAAACCGAGCTCACTAAGTGTTTAAGCACTTATATACTCATATGAACAGCGTCGATTTATTTTGCAGATCTTGATTTTTGTCTTCGTATAGGTGCTGGTCTACGCACAGTGCTCTCAGTAGAATGATTGTAGTGACCGTAAAATGAACGCTGAACGCGGTACGTTGTCCTGACAGAAGAATCATTTTGACAAAATTTTATCAATTGAATCTGTTATAGAACGTTGTATCCATGTCGATTTGGCAAAAGAAACTAAATAAATGGCAGCCAATTGGACGGATTTAGGTCAATAATGTATCAGCTTTTTACTTTCAAAACTAGCAAGTAGCCATCGAAAGACACACATATCAGAGACCAATGAACAATAAAACGTGGGAGTGGACGTGAGCGAAAGAAGTCTAAAGTAAGTTTGGTCTCTTACACTACAACTAGCATATAGATTTAGTTACTCCGCTTGTAATATTTTTAATTTAATTTGTAATTGTATTTTAATTTTAAATAAATAAATATGTATATCGATTACCATGAATAAAGCGTATTGACACAACAACAAATTATGAGAATAATTCACCTAAATTGTAAGAAATTCAATTTTAATCACCCTGTGGATTAATACAAAATCAATGCGATCATTAATTATTAATCATTAATTTGTTCGGCGAGGTCATTATTAAAATAAATTCCTATTTTTAAAATCTTAAGAAGCCTTTTAATTTGAAGGTTATAGAGACAAGGTTGGAAGCCCACTGGGTAAAACAGTCAAACCCACCCTGGTTTTATTGGGTATTATATTTAAAAAGACCCGAGTGTGTTTTTTTATTTAAAGGTTTTCGTAGTTTACTTACAACAAAATTAAGTGTAATTTACGTATTGGGACTGCAAATTTATTTGTTCAGTTTTTGAGTTCAATAAAGATAATGAATTAACAAATTTATCAAATCTTTTATGGTGCTCGTACTTTGAAGGAAGTGATTCGGTGACATGCCAAAAAATAATCTGATATCTCTTTGTACGGCCTAGATAGTTTTTGAAAATGTAGGCTTTTAGTTAAAAAACGGAGAATCCACAGTTTTTTAGCCATGGAATGAAATAATTTGCTCTTAGAGCGAATGTATTCCATAATTCAAACAGGCCGTTATAGCGAAATGCCATGTAAAGAAAGCCCATATAAAGAGGTGTTAGTAATGCGTTTCTAATATTTGTTTTGAAACTTTTGCGACATGAGGTCGGTTAGACCCAACGGGATAACACCCGACAATTAAAGAAAATTAATCATATGTCTTTCTATTCCGGCCGTTTTGCTCATAATGCATGATTCAAATGAAGTAATTGCAGTCTGCTCCGATCACCGAGTTTTATCAGCTCATAGAACACAATGCCGCTTTGATTTCACCAAGAGTGTAATATTGCACTATAAATAAGCGTGTTTTTTACAGAGGTATAGAACTTTAAGTTGGCATTACTTTTCAAGATGGCGACCGATTTAACAGTTGTCAAGTGATTTATTTTCAGTTTGGTTTGGCTATTCATCATGAATAGACTCATAGTTCCCGATCTTCATAAGCGAATTTTGTTTAGCGATGAAGCGCACTTCTGGTTGAATGGCTACGTCAACAAACAAAACTGCCGCATTTTGAGTGAAGGTAATCCTCAAGTGTATGTAGAAACACCGTTACATCCAGAAAAACTGACTGTTTGGTGCGCTTTATGGGCTGGTGGAATCATTTTTTTCATTCCTGAATTGAATAATCATGATGTCCAGGAGATGTGGTTTCAACAAAACGGCGCAACATGTCACACAGCTCGTGCTATAATAGATTTATTGAAAGACACGTTTGGTGACCGCCTAATTTCACGTTTTGGACCTGTGAATTGGCCTCCAAGATCTTGTGATTTGACTCCGCTAGACTACTTTCTGTGGGGCTATGTAAAGTCATTGGGGTATGCGGTAAAGCCACAAACGCTTAACCATTTGGAAGACAACATTCGCCGTGTTATTGTCGATATATGGCCACAAATGTTGGAAAAAGTCATCGAAAATTAGATGTCCAGATTGGACTACATCCGCGCCAGCCGTGGCGGTTATATGCCAGAAATCATATTTAGAATGTAATGCCCAAGATTATATTTCGGATAAATAAAATTCATGTCAATCGAATAATCCATCGTTGTTTTATTGCAACTTAAAGTTCTATACCTCTATAAAAAACACCCTATACTAAAACAACTCGATTGTAAATATAAACAAACAAAAATATTGTCGACTTGAACGAAATTTGGAAGCAGTTATAAAACCCAAAAAAAAAACCAATCAAAACACCCAATAAAACCTGGTGGGTTGGGGTTTTTTTTAACCCGGGCTTTTGACAACACTGAATAGAAAGGAACTAACTGGAACTAACTAATGTATTTAACTATTTTATACAAAAAGCAACGACATTATTAATCTGCTCACTTGAAGCGAGCAAACGTTTTTTTTTTTTTTAAATTATTTCAATTTCATCCTTAAATAACATAAACTGACTTTTTTCTTCCAAAATTGACCAATAGATAAATTTAGAAATTATAATTTATTATTTATTAAATTATATTATATAGAAATTTTTAAACCACTGTTGGCGCATTTTGTTTTTACAAATATGCACACATACGAGTATACCCACACAATGGCAATAGTTTCATTGTACATCTGATGGTTTTTTTCCATGTTTGACCATTCAAATAGTTGTTTATACATGTGCATGTGTGTGTATTATTATTAGAAACTATTGTTTTTTTTTATTTTTTTTCTGATTTTTAAAACATAAAATACTACAGAGAAACATGATGGTGAGCACGAGTTATTAACGCCAATGGACATTCATTTTGTATGTTGGGTTTGTTGCCATGACCCCACGATTCCATTGACCGACCTACCATTCGACCAGTGATGCTGTTGCTCTTGTGATTTAAAAAAATTTATTGAAAAAAATAATATACGAGTCTGCATAAAAAAAGAAGTTTTACAATATTTATTACCTTTGGACGTTTTTCGCTTAACGTTATTTTTTTTTGGTACAGAATTCGCCGGTGGAAAAAAGGCTTGAGTATGGATGGATTGAATAGAAACATATTCCCATGTTCGTATATAAAAATGGAATTTTTGATGGGAAAACTAAATCAGCAACAAAATTAGACAGATTTCTTCTTTCAAAAATTAAACAATTTTTAAACATTTATTTAATGAAATTAAGATTAAAATTAATTTTTTTCGTTAAAACTTAATCAACAATTTTATTAGTGTGCCAATATCACGTTTCATTTGTAATAACCTGCCATTTTGATAGTTGTCATGAGTCAAACTGTAACTACTTGACGGATGGTAAGTAACAACTATGCAATGAATAAAAATGGAACGATATACGCTTCAAAAATGCTTTAAAATGATTAAAATTCACTAAAAAAGTGATGAAAATATCGAAAGCGCATTTCGCAAAGCTAAAGCATTTTTGGATCGCTGTAGATCACCTTTTCAGTTAGTAATTGTGCAGCTTGTGAAAAAAATTTATTTGTTGAGAAAAATTAGTGATTTGAAGAGCCGCGCTAGTGCACATTGCTCCAGAACAATTCCAAATATTGCTGTTATAGCCCAGAGTTTCAGGGGTACCGCAAGGCTCTGTTCTTTCTCTAACTCTATTTCTAATATTTCTTAACGACTTTTTCTCACTTCCAATCCTATTTACTCTTCTGCAGATGACAGCAACATTTGTCATTCATATTCTTTTATCCGTAGGCCGAGCCTTCTGGAGACCTGGTGAAAATTTCTGAGTGGGTTTGCGCGAACAGGGTCGACATTAATGCGTGAAAGACTCAATGTTGTTTCCTTAGACACAGATGTGGTGGTGTGTTGTCATATGTATCTATGGGTAATGTAGATATTGAACAATCAGATGCTCTTGATGTTCTGGGCATGAGAATTCACTGTGATGTTCATTGGAACGAGCACATATTTCGAGTGTCGAAAGAAGCGTTCAAGTGCCTCGGCTTTTTAAAACGGTGTAAGAATTACTTTACTCCACCTGATCTCCTTAATATATATTTACAAGACCTATATCCGACCCAAATTGGAATACAACTTTCATGTATGGGCCGGTACTTCAAAGTCTATTTTGGAGCTTATCGACCGCGTACAGGAGAGGGTGAAGTTTCTTATAAATGACGGTAGGGCAGCCAACTCTATCGATTCATTAGAGCATCGTCGCAATGTGGCGTGTGTTTCATTGTTCTATCGGTACTATAACGGAATGTGTTCTGACGAAATTAAGGAACTAATTCCTGGTAATCGTATATTTTTACGTAGTACTCGTATTTCTCCAGTGAATTGCACAACGCATTATAGGGAGAATTCGTTCCTTGGTCGCACTGTTCGTTTGTGGAACAATCTGGCACTTACGACATGAACAAATTTAAATCGAACGTCCATGGACACTACTCTTATCCATCCTTCTTCCAACAATCTATTTTCATGAGTAGTTATCCCATAAGTGCTGGTCTCAAGAGAAAAAAAAGTTTATAAGCAAAGTCTAGGTTTGTTCATTACTCGTCGATCTTTGTAATTGGGCATTTCACAAACGATATTACAACATATTGTTACGTTTTAATCTTTTTAAAACGACTCAGTTCTTTTGATTGCGTCAAAATAAAATAAAACCGTTGTTGTTGTTTTACAGTTTTTAATTCTTCACTTTATCTTTATATATTTTATTTATTTATCTTGCACTTAATATTCGTTTATACAACACTTTTATTTATGCCTAAACAAGACTTCACTTTATGACTGCAAAAAGATAACTATATCGGCGTAGGCAAAGCCGCCTTCTTATATATGTACCTAACTGCCTACAATTTGGAAAGTTCGGGAAATGTCACAAACACTCTCAAAACCTCTATTTTATATCCGTTAATCTTAAACATACAAGATTATATTGCGCAAAGATGGTAGAATTGGCAATGTCGTCAAATACACAAATCAGTACGACATTACCAGGATAACACATTCACAACCTTGACATAAACCAATACACAAAAATCCCATAACTCAATCCCTGATGTATACATTCTACCCTGTATTTATCCCATAATGGTAAAAAAAAAATATTTTTGTAATAAAATTAATTTTTTATAGGATCGGGTAAATACTGGATAGCATCCCATCTCTACTGATGTGGTGTATTTTCTTTTTAGGCATTTTTATTTTCGTAGCAATATAAACTTTTATAGGCATATGAAAATGATATAGCAAAAATTTAACAGGAAGTACGAACCTTTAATGGTTAGGGTATTAGAAGGCAAACTACGAGTACATGGAAGCAAAATGTAAACCTTAAGTCAGAGTCTTCTTTTATTTATGATTCGGCCTACGATTTGTGTAACAAAATAACTACATTTTATTACAAAAAATAATGTTTCGGCTTAAATACAAATTAGAATCAATTTTAAATTCATTTCATTTATCTAGAATCTAAAACTTAATTTAATTTTTTAATAGAATTTTATTATTTCAGTAGTTAAACAAAAATGCACTAAATGCTTAAAAATAATAATATTATTGTTTTTTATTATTTTAATATCGTTAAGTCATTGGCTTTTGTTATTATTTCTGACCAGATTTTCATATATATTTTATTTATTTATTGTTGTTGCTATTTTTTTTATCAAAGTATTAATACGTTGCATAGACAATTGGTGTTTTCATTTGGAAAAATCTTTTTGCATTTTCGCTGCATTAAATTTGCAAAAAAAAAATATTAAATGAGATTTGATTTTTTAAATAAAAACTATTGATTAAATATTATATATGTATACATATATAAATATAAATAAATAAATAAAAAAACTTAAAAGTAAATATAAATATAAACGTTTTTTTTTTTTGTTCGACATTTTAAAACTAAAACCACAACAGACGTAAATATTTACAGATTACTGAAATGCATATAAAAAACACACTCACACATACTCAAGTCATCTACTCACATTCAACCTCCTATGCGGATGAATGCATTGCATACCTGGCCTACATGTTATGAGTACAGGATGTCCGCAATGTATAACGGACATGTGATTAAAAGTTTATTTGTAAAGCATTTTGTTTTTAGTAATTTTAGTAAATAAGTACATAATTAAGGTGGATACTTAATCGGTTTGATATTTGTAAGTACGTTATAGTTTTTTTCTTGGAATAAATTTATAATTAATTAGTTTATATTTATAATTTATATTTATAACTAATTAATTTATATTAATTAAAAAACAAATAAATAAACGTACTTACAAATATCAAACCGATTAAGTAAGTGTCAAACTAAATTATGTACTTGCTTACTAAAACTATGCAAAATGTTATGTTCACACGAAACTCTGCATTACTTTGAATGCTGTTTGAATTAAATATATTAATTACACTGATCACACGGCACCTTCCTAAATGGTTTTGGCAGTTCTTCTTCCATTTTTGTCTTGGTTTATTGTTGAATTGTGTAAATTGCGTTAACTTCTGATGACGACAAGAAACTACCAAAAATTAATGATCACATTGATTTTTGTAATTTACAGCGTAATTCAAATTGAATTACACTCAATATCGGTAATTCGCTATAAAAATTTTGTACGGGTTAACTTGTAATTTGGCTCTTAATTGCAGTGTTGTTAATTTAACGCCTTTCGCTCTATACTCAGCACGTTTCAACTACTGAAATGTCGCATTTTTTCTTTAGTGCTATTTTTAAAAAGGTTAGCGCTTTTCTATTTGCAATTTTTAAAGAAATAAAAAGTCACCAAATTCAAAAACTGATTAATTCATATAAACTTTGGGTTTAGAATGCTTCATGCCGTGAAAATTACGTTATTCCAGATATTTGTGCCAAAATTAATAAAAGATAGTGTTTCTGTAAGGTAAAGGCCCATTTTTCAAGACTTATAAGTTATCTTAAGTAAAATAGAAAAAATTTAATATTTTAAAGAAGCAGATACCAAGGGAATCATAGGGCCATAACATTCATTCCATTTACGCCTATCTAAAGTCAATGATCTAATCTGGCTTCAAGTCATTCTGTGGGAAGTAGTTACTCTTTTAATCTGTCTTCTCTAGGAAGATTCATGCGCGAAAACAGAGGTTTATATATACCTACCTGGATGGTTTATATATACATACTCGCAACCATACAAAAACATACATCACATATGAGTTAAGGATGTTAATTATCGTTTTTGGAGAGATATGTAAAGAAGAACGCCCTATAGCATTTTATCGGCCAAAAGATTGGTCGGCTAGGTGTGAACGGGACATCTCCAGAATTCCTGTTTCCATTTCAAAAAATAGTTGTGTTATTTGTGTTGGTCTGCATAATTTTGGTTTTGAAGATGGTTATCTGCAAGCACGCTTTATATGATTCTGCCTGTAAGGAATTCAGCTTTCCTTGCATTCAGCAATGCCTGTGAGTCAGGAGATAGATGTCGTCTACGTAATCTAGGTTTTCCAACTTTGTGTTGAGTCCCCAGTTCATACCACATTGCGACACATAATCGAGGAGAACGTTAAACAACAGTGGAGAAAGAACATAACCTTGTCTAACACCAGCTCTGATGAGTATTTTCTTTATATTACACCTGACCCCAAAAATGAAAAACAAATTTTTAAGTTGTTCGTTTTGAATTTATATTTTAAGCAATCGTTCAAATTTTTAAAAAATCTTTGTAAAAATAAAATTTGAGTAATAGAACATTTTCTTTTGCAATTTCGGTATATTTTACGGCCCGTTTTGATTACAAATAGGTACGAGTACATTAATTGATTGCCGGTTAAATTATGAATGATAGAGAGAATTACGAAAGCACGTTGTCTTGTAAGCATAGCATAAGTCTGACTTGATATATTCAAAATAATATTGGCTGTTTTTTTAGAGGTTCATAACTTTGAGTTGGTAACACTGCTTTATTTGACAATAGGTTTAACAGCTGAAAGTTGCTTTTTGTTTAGTTTGGCTTGACGTTTCATTACGGACAGACTTACAACACCACCAATTCGGCGAGCGGGCTAAGGCCCAAATTGAATTTCCATTTAAAATTTTATTCTCTGATGAAGTTCATTTTTGATTAAATGGGTACGTATATTAGCAGAGTTTTCGCATTTGGAGTGAGAATAATTCCCAAGCTATTGTCGAAATACCATTACATCCACAGAAAATTACTGTTTGAAAAACGATGATGGTCAAAATATTACCGTCAATGGTGAACGGTATAGGGACATGCTTAGACATTTTCTCATACCTCAATTAGCTGGAATTTATTTGCTGACGTCGATAAACGAGAGACAATTGAAAACCTGGTAATTGAGCCTTGCAAGCGTCAGCCGTGGCGGCCACATAACTGAAATGATATTTAAACATCAATATCATAAAGCCCAAGAAAGCCCGTTTCATTAATATTAAAAATATATTTCTTTGTTTTATTATGATTTAAGCTTGTGCAGCTGTAAAAAAAATATCCAATAGATGTTCAAATGCTGATTTTACTATAGTGACTACATGTTATTAGCACTAAATCCGTATTCAATCAGTTTAAAAGCTATAGGAAATAATCATAATCGTTTTACGGTTTTTGAGGTACTACAAATGCCCATGATATTGTTGGCTGACAACCACACCTTAGCCTTTTTTACTGCACATTTACAAAAGAAAGCTACTGTTTTGATTGCTCTTTGGTCTTTGGTGTATTGCTATGTAGATCGTTTTTAGTTACACAAATATTCGTACAAAATATTTTAATTATTTACCATTATTTCTTGTTTGTTGACATCTGTTCGGAAACCTAAAAGTTTGGTTTTCACAGTTTCAAACCGGCAAAAAAGTTAGTTGGTGGCCAAATACTCATTTGGAGTAATCATACGATTGCCTCTACTTAAAGGTCTGAACGTTTTACGTCATTTAATTGATACGACTATGATGAAACATAAGCTCTGTCCAGACGATATTCAGATTTAACATTATTGTCAGATCTACATAGTAATTTACTGACAATGACCATACAATGAAAGATTGCCCCCAAATTTTAAATTGGCAGTTGCAAAACATTTTTCAAAAATATGGCAATCCATTGTACATATGTTTTTTCTGATAACGATTTCGTTGATCTAATGATCTGACAATTCTTTCTCTGATAATGTCGAAAGACTAAAATTTTAAGTTCACACGGTTTTATGAGAATATATCATTGTTCTGACAATATTGTTATATCTGACCACTGCCTAAACAGAGCTTTATTAAACCATCTTTTAATCATTAAATATGATGGAGTAGCGTATTAATGGTTTGGTAGTTTATGTTAAGATCAAAATTCGATATTATCTTAGTAATAGAAGTAATAGATATAAAGGCAGGTAGAGGTGGCTTTCCCTAAAAGAAAGAACACATGTGGGTTAGAATGGATCGTTGTGATATCACAATAAGTCATCCCTCTATACCAAAAATCATTCGGAGCTTATGATAAAACCGCTAAGTTTCCTAATGTTCGTCTCCGACAGTCCAGTGATCTTAGTAAATGGTACGAGGGGTACTATTTATATTTCGGGATTAGCAAATAATAACAAATAATTTTAAATATATTGTTTTTCAAAATGTTCCCGTAGACGATCAGTCTTTTGCATTCGTTCAAACCATTACTCAAAGCAGTTTTTCTATTCCTCTTGAGACACCTCCAAAACATGGTTGTTGAACACTTTAACTGCTTCTTCGGCGCTCGTAAATCGTTGACCACGCAGTTTACCTTTAATTTTCGGGAACAAGAAGAAGTCATTTGGAGCAAAATGAGGACTGTATGGAGGATGAGACATCAATTCGATGTTTTGACTGCTCAAAAAATCACCTGTTTGACGAGATGTGTGAGAGCTCGCATCGTTATGATGGAGATTGATTCGTCTTCGGCAGTTGGTTTTACGAATTGGTCGTGTACCACTCAGAATTGATCGTCCTACGTTGATTAAGCAGAACAGTGGCCACACTACCCATTCAGCCGAAAAAACAGGCGATCACTTGCTTCGCTGTGGCCTTTCCACGAACAACTTTTGTTGGACTTAGCTCGCCTTTGAATACCCACACGGTCGATTACTCTTTTGTTTTCTGCTTATATGCATATCTCTATGATTCGTCACCTGTCACAATTTTATACACGTCGTTTGAAGCACCGTGGTCGAATTTTTCAATCATATCCTTACAAAAAACGTCGCGAGCCTCTTTTTGCGATTGATAAATTATGGGGTATCCAACAAAAACAATTTTTTTACAACTAAGTGTTTATGCAAAATCGTATGTATTGAAGTGGAACAAGGATGCCTCTATCTCACAATATGTCACATGACGATCTTGCATTATCAGTTCACGCACTGCATCGATGTTTTGTGGCACAACACCCGATTTTGGACGACCTTCACGGAATTCGTCGGCGACCGAACTACGATCGCGGTTGAATTCACTGTACCATCTATATACTGTGGTTTTTGATGGTGCTTTATCGCCATACAAAGGATTAAGTTCATTGACACGTTCTTGTTGAGATTATCCACGTCCAAAGTTGTGAAAAATAATCAAACAAAAACCTTCTCTTGAAATTTCTATTTTTTGGCCCACTGTAAACAAAACAAATAGCACTTGTACATCAAAACGTCGTGAGGACGCTTATGCTAAAAAATTTCAAACTTTGTTGTGGTGTTGCCAGATTTTAGCTATTGGCATTAGTGTAGCCAGTTCCCGAAATTTAAATAGTATCCCAGGTGCTTCTTTCGCCTATTACAGTACGCCGGATACGTGCCTAGTAGGTGAGGAATCTTTTCTCCTTCTCTTCCTCCCTGAAATTTTTACAGAAGTCATTGACAAGGCAGGTAATCCAGCTGTCCTAGACGCCGCGTGTTAGTTCCCAGTACACAATGCCCGGTAATGATTCCAACAAAAACTCTAAATATGTATGTTTGTTTAAAGATTAGGCAGCCCGTCTTCAAACCTGCCCATACGAAGTTGATGGTGTTTATTACATCATTGTCAATTCTAAGCTTGCAGGTCTTCAACGAGATTTTCAACGTATGAAATTCGTCCATGCGTTCTGTGATGTGTCATACGTGGCAGTTCGCCCTATAGTTTTCAGTGATCCCATATAATATTAATATCTTGCTGTTCACCCATCTTATTGAGAGATCTATGGCTATCCAAAAATATACTTTTATCTCTCATAGAGGCTCAGCCTTTTTCCTATAGTCATTAAAGTAGTTCGTATGGCTTCCACCCTAATAATTCTACCATGGTCTGGTAGCCTTATTGAGTGAGCTATATTGGCTAAATCCATAAAGATATCTCCACACACAGCTTCATCCAATAGAGATCTGCGGTGTTCCTTTGAGAGATATAATGTCACCTCTAGCGCCGATGTAACGCCGTTATAATAATGCAGGCGGATCTTTGTATCTACTGTTTCAGATTAGGGTAAGTCGTCTGACGTTTCCACTAAGTATTAGTTACTGTTTCTTAAACTTAACTAGAAATTTGTTTTCATCGTCTTCGATAAGGATTGATTGGAGCGAAATGACGTACCTTTTATTCAGCACTCATGTCTAAGTAGTATTCAGAATAACAACTTTTTTTAACACAAATTTTTAAACGAGTGTAAATAATCGGCCACTTAAGAAGAAACAGCAGCCTCTAAAGGAGTGGTAATTCCTTTCAAACAATTTCAATAGAGCAAAAATTAAATGCTTGCACTTAATCAGTCAGTGTTAATGAATAAATAAGAACCTTTTTATGTCCAGCGCTTTTATTCCTTCCGTATACTTCTGCTCACTTTTTTAATAATTTTTTTTTTTAATTTCTATTTTAATGCTGCATGACAAAAAAAATGGTTAAACAGCAACTACAACGACATTAAAAAACAGACGGAAATTAATTGAAAATTCAAAATCAACAAACCATAATAAAACCGGACAACAAATTACGCTATTTTGGTTAAAAACAAAATAAAAAAAGAACAAGTCGGAGAAAAAACAAATTAATGCGATTTTAAATGCCAACGTTTATTAAAAGAAAAATTAAAAATAAAAAATTTAATATTTAAAAAATAACATCGAACAAGAGAAAAAAGTCTACATTATTAAAAAATAAAAAGGAATTATTTACACTTTATTACACATGAATAAGAGAAAATGGATTGGATTGTGAACAAAAGTTTGATTATTTATTAGAAGGTGGTTATTCCCAGCATTTATATTTAAATTTGTTTAAATTAAATAATTTATTAAAAGTTTATTTGTTTTATGATTCATATTATTGACTTAAGAACGTAAAAATAATTGGATGGTCGGTTAAAAATTGTCGGTACATGGCTCTAAAATTTAGTAAGAATATCTCTTGTAATATTAATTACATCCGGCAACACTATAGCTTGTTTAAAAAGAGACATTTTAAGCTTCACTTTTTTAGAAGATATTACCGTTACATTTTGCTTTTCTATTGTAAAAGAGTTAATAAGTAGAAATGATAAGGCAGCTAAAAAAATTTGTGAAGTTTACGGAGACAATGCTGTAGCAGAGAAATGCTTTGGTCGTTTTCGATCTGTTAATTTTATTCACCTCGCTCTGTTCGACCAATATCTACAAAAAATGATGAAGTCACGTGAACATTGCTAGGGAACTAGGCATTCATCACCAAACAGTTATTAATCATTTAAAGAAAGCTGAATACACAAAGAAAGCTGGGTGCGACATGGATTAACAGTGAACAATTTCTTCCTTATTGAATATCCATATTGGATGTAATCTATTAACAGTGAACAATTTCTTCTTTATTGAATATCCATATTGGATGTAATCTATTAACAGTGAACAATTTCTTCTTTATTGAATATCCATATTGGATGTAATCTATTACATGCATAACTTACAAATTTGTGCGTAAATATTGTTATGAAAATAAAAATGCCTAAAAAGAAAATACACGTCATCAGGGACTGTATGGTGAGATTTTAGCTAAAAACTTTATTGGTTTGTGTCAGTGCCCTAATTGTCTGTACTATTAAGAATGCTACCACTTGCATGTTTAACGATGTTGCCAGTTCAATTCATTTTGCGTATTATAATTTTACATCTAATGAATTTAAGAAAAGATAAATAGATATTTGTAGTAACTAGAAGCATATTTGAAATTGATAATGAAGTGCTATAAAAGGTGGTGCAGTGCGTTTGGTAGGCTTATTTATCGTTTTGTAGTCATAAAGTAAAGTTGTGTTTAGGCGTAAAAAAAATTGTTGTATAAATGAATTTTAAGTGCAAGTTAAAAAAGTTGCTGTATAAAGAAGTACTATATTAAGATAAAGTGAGGAAATATAAACTGTAAAATAACAACAAGGTGGTGTTTATTTTATTTTACGTTTTAAAAGAGGCTAAAACGTTACAATATAATCTATAACTAATATTGTTGACAATCTCCCTAAACCGTTGACGATTTCTAGCAGTGTGAACCAGTTCTCCTATTGTTAATAGGTCAAATTCCTAATGTTTCTTAGCCATGACATTTGTTTACAACCAATTCTTCTTTCAGCTATTCTTCCTTGCAAGATCAATTGCAGTAGCTCGTACTTTTCTCTGCGCCTAACGTGTCCGAAATAGACATTTATACGACGCTGTATAATTGAAAGTAGCTCATTTTCTTTTTATGCTCTTGCTAACACTTCGACGTTTGTAACTCTCTCGGTTTATGATATTTTCAAATTCGACAATAGCACCGCATTTCAAAAAATTCTAACAAGTTCAGGTATTTTGTTTTCAATGACCAATTTTCTACTCCATAAAAAAGTATAAACCAAACATAACACCACTAATTGTATTCGAAGAGTGATGTTTATTTTACGGCTTGTCAAGATTCTATGATGTATAGAGATTCCTTTTCTAAAAATTTAATATGGCACCTTACTTCTCTCTCACAACTTTAATTCTTTTTACGAAAAAAAAAAATTATAATAATAATAACACTGTGCAACAAATGAAAAAAAAATTTCTGACTTTGGATAACTACTACCTTTTTTGATGCGCTATGGTCCCCATACTTCGCAAATCATCACCATTTCAGATTCTATGGATAAGTTTTTTTCGAATTTTTTTTTTCTAAAATGTGAGCTTTTTGAAGAGGCCGTTTCATACATCTTACGATAACTTTGAAATGACTCATTCGATTTCGTTAAGCCATCAAAAAAAAATAGTGGTTATCCAAAGTATTTTTGCTTGTTGCATGGTGTTATCTGTAGATGGCTTAAAAATGTAATATCTCTGGTATATTCCGGGAACTGGCAACACTAATGCCATTAGCTAAAATCCGGCAACACCATAACAAACTTTGACATTTGTCCCACAAGGTTTTGACGTACAAGTGCCATTTGTTTTGTTTGCAGTGAGTTAAGGAAACAAATTTGGCCAAAAAATGGATATTTCAAGAAAAGGTTTTCGTTGAATTATTTTTCACAATTTGACAATTGGTTTGATGCTTCTTTGCCACAATAAAGAATACCTACATTTGCGATATTTTTTCAAATGGCATCAACTGTAATCCATAAAGATTGGGCTTTTATGCATTTGCATATGTCACATCACACATACTTTCAATGAGAAACGCTTTCTGATAGCACTTTATAGTTCGTACCTTCTTCCAAAAATTGTTTTACAGTCTGGTATGCGGTAAAATACTTAGTTGAGCTCTAGATGGCACAATAAATTTCAATTAACAGTTAAAACAAAAATGACTTGGTTGGTTTTTTGCTGTAAAAATATTTTAGAGCACAAAAAAGTTCAAAATGCTCTTCAAATACGAAAAAATGTCGAAAATATGCTCTTAAAATTGAAATATGCAAAAAATGCGAATAAAAATGGTATTTTATTACACTTTCAGTAAGATTTGTTTTTAGAACTTTTAAGTAGACCTTATGATCTATTGTCGCTGGAATTAACTCCACATTTCATGCGTCTTTACTTGCCACACAGCCCCATAACATGACTTCTCTTTTAGTATGTTAAACTGTTGGTTTTTAGTTTTTGACATCCTGCGCATTCATGCTTTTGTGCAAGGCTATCTCTACAGAGAATCTAGTGTTACTTTTAGGTCAAAAATACAGCACTTGACTTCATCTTTAAATCTCAGTGAAAAGAATTCGATTTTCTCGATTGACTTGTTACACTTACGTCTTTCTTCGCGCTATATGGCTTCTGCAATTGGTCTTTTTAAAATTTCTGCGCATAAAATCCTTAGAAACTTGTTTATCAAATTGTGCATTTATGTTTTTAGCAGTTTTTGAAGCTGCTATTCTGGGGTTTTTCTTCATTAAATGCTTTATAACTATGCTTTTGCGTTCAGTTAATATTGGTGGGCAATCAGAAGCTTTGAGATTAAAACTCCCAAATTTTTAACATTTTTCAATCACTCTCTGGATAGAGGAATTAGTTACTTAAAATCAAGGTTGAAAAAGTTCGTACAATTGTATTTTTTTTTTTGGTACATTTTTAGACTCAAAAGTACAATGGTACACTAATTGCTCATTTGACACAATTTACGAACTTACTCAGTTTATATTTTTAATGTATTATCCCTAGTTTTTCATTTAAGTGATTTATTAAAACGAAAGAACGAAGTATGCTTCATGTGCCTACAGTTTCTGGTGTTATTCAGACAAAGTATTTGTTAAGGTCATCTAATTTGTGCTGCTTTAGTTTTAATATACCAAATAATTGTTACATCGATAGACTTTTTTTGTACAATATTTTACGTTTAAACATGTACTCATATCTTATTGTAACAATTGTATTGACATGGAGTCTAATAGTTACTACATTTAATCTCATATATTTTTATAGACGTTTCCGAATACTACCTTATAAAAGACATTATTCTTGAAAATATGATTGATTTTATTAATTCAATTGCGCGAAGTTACGCAAAAGAGTGTTTTTGTGGTGTTTGTCAAACTACATGTCAGTTACGGAGGGTTAAGGATATAATTTTAAAATATAAATGAACTTTTAAGTACAAATGTTAATTTTATTATTATAAAAATGAAATTTTATGTACAATTTTGTTGTTTTTATGCTCTTACTTAAAATAAAAAAATTAAAAATAATTAAAAAATTTTGTTGGTACAATTGTGATCGAAAAGTACAATTTTATGAGCTTCTAAGTTCTATTTTGATATTCTCAAATACTTGACTGATTTCGCTCTAAGTTTTTCCTTGTTTCCATAAATGTGCTATAATTTTGCATTCAGCAATATTAATTTCTTTTTTGGTCACCTTCTCTTGAATATTATTGCAATTTGAAACAAATATTTGAGATACAGTCTTCAAACAAACACACAATAATTTTTGTATATAAGATACTTTTGTGTGCTTTTGGAAATACCCCGTTTTTGTCTAATGTAGATAGATAACAGTGCTTTAATTGTTGCCGTCCTCCGCACTCCAAGCTTCTACTATTACCGTTCTCAAGATATGCAAAAATCAATATTTACTTTATATGGGAAGTTCTCCGCCCACTTGTCTAATTTTAAATATTTTTTGCCTGATAATTTGTATTGACTATGGTGTCATTCAGACCAAATTCAGAAGCTTTTGCATTAACCCATCTCAAGATATAATGAAATCAATATGAATGGATGTACCAAGTCTACTTGTCAAATTCGTGCCAGTATTAATTGCTGATTTGTATTGACCATGATTTTTTCTTCGTCACTCCTCTAGAGAGCATATTGGCTTTCCGCAAAGCATCCATTGCTTTATTTCAGTTTAATTAATCAAATTAATCTTTCAAGCTAAGTAGATGATTAATCCCCCATATATTATTTGCGTAGTGGTGAAGATCCTTGCTACTTGGTGGTGATCTTTACTTTAGCATAGTAATTTTTTCCCGGTAGGTGGCGTGATTTCCTCATCGATTGTCTGATGTTTGTTCTCATCATCTCCAGAGGTATGCAGGAAGGTCAGTGGGCTTTTTCTTTATTTTTTTTAAATGGAGTTGTCTGGCGGGAAGTCGAAGCCTATTTATTAAACATTCGAAACCACAATTAATTTTTTTCTTCGTCATGTGCTCTACTGCTGCTCGAAACTGGGTCGTTTGTATTGTTATGCTTGCGCTCTAACCACTACACCACGCCACCCGAATTGACTATGAATTTAACCAGATCAAATTCCTGAAACTTAAGCTGTAACCGTTCTTAAGATATATTTAAATCAATATTTACTTTGTATGGCAGATACCACGCCCACTTATTCAATTCCGCCCACCTTATTGACCGATGGTTTATATGCTATTGATTTATATATCTATTTGGCCTAAATTTAGAGACTTTCTGTTACCATTATAAAGATATAGAAAAATAAATAATTACTTTGTACGGGCGTGGCAGCGCCCAGTTGTAATTTTTAAATATTATGTAGCCTATAGTTTGTTCCACACGTATAAAGAGATACTGCAAAAATTTCAAGAAAATTGGTTCAAATGTATAGCTGTTCATAAGGCACAAACAAACCAACAAACATACGACTATGTACAGATTCATTCTTATATATAAGATATTAATTTAATATTGATAATGATTATCGAACTATGCAAATGCAAAAGGAAAACAACTATTGTAATTTTAAAACAAATTTAAAAAAAATCCGTTGTTCCTTAGCACCACAATTAGACCTCAAAGTATACTAAATATATACTATACGCAGATTTATGCTGCTTAGTGTATGTATTTATCAGAGCTTTAAATCCACTTTAAATGAAGATATTTTTTAAAGCAAATAAATAAATATTCGTAATGATTTCGAATACGATTTTCATTAATATTTAAACACTTTTGATTAATATGTGCTTTAAAATACCCATTAAGTATTATTTAATAATCAACTTTCAATTAAATACGTTTTTATTTGTTTGCTTGTTTGTTTTTTTTTTTTAATTTTTTTACCATTTATACACATATTTAATTTTTATTATGACAACCACTTTAATCCATAAAATAAACAGAAAATAAAAAATAAAAACAATAACAAAAACACAAACAAATAAAATAAAAGTGAATAAAATTCAATTCGAATTCAAATGAAATGTATTATTGGTGTTTTTTCCTTTTTTTATTAGGAGGACCACAAAACAGGAGTAGAAAAAATATATAAAAAAAAATACGAGAGAATGAAAATAAGAGTGAGAATGAAGAACAATAACAATAAAAAACGAGAAAGAGAAAAAAAATTGAATGTAAAAAAATGAAACCTCACATCCTGTGTCAGTTACATTTCAAATACAGATCCGTTTCCGCTTCATCAAGTGTCAAGTAATAAATTTTATTAAATTCATTACGCACACCATGATACACGCACACACACCGACATGCAACTACACTTGAAATATACCATATACACTTTCATATTATGTTTTTTTGCATGTGTGTGTGTGTACGTATAAAACATTACACATCAATAAGTGGTATTTAAAACCCATTGTTGTTTTTGTTGTTGTTGTTTTTCTGGTCATCTCATGCCGTTGTTGTTCATCAAAGTTTTCCATTAAAAACATTGGGAAAAAACTTTCTTTTTCACTTTTCTGCTGTCAATTTCAATTACGAAAATAATTTTTTTTCCCTTCATTTTGGCTTCTCTCTTTTTATTAACTTTCGGCATGATTTTTCTTGCATTCGTCCATCAATTTCACTTTTTGGGCTTTTCATTTTTCCACTTATTAAAAGCTGTTAAAAAGTTTCATTTAAACACTTTTAAATTCAATAGTTGAGTGGAATGTTAACACAACTATTTATGGATATGTTAGTTTAGGGAAGTTCAGGAATTTCCTGCACTTGGTACTCCACACCACATTCAAATGCAACATATTCACACTAACCTAAGCGACAAGCCAAAATTTTTAAATAACCTCTCTTCAACTTTTTTTTCTCCTGAAGTAGATAAAGCAAATTTAGTTTGATCCAGCTGAGCCTTTTTCACCACCAAATGAAAAATATAACTTTTACAAATAGTGAACATAGGGGTTTTCTCTAAATACCGGGTCCGCCATCTAACGTTTTTTTTTTAACTAGTGCTTATTCCGTGAATGGTAACACTTAGCTCATGTCTGATTTGACAGATAATTAGTTTTATCCTTCCGCTGAACGAATATGGTTGTGTATACGCTTTTTTTGCTTCGCTAAGTGGGCCTGTGATCGACTTACAGAAGATGCCGATTTTGCCAAAAGAAATCATCTTTTCAGATGAAGCTCATTTTGATCTTGGCGGGTATGTAAACAAGCAAAATTGAAAAGCCGATACACCTAAGACGAGTCACTGTTTGGTGCGGAGGCATAATTCGAAAATGAGCAAGGAGTGGCCGTTACAGTCAATGGCAATCGTTATCGGGCCATGTTGAACGAATTTTTGTTTACAAAAATTGAAGAGGACGGAAAAGGAGGGACTCATTCAAAAGCAAGGAAATCGGGTCTCATATGAATTGAAGCCGAGAAACGTTGCAAGGCGACTTTCCATGTCGGAAATGATGCTTGAACGCTACAAAAACAAGTAATTTTTGCATCGTATTATTACTGGTGATGAAAAATGGATACACTACGAGAATCTCAAGCGCAAAACGTCATATATTAAACCCGGTCAACCAGCCAAATCAACGGCGAAGCCGAACGCGAAGCTATGACGGTATTTTGTATTATGTACTGTTGAAATTGGGTCAGACGATCACAGGGCACCTGTACCGAACAACGAAGAATATTCGATTAAACACTAGTCCATAATCTCCCATCATGACAACGCTCGACCACATGTTGCAAGACTGGTCAAAAACTATTTAAAAAACAGTGGATGGAAAGTTTTGGCTCACCCGCCTTATAGCCCGGATCTTGCCCCTTCTGGCTACCATGGATTACGCTTCACTTCAGAAATTGACTTGATTCATTCTTTACCTCAAAACCGGAACAGTTCTTTTGGCGCGAAATCCATATGCTACCAGAAAGGTAGGTAAAAGTAGTGGATAACGATGGACAATATTTTGAATAATGTATCAATTCATTTCGTTATTATAATAAATGCATACTACAAGCAAAAAAATCGACATTATTAACTTGTATACCCAATAAAATAGCTGTTGTGCACATTTTTTCTAAAATGACTTTTCATAAAAGAGAGAATATGCATAAGATCTAAAGTAAAGATAAATGATTATTCCAAATGGAGAATGACAAATTTCAATATACAATAATCGCTTAAATCAACTACAACGTACATTACTTTACAATATAATCTTAAATAGACATATTCTTTCCAATTTCATATTTTCCATTTACAATAACCATACACATAAAATGGTGGAAGAAATAATAGGGACACTTTAATTTTTTCCAAATAACTAGGACAATGTGCTATGGTCTGAAGATGTGTCCCTATTATTGCTTCCACCTCTGAATGTTAATTTTTATTAAGTATCTCCTAAACAAATGAAAATTTCATTATCGTTTTTGAACTTAAGATTGCCCGTGTAAGTATCTTTAATTTCGCAATAAATTTTTTCTAATGCACCTTCTCAATTTTTTCAGCAACACTTCTGTATTAAAAAGTTATTTTTCTCAAAAGTAACATTTTCTCATTAGGCTGTTATTGACTGGGACACAGATTAAGTACATAGAGTGATTTTACGCAAGAAAGTTAAGAGAAAGACAAAGTCTTCATTTAAACGAACGTTTTGTTTGAGGCCTTTTTACATTTTTTATTATTTGGAGGAAAAAAAATAAAATAGAAAAACGCTGTGGAGATGGTGGCAAGTAAAATAGTTTTTTTTTATAAAAAGCTGCCTTATAGTGAGTGAATTTGTGCTTCTTTTATTTAGATTTTACTCTACATGTGTACTCATCTTTTTTTCCCCTACTGTAAATATTATTTGTAATTTTTCCCGATTTAAATAATTGAGCAATAAATAAATTTATAATTTGAAAGTTGAAATAAGCAAGAAGAGTTGATAAAAAATATGTAAAAAAAAGAGGAGAAAATCAAAAATTAAAGAGAAGCAGAAACTAATAATAAATTAATAACAATTAAATATTTATAAAATTAATTGCTAATTGCCGTTCGCCAGTTGCAACAGTGATTAATAAGCATTCGTTATGAATTATTCATATATGTATTCTTAATTGAAAAGAATGCAGTAAATTATATGATATTTTGATATTTTGAATGTTAAAACTATCATACATACTAATATCATTAATATGATTTCAAATAGTACTTTAATGACTTATTTAATAAAGAAATGAAATAACAAAAAATAATTAAATAATGAATAATTTTGAATCTGCTGAAATTAATCTTTTTAAATATTTAAAAATTTTTTTTAGCATGTGAGGAAACTACTATGATTACTTATAATTGCTACAACGTCTACAACGTCAGATAATTTCAATAGTAAATCTTGATAACCGAAAGATGACTTCAAGCAAGAGTTTTCAAAGAAACTTTATAAAATTAATCAGGAAATGCATTCTTAAAACCAGGTAAGCAACGTTTCAAGTTTATAATTTTATTTAATCTAAAACGAACGCTGGCTAAAGTACCGGTATGAAATGTTAAGTTACACATTCAAACAATTTCGAGTGCATGGTGAATTAACAGAATTCTAAATTCAGTTTCAGGGCCTGAATCAGAATCGATTTCGAAGTGTTTGTGATCTTATGCGTTGTTTCTCAACTCCTTATATTTGAAAGTCGAGTCTTCGTCTTCCCCTTCTGTAGCTTCTTTTAGCTGCAACCTCAAAACATCTTTTCGCCGTAGCATTCTAACTCAGATTGGACCAAGTCACCGCAGTCGTTGCACCTAACTACCAGAAAATTAAAAATACAAGATTATTCATCTAAATCTATATTTTCCCCTTCAAAGTAATCCCCAATGACTACAACACACTTATGCCAGCGCTTGATTCAATAATCGAAACATTTTTTATATTCGGTTTTCAGTATGTCCATCAGTGCTTGCTGCAATTTTTCCATTATTTAATTTCGGCTGCTGAAATGCGTTCACCATAATGGTTTTTTAACTCAATTGAACAGAAAGAAGTCACAGGGAGCCAAATCAGGTGAACTCGGTGGCTGTTGGATGGTATTTTTGTTGCATTTTTCGTCAAAAAATTTCGAATAATTATGATTAAACGAGTTTTCTGCCCACAATTCTGGTCTCTTCGTTTACTGTCTGGCATTCTGGAAAAAATTAATGATGCACTACACTGTTATAATCCATGAAAACCGTGAGCATTGCCTTCTTTTTTTGGTCTCCGCTCATTTGGTGAACGCCATTCACTAGCCTGATGTCTTAATTGCGTATCGTACTCATAAATCCGCGACTCGTCTCCAGTAATGATCCTTTTGATAAATGTGGGATCGGATTCAACCTAGCAAATCATGACTTTTGCGACCTCAATACGGTCTTCTTTTTGCATTGAGGTCTTTTGGCACCAACTTTGCTGATACTCGACGGAAACCCAAATCATTAACCAAAATGTCTTAGACGGAGCCATAGGCAATGTTCAAGTTCTCTGCTATCTCTCTGATGGTTAATTTGCGGTTATTGACCAAAATTTCTTTTACTTATCAATGTTTTAGTCGGTTTTCGTTATAGATGGTCTGCCACCTGTGTTCACCATCCAATCGATCATCCAATCACGACCATTTATGAACCGCTCCTGCCATTGGCAAACGACCGTTTTATTTTGAGAATCGTTGCCGAAACACTTTTGAAACATTTCCAATGTTCGCGCGCCATTAAATCCGTTTTTTACGCAAAATTTAATACAAGTTCGTTGTTGCAAATTTAAATCCATTTCTAAAATTATAAAAAATCGCCAACACACAGCTATTGCAAATGTCAAGCTATGACGCTAAGATTTAGAGGGAATATCAATAACAGATGTACCAACTTAACAAAACAAAGAAACTCAAATCGAAGCGATGGGGCCGCCACACGGGGGTTATTCCGGGAACTTTTTGATCGGTACATCATTCTGTACTCACCGCCAGCTCAGGCGACTCCATACTCATGCTTCCGAGCCATAAAACAGCGCGGGTAGAATCAGCGTTCTTTATAGTGTAACTCTCAGGCGCCTAGCGAAAACCTTGTTTTTTAATAACTATCACAAACCTGGTTAAAAAAGGAAAACTTCTGGCTGAAATGTTTGCAAGTAGTTTAACCTTGCCGGGGAGCGTTCAATCACTACCAGAATTAGAAAGCGTATTAGTGACTATGTCTAGTACATTCTTTCGAGAGTGTGCAGTCAAAA
This sequence comes from Wohlfahrtia magnifica, assembly GCA_023159175.1. Classification (NCBI taxonomy): domain Eukaryota; kingdom Metazoa; phylum Arthropoda; class Insecta; order Diptera; family Sarcophagidae; genus Wohlfahrtia; species Wohlfahrtia magnifica. Next base: position 172,689 of record JAKWBJ010000540.1, read on the forward strand.
GGATTCTTACAAATCCCAAATATTTAGAGCCAAACGATTTGCTAGGGCAGTTTGCAGGGGCAGTTCTACTGGCGACCTACTGTTAGTGCTTTCGGAGAGGTGGAACAAGTCAATCCATGGTTTTGACGAGAGTAAGGTTGTGACTCTGGATATTTCCAAGGCGTTTCACAGAGTCTGGTACGAGGCTCTCATACCCAAACTTATTGCCTTTGGTGTCTGTAGACAGCCTTTTTTCTCGATTTATATCGAGCTTTCTCAGAGATCGCTCCATAAGATTGGTTATAGATGTAATCTCAATCGACGAGTTCAATATAAATTCAGGGATATGCTATGTTCTTTCTCACACTCTATTTATAATATTTCTTGACGACTTTCTTTTTCTCACTGCCAGTCCTCTTTACTACTCTACTCTTTTGTGGATGACAGCAACATATGTCTTTTATTTTCTTTTGGTCGTAGGTCGAGCCTCTTAGAGGTTGGGGCGAAAAGACGGGATATGAACAAGCGACGTAGCGAAAATCTCCGAGTGGGCTTGTGCGAACAGTGTCGACTTTAATGCGCGCAAGAAACTCAGACGTAGTGATGTGATGTCATCTGTAACTATGGGTAATGTAGATATTAAGGAGTCAGATACTTTTGATGTTGTGAGCATGAGAATTTTTTGTGATGTTCGGTGGAACGATCGCATATTTCGAGAGTCGAAAGGCCTCGGTTTTTTGAGACGGTGTAAGAAATACTTCACTCTATCTGATCTCCTTAATATTTACAAGATCTATATCCGACATAAGATGGAATACATATCTCATTTATGGGCCTGCGCTTCAAAGTCTATTTTTAAGCTTCTTGACCACGTACAGGAGAGAGCGAAGGTGTGCTTATTAGAGTAGCTAATACTAGCGATTCAGTTTCTTTGTTTTTTAGGTTTTTTATAGTCCCAAGTCGAGTCCAAAGTGTTTAATTCCGGCAAAAGTAGAGTATGCACAGAGAAAATGATTGAAAGTGTCAGGAAGTTATCATTTGTACTTGTCAGTAATTCAGCGAAATTCTGTTACAAACTAATTTTTTTTTTGTTTTGGCTAAGATTGGCTGACATTTTGTACACGTTTTTGCCTTATCTGGCTTTATGTAGACCTAGCTAAACCCGGTGTGTTTTGCTACCCCTATCGTAATGTTTGCTTTCTTTGGGTCCTCCCAGATTTTTTCTATTGTTTTCTTTTTAGTAAAGGGTTGGGATAAAATTTTGTCACAATCAGTGTAATGGTATTCGAAAATTAATATTTGCTATGTATGGGGGTACCTCTCCACCTTATTATATCTGCCTTAAATTTTTTTCAATAAATCAGTTTCATAAAAAAGTAATTGGGGCAAAGTTTTATGACTCTGGCTGATATAGTTCTTTAGATATTCGATTATTAATATTTGGTTTGTATGAGGGGTACTTCTCCCCCTGACCATATCGAAAAAAAATGTAGCCTATATCTCTTTCCAGGCATGCAGGTGAAAATTTCAAGAAAGTCGGTTCCACCGAAATCTTAAAGCTGTTGCGAAGTGTTGTGGTACGTTATTTCAGTATAACTTCTTTGTTACTTCTTCTTTGTAGTGTATCAAAAAATGGATTTGACTGATCTTATTTTTGCTATTCTCATATCATGGTTTATTAAATTAATACATAATATTTTGTTTTCTTCGCGCCACTGTACACTGGTTATATTGTATACGACTGATTGGCAATGCTGCGTTTTATTAATAAATTCTTCCCGACATTGTAGTTGTTTTTGTTTTTTTGAGTTAATAACAGAGCACATCTAGTATAATCGTATGTATACGTGTGTATGTTTATATCATTCAGTATGTATTTTATTTCCTTATTAATTGTATAAACGCATACGTTTTTGTAATTATTTTTCATGTTTTCATAAGTATTTTCAATTTCAATTTAATTAATAAATATTTAAGGATCCTTTAATACACCACACAATTGGTCGAAAATATGCAGCCAGCAATGAAAAACACAGAACTTTCTCTCTCTCTCTCTCTGAGAAAGAGAGAGTAAAAGGTTATGGCTAAAATGTATTATGTGTGGGTAGAGGAAATGAAATGAGTGAAAAAATATGCAATACCCGTTATGTTTAAATTGTATATAAATATTATATGTACAATTGCATTTTCATTCTCTTCCTTTCTTTCTATCTCTCTTCCTTTCTTTATTGTTTTAATTTGTTCATATTGAGAAACACACACTCTCCTTATAAATATGACTTCTGCAACTGTCAAAATACGGCAATTTTACGTTAAAGTCAGATTTTAATAAAAATCCATTAAATAAAATAAATAAATCGTATATCATGTGTATATACGTACATACGTATGAATATGTATGCATAGGAGTGAATGCTGAATATAATGATATCTTTATAAACTGGTGTGAACTGGTTTGTATTGAAAATTGTTCGGAATGGTATTAACCTCTTAATTAAACCGCCTTAATAAAAAAATTCACAGAATAACCCCTGTGTGGCATTCCCATCGTTCCAATTTGATTTTTTTTTTTTTTTTTTTTTTGTTAAGCTGGTACATCTGTCATAGCTTGACTTGTATTAAATTTGGCGTAAGAAACGGATCTAATGGTGAGCGAACGTTGGAATAGTGTTTCGGCAACGATTCGGTCGTTTTCAGTTCTACCAAAAGTGGTACAAAAGTGGTCGTGAGTCAATCGAAGATGATGAACGCAGTGGCAGACCATCGATATCGAAATCCGACAAAAACATTGATAAAGTAAAAGAAAGAGAGAGATAGCGGAGGACTTGAACGTTGCCTATGGATCCGTCCAAGATATTTTGGTTAATGATTTGGGTTTCCGTCATGTAGCAGCAAAGTTGATGCCAAAAGACATCAATTTCATACAAAAAAGAGACCGTGTTGAGAACCCAAAAGACATGATTTGCGATGCTAAATCCGATCCCACATTCATCAAGAGGATCATTACTGGAGACTAGACGTTTTATGAATACGACACGCAATCCAGACTTCAGGCAAGTGAATGGCGTTTACCAAATGAGCCGAAACCAAAATAACCATGTCGTTTTCGGTAAAAAAAAGAGGCAATGCTGAAGGTTTTCATGGATTATAACAGTGTAGTGCATCATGAATTTTTGCCAGAAGGCCAGACAGTAAACAAAGAGTATAATTTGGGCATTATGGGGCAGAAAACTCGTGGATGTTGCACCATTATAACGCACCGTCGCACGAAAAATGCAACAAAAACAAATACCATCCAACAGCCACCGAATTCACCTGATTTGGCTCCCTGTGACTTCTTTCTGTTCCATCGAGTTAAAACCATTACGGAGAACGCGTTTCCCCAGCCGGAAGAAAATAATGAAAAAATCGCAGGAAGTACATACCGAAAACCCAATTTAGATCAAGCGCTGGCATAAGTATGTTGCATTCGATGGAAATTACTTTGAATAGAACAATATAGATTTAGGTAAACAGGCTTGTGTTTTTAATTTTCTGAATAATTTCTGAAAACTTTTTCATCAAGTCTTCTAAGAGACTCATATACCCGTTAAAATCGTTGCAACTTAAGACTTATAATTGAAATAGGTACTGAAATGCTTTAATGTCCTGTGCACATGACAACGTTTTTTCGTAATTCGCTCTCTCATTTATAATTCAATCTTTAATTATGAGCCGAATTACTTAATTCTCCAGGCAAAATTTTAAGGGCGAATATACAGTTTCAATTGCCTTTGAATTACCAAGCAATCAATGGAATCTCTAGTTTTTATCAGGTTTGTTTTTCACCAGCTGCCAATCATAAACAACAAACAAACACAAAATAACATACAGTCGGTTGCCAAATTATTAGGGACAGTAACAAAAAAATGTAGTTTTGATGCATTAAGCAAAATTTTATTAATAAAACACAGTTTTAAGTAATTAATATATATTTATTAATATAATAATGTATTTTGTTATTAAGAAAGTATGAAAAAGGTACAGTTTATGGTGGAAAAATAAAAGTATGTAAGATGCAAGTAATTTATTAAAATCTAATTAGTATTTAGTAACATTTCCTTGTGCATTGATAAGGGCTGTCTTTCGCCTGGGCATGCTTTCTATACATTGTCTGGCACTTTCTTATATTTTTGGGCTATGATGGCAAGCAATTATAAGAGTTTGAATAAGTTTTACTTTGGTAGGGACTAGGTCTTTGGCTATTCCCGCCTTCTTGATCTCGCACAGATTTTCGATAGCAATTAGGTTAGGAGAATTGCCAAACCAACATAAAACTGACATGTTTTTGTCCTCTAAAAACTTAGTTACGCTTCTATCCTTATTACATGGTGCAGAATCATGCATAAAAACATAGACTTTACCATTTGGAAATCATTCCCTAAGAGTTAGTAGACTAAATTGCAAAACTTGTCCGTACTGTCACCCTACTCCCTTAGCGCTTATTTCAGACCACACGAGGTGTTTTAGCTTTCCGACGATGTCATCAGGGTGCTATTTTTCACATGCGCGTCGCCTATTGGCCAGAATTTCAAAAGTTGACTCATCTGAAAAACAAACCTGAAAAAATGATATAAAGTTTTTTTACTGGACAATGATCTATTAAACCTTCTTCTGCCAATCTTCTCTGCACAGTTCTCTTAGAAACTGGTATGACAAACTCTTGGAGCAACTGTGTTAATATTCCCGCATTTTTTTCGCTTCTGTGGGCAGATATACCGAAATTTCCTGTCTGTACGTAGTGTGGTAATACGTTTTATTACACTGCTACCTTCACACTTTGAAGTAATGGACCGTTTTTGATCCAATTTAATTTTAATTCTATTAACAACGGGCTAAGAAGCACTTGTAATTTTTGCTATTTTTCTCTGAAAGGGATTTACCTGCTGAAGAAGGGTTTTGGTTACGGAATTTTTCTAAAAGACAAATCATATTCGCGATCATTTCTGAGAGTCAAAAGGTATTGAAATTGATTTATAATTAAAAAAATTGCTAAAGAAAATATAATACTTACGTTCTAATATTTTACTTTACATATTTTCCTCCTTAAACATTCTGCGGCACCTCCACTCTTTAAAATGTTGCAGAAATAAACTTCATCTTAATAATCAATAATCATTTAATAATTTTATAATAAAAGCAGGTCGGACATAAATAATAATTTCGAACATTAAAATTTTGGCACATTCCTATAATACAGCTGACTGTCCCTAATAACTTGGCAACCGGCTGTACATAAATAAGATAAGTAAAGAAACCAGTGTTGCCACCAACAGCATTAAGAATTACACACAACCGGCACCAAAATTCTGTAAGTAAATGTTCTGGTTTTCAAATTTCGATATCTCTGTAACTGTAAAAGTTATTAAGCTAAAACCAAAAGCAATTTAGGGGTAAATTAGTCAACTTTCTATAAAAATTTTTTATTTAATTTAACAAATTAATTTTATTATCGAAAACAAATCTAACTCAAAATGACTCAAATTTTCATAGCAAAAAAATAAATAAATAAATAAATACAAAAAATTTGTACACCTGCTTTTCCTCTCAAAATTCTTGCTTTAAATTGTCCTCAGATCAAAACTAAGCACTTATTTTAGTCAATTTTACAGTGACTCCATTCGGGAGTATAGAAAAGTCCTCTAAATAAATTAAATCTATATTTAAGGTCTTAAAAATACATCAAGTATGAGCCTTTATGTATAATAATAAAACCAACATTTATCCAATAATAACTGTAAGTTTCATCAGAAACACAAAAATAACTCATTTTTTGAGCTCGACGCATAATCAATCACAGCAAAGTTTGAATACTTGAAATGCAATAATCGAGTAATTAGTAAGGTAACATATCTTTTATAATCCAGATCAGTCAGTAAGTGTGTAGGAATTGATTTTGACAAATTTTAGCATTCTCCCGGCTCTATGGAGCTCCGTACTTTTGATAATCTCGCTTTAAGCTGAACTAGTGTGTTAAAGTTTTTCTAATAAACTCTTCTAGCCTATTACTTCTAAAGATATTTAAATATATAAGGTTCTGAGCTCGGAGCAGGTGTCTGTGTAAGTTTGGGTCAGGCACGGATCAATCAAATCTTTGCCTTACCCAATGCTTACATTGGACCGTTGTCTTAGTAGAATAGGATATTGCTTGCGATACCCCTTTTATCTGCACTTTGTTTCAGTATTGTGTGATCGCTGACATATTTTCTTTTAGAATATTGAGATAAGCAAGTTAGTACACTTTACTATCAAGGAAATGTAAATTGTTATATAAGCATTCAAAATGGCACTATATCTCCATGCTTAACAGTAGTTTTTGTATTTTTATGATTAAAATATGTTTGTTTGCAAATTAGAAAACTACATACACATGTCAAATTTCATATGACCAAAAATTCAAAATAAAGCAATTAAAAAACGGTAGAACAGAAAGTAAAATTACACACAAATTACGCATGAAGCTAATTACACACAGAATGATAAATTACACACAATATGTGTAATTACACACAAGGTGGCTACACTGAAAAAAAACACAACGAAGACTGAATGCTATACTGATTACATTTGCTTCTGATTATTCTTATAAATTTAAGAAGAATTTAACGCCTAATTTACACAACTTAACAATAAATAAAAACAGCAAAAAGAAGAAGAAGAAGAACAAACAAAACCAGTGAGGAATATATCATATAAACGAGGTTGTTCGCATACATAACTCAAACAGCGAACAAAGTTATTCAAAGTCTCGTAGATATGGCAATAAAGTGCTAAATATAAGCAAATTTTAAGTGTGTTTGTCGGCCTACAATACAGTGTCAGTTCAAATCGATTACCTTGAAAATGACGATTATTATTGGGCTTTTTACCTTTACCATTATTTCCTGTCCATAAATTTTAAAAAATTGCTGGGTGTTAAGAGAATTAATAAAAAAAAACATATTCAGAACTAAATTTTTTTTGTGATTTATCAAACTGCCCTCATATGGCGTTCGAAAAATATTACTGAATATACAGTGGCTGAAAAAAATAAGTTGTCGAGGCCAAAGTTGCACTAATGTTGCAGAGTAAATTTTATTTTAGTCTTTAAAATCTTTTTTCTTAATTTGTGTCATTTACACACTTTATAGTTTTAATCTAAAATATATTTTATAACAAAAACAAATCATTCATGTTGCAATTCATGTTGAAAAAGTAAGTTGTCAATCAACTAATATCCGCACTACCCAAAGGTTTGAGTGACCACTTTGTCTAGTCCGTGTTTTACGGAGTCCACGAACTCAGAACACTTATTCCCAAATCTTCTTATTTCATATCTTCTAGTTTTTGAGCCCTATCATTAATTTCCTGTGATTTGCGGGATCAGCTTTAGAGCGTTTATATTTTCTCTTCTCAAATAATCTTTGATTATTTTTGCAGTGTTGATTGGTGCATTGTCCTGTACAAGTTGAAAATTTTTGTTATTAGTCGTCTACCTTCTGCACTTACAGTCTCCTCTATATTTTTTAGGGAGACAGCTGTAATTACTCTATCTTCCGAAAAAACCGTACTACCTTTACGACTCGCCGATAAGCATCTCCAAATCATTCGAGCACTTTCTAACGACTTAAAGGTGTGTATAGTACACATGCATGTAAACTGTACGCTAGGGTTTTGGTATACAAACACCATACCGCAAGAATATTTAAGTTTAATCATAGAATCATCTGTCCCAAATACTCTATGCTGGAAATTTGGTAAATTAAATATGTGTTCCTTATAAAATATTAATTTTTTCCGTTTGTTTGTTTTGCTTATATAAGCAATTTTATAAGTAACCTGAATCTGCTTATAGATTTGACACAATTGAATACGGTTTGTTTAGATCTATGGTACCTTTTTGCCCTCATTTAACAACTGTGCGCAAAAGTTTGGCGCTGATTCGAATGGGTCAGAATTGAAAATTAGTAAACTTGTATATTAATTTTTTCAGAAGCTATGTATTTTATGGAGCTCAGGTCGCATTTTCTGCAAACTCCGTGTTTTTTAGTGTAATTGGGGACTATATACCAGATTACCGTTTTTATATACGTTTTTTGCTGTATATCTCTCCGTATTACCGATTTTATATAAATTAGTAATACCAGTTAGCTTTTTGTCCTTTACTTGGCTAATTTTACCACTTTTAAATACATTTAAATTTATCCGAGGAGTAAACAGATGAATATATACTAGGGAGATCGTTTAGTCGACTTTTTTCAAAAACCCGTTTTCGAATAATTCGAAAAGTAACAATTTTTAAGAAACCTGTTTATGTTTAAAAATTAATATAATAACCGGTTAACCGGATCTTTCATTTCAATAAAATTCTTTTCAATTGATGTCGTTGTATTAAATAAAATTGATTATTTTTGCCCCATGTTTTACTTTCCAGCTAATAAGTATGCTAGAATAACGTTCCGCTTTTAGAGTTTTAAGCGGGGTTGGCAAAAACCCAGGTTTAAAAAAAATCCAACCCGCCGGGTTTTATTGAATTTTTTGATGGGTTTTTTGTTTTTTTTTTTTTGGGGGGTTTTACAACTGCTTCTAAATTTCGTTCAAGTCGACAATATTTTTTGCTTGTTTATACAACACGTTATTATACTACTTATATTCAATACTGCTTTTTTGGTGGGATCAACGCGGCATTGTATACTATGAGCTACTAAAACTCGGTGATCGAAGCAGACTACAATTACTTCGCTTGAATCATCTATTATGAGACATGATTAAGTTATTCTTTTATATGACAACAGCTGACCTCAAGTCACAAAAGTTTCAAAACAATTAGTCGAGACGATCAAATGCCGCATTCGCAGTATTCTCGGGCTGTTGCGACGGTGCAATGTACTCGCACATCTTTATAGGGGTTTTCTTTACATGACATTTCGCTATAACGGCCTGTTTAAGTTCTGGAACACATTCGCTTTAAGCGCAAATTAACTCGTTCTACGGTTAAGAAAACCGTGGATCCTCCGTTTTTTTTAACAAAAAGTTTAAGAAAAGCAAACGCAACACATATTCATCTCGTTTAAACGCATTTCGATTTACGGTCTACATTTTCAGAAACTATTTTGGCCGTATAAAGAGGTTATCTTTTAACATGGCACCAAATCATTTCGTTTGAAGAAATACAAAATCAGCTTTAAGGTTGGAGCGCCTTAAAAGACGGGAAATTTTTATGAGATGGTATTTGGAAATTGGCTCAGAGGTGGGGAAAATATGTAAGTAGTGATTTGATTTTTATTTCATTATCTTTTTAAGCTCAAAAACCGAATAAATAAATTTATAGTCCCAATGCGTAAATTACACTTATTTTTTTGTAAAAAAAAACTACGAAAACCTTCAAATAAAAAACCCACCCTGTTTTTTTTTAAATGTAATACCCAATAAAACCCGGTTGGGCTTAATTGGGTTACTCAATGGGCTGCCAACCCTGGTTTTAAGGGACATTCCATCCTCGACAACACCATGTGCTAATAAATCACCCAGTGATTAGTTTTTGCAAGAGTGTTATTGGATGGCGCCTCGGTACTACTTAATATAGAAAAAGTTTTCCTTGTTACACAATTACGTCAATCTTATGGACATATTTAAGGTGGTTAATAAGTCATTCTGTCGAAAAACCTTAGTATGGTCGTGAATCTAGGACGAAGTCTCTCATAATTCTTCTAAGCGTTAAAGGCATAAAACAGGCTACGAGATGCAAGGGCAAACCTTAGCCGTAGTCATTGGAACTGCAGACTCAGGCTTTTGGGACGAGACTTTTCAGTGACCTTAGTGAGTTTGCGTCTACCAAAATATTTAATATGGGCAAATTTTTGTTAGCTATTAGCTACCTGGTGGGAGACTCTTTACATATATCTTGCCCTTCCATTTCCACCTTTCGTTTCATAACGTATTTTTCTTAGTTCTTTTATTCCATTTCTTGTTTTCGTGGTTACTAGTCACATTTCTTTTTTCTTTTATCTCTCTACTGAAGGTATCCAAAATAAACCTCTTTTGGTCTGTGGGTGAAGTGCACCACTTTCGCGCCAGTATTTAATTGAACAGAATACGTTCTTTAATCAGTTTGATATTTCAAGCTTAGTGGATGATTAATCCGCTGTAGCTTCCTCCATATGATTTTTTTTTTTTTGTAGTGGTGAAGATTTTTGCTTATTGGTGGTGATCTTTACTTTAGCATTGTAATTTTATCCCAGCAGGTGTCGCGTTTTTCCCGATCATTAGTCTGATGTTTGTCATCATCGCCGGTGGTGTGCGAAAAGGGTCAAGGGGGAGTTGTCTGGAGGGAAGGAGTTGAAGCCTTTTTTCTTATTATTAAACATTCGAAACCACAATTAAATTTTTTCTTCGTCAGCAGAGGGCTTGAACCTGGGTCGTTCGCTCTAACCACTACACCACGCCACCCCTAATTATTATTTTTATTACGATACTTCAAAAATATGTAAAAATATAACTAAAGGAGAACAAAGGAAGATTCTGAGATCACTTTAAAAACCAAGGTTTGCTTTGACAACTTATTTTTTTCACATATTGTATGTTTGTATTGAAAAAAAGTATCACCATGTGAAAGTTTAATCCGTTTTTATTTAAAATTCGCTTTAAAAAAGTTCATCGTAATGTCAAACCTTATTAAAAATTACATCAGACTTTCCCCAAATTTTTAAGAATTCGTAGTTGTTGTTATTTCCACCTTAAGTTTTAATTGTTAATAAATTTCTGTTGCCGAATTAAAGGCGCGTAAATCTTTTGGTAGAAATGATGTCAGAATGTCATTATTATTGAAATAAACAGAAACGAATTTTGGCAAACAAAACAGATTTTCAAAACACACATACACACACACAAACACATACTAACAATTACTCATATGTAAACAAACTCAAATACTTGGACAAGTACATCACGACTTATGTATGTACATATGTATAGCACATACATATACAGGCGCACACAATGGTTTTTCGTTTGTTTACACTGACAAGAGAGTCATAAAATGTTTGTTTTTAATTTCCCTGTTAAAATATCTTTAATGCAGTCATTGTCGCTGCTACTCTGTTTTACCTCAGCTACTTTAGCTGCTGCTATTGTTCAGGATTAAAGCAGGCTTAAAGTAAAATATGTTTTCATTATATTGTATATGTACATACATGTAAAATATTCATGTTATTGGTGTTGTTGTTTTGTTGCTGTTGTCGATGATGTTGTTGTTGTTCTTCTGTGTGTATTTATTCAATTTTCTGTTGATCATTTGTGTAAACACACATGTATCAGCTACTTATTCTCTCTCATAGCTTTTGTTGATATTATTTTCTCTTAAACTTTCACTTTTGTATATTTTTGGTTTGTGTTGTTGTTGTATTTATCTGCTGATAATTTAACTGACATTAAGCTTGATTGAGCATGTCAGTTTAAGGTCTTAACTAGCAGTTTCGTCCTTTTAATTTAACAAACGTACACACGGTTATGCAACAATATATACACAAACATGCTTTAACAAGTTTATTTATGCCTTTGTGGCTGCTCTTTATATGGATATGTGCTTGTGTATGTAATGTGTGAATAAAAATAAAGCCAAAGTTCATTTAGCGTATTGTCAGATAACACATAGAATATAAAAAATCAATCGACATTGATATTAAAATTCTGTTTTTTTTTTTTGTTCACAATGGAGACCTTTTTAAGGTGTTCCAGACCTAATTTTGGATGAATTGATTATTAAAATAAATAAATTAATAGTCTTTTTCTGGAAAATCATAAGTTTTATATGTCAGTGTCAGTCCACAAATCTCTATCAAAGCTGCTCTTACACTGCTTTTTAACGCTGTTGTCGACTGTTGATTATAACGAGAATTCTACTTTCCAAGAGATACAACCTGGGGTTTTAACACGAGGCTGGGAGATCCAAACTACATATGTACGCACGTCAACGATATACATATGTCTCCTGCCTCACATATATTCTGACACGATGTTGAGGCTGGGAAACACATAAACATCGCAAAAATAAAAATTATGCGAACTAATGCTCGTAATGGAAAGAGTATTTTCTTTAAACTTCCAGAGCACTTCAGTGTTCTACAGGTCTCAGTGATAAACGGGACAGTAGACTGGTCGATGCACTACAAGGTATTCAATGTGGCGTCTACTCAGGCATCTTTAAACGAGATGGCTATAAACTGGGTGAGGGTTCACTCTGACTTCCATGTTAGGTAATAATGGACTGATAAGCGATGTGGTGACTGATTCCACTTTTCTTTTGCAAGCTTCTGATTCTGCCATATTAGTTGAATAGGACACAGTAGGAAAATAAACCTACTTGCTCTACAATGAGGAAAACCGGGCCCTATACGATCCGGCTCGGTCGGAGTCAAATATAAGGATGCCGCGACATCGTCTACGCATTTTGGTGACTAATACCAGTGAGCACTGGACTGATGCGCCTGCAAGGGGACTTGGTCTGCGTTTTATTGACAGTGATCATATTGTAAGGATGAGGAAGAACATGATAGAGTATTTCCTAAGCCAGTGTCCAAATTTTGTGTATATTAAAACTATACTTGTAAGATGGCCGTGATTTCGCTTGATTTATAAGAATTCTTACAGCTTGTCAAGAATCAAGAAAAATATGATTTGTCCAGATTTTTAAAACATATTTTTTAAAGTTTTCTTTACAAAAAGTTTTGTAAAAAGCTATCAAAACTTCTCAGCCAAGCTCTTTCATTTTTTGTCGGGTCATCAAATATATGTGTGATTTGGCGTTGCTATAATGGATCATAATGATAATTATTAATAGTAGAGCTCAGAATAAATCATTTGATCAGGTTGTAGAAGCTCATAATAAGCAATAGCCTTCCAGTCTAACTAGATACACAGCACTACTCTTCTTGGTGTCAATACTGGCTTAGCCACCGTCTGCGAAACTACACCTTGCTTAATCTATGATATTTTTCGCATATTATTGTCGTACCTGATTCATTTTTCATCGCCCGTAATCATTTTCTTCTGAAATGGTTCGATTTCGTTCCGTTTTAGCAGTCAATCGCAAATGGAAATTTGGTCCATTAAATTTTTCACTGATGATCGAGCTTCTTTGTGTCTCCAACTATTTAGCGATGAATGCCTAGTTCCTTAGCAAAGTTCAATTACCATTCTTTCTTAATTTTTCTACGATTTCATCGGTCCAAAAATTCGGGTTATATTAAAAAATTACATTAAAATGACTTAAAGTTGGTATAATTTGGAAATTTATAACATATAGCTTAACAAAATCGAATGAGTCATTTCAGAGTTATCATAAGATATATTAAGCAGCCTCTTCAAAAATCTCACATTAAAAAAAAAATTCTAAAAAAAATTTATCCATAGAATTTAAAATGCTGATGATTTTTAAAGTTAGGGCACCATAGCGCATCAAAAAAAATTTAGTGGTTATCCAAGGTCAGAAATTTTTTTTCCATTTGTTGCATAGTGTTATTCGTACTTCTATTGAGCTTTTAATTAGTTTTTCACTTGATCCTTTTAAACTGTTTCACAGCAATTTATTCTTCTGTGCTATCTCAGATTTTTTTTATGTTTTCAACAGCCATACTATCTGGCTACTTCTAGCTGTTAATAATGATGCGCACTTTAAAAAAAAGCAAACTTTTAGTTCAAACAGTAATAAATTTTTTAATTTTATTATAATTTATTACAACTTTAATGTACATATGTTTTTAATTCACTTTTTCTTTGCATGTACATAATGGGTTAAAACCGTTTATTAAGATTAAATGCCAACTTTAATGGAAAATAATAATTAAAGTTAATCTCACCCACTCGTTTAAAAAAGTCTTGGCACTTAAAAGTTATTTTTGTGCAGTGCAGGACATGAATCTGATCCGAAGAGCTTCATTATAAAATGAATTAAAACCAGCCATTTACTTCATTCACCAAGAAACATAAAAAATAAAAACAAAAGTTAAAATGAATAATGGCCGCCAGTTTATATGTCTTTGTGTTTTGGTGTGTATTACAGACACTTATTTCTGCATAAAACATAAAAAATTAATTAAATTTTTTTTTTATATGCAAACACATGTCATTGCATGTTGTACTTGAAGCATTTTTTGAAAGAAAAGTTGTTTTACTTGATGAAGGTTAAAAATTTGTTGCACAGAAGCAATCATTTTCGATCCACAATAAAAGATATAAAATTATTGACTAATTACGCCAAACTTTGAATCAAATCTTTTTTAATTTTATGGTAAATCTACAGTCGATTTTCTTATTTTGATTTTATGTTGGTAGAGTCGTCCTAAAAGTATTTTCACAGCATCAATATTATTTATTTACCATGAAGGTCACTGTTTCCAAAAATTTTTATTCTTGAATGAAAATCAAAATTTTTCGTTTTGAATTTTATCTAATGACAGGATTTTTTCTATTAAAATTGTTTACAGTGCGTAAGTTTTAAATAAATGCTTAAGAGTACCACGTTTTGTCTAGAATCAATAAGTTTTTTAGAATGATACACGTCAGGTTCTATCAAATGCTTTTTATGTTTTTTTCCGTTACTCCTCTAGGGAGCATATTGGCTTTCAACAAGGCATCAATTGCTTTGTTTCAGTTACAGTTATCAAGTTGATTTTCAAGCCAAGTAGATGGTTAATCTACTGTAGCTAGCCTCCATATGATTGTGTACTAGTAGTGGTTAAGATCCTTGCTAAATGGTGATGGTAATCCTTACTCAGCATTGTAATTTTTTTCAGTAGGTGACGTTTTCTTCTGATCATTCTTTTGATGTTTGTAATCATAGCCAGAGGTAAGCTAAATGGTCAGGGGGCTTCCTTAGATGGATTTGTCTGAAACGAGGTTTAAGTCTCTTTATTAAACACTCGAAGGCGTAATTAAATTTTTGCCATCTTTTTTTGCCATGTGTTTTGCTGGGATTCGAACCTAGGCTGCGCTCTAACCACTATACTACGCCATTCTCTTATATTTTTGCTCACAGTGTTTTTTTTTTTATTAACATGCCGTAGTGCATGATATGAGATATATCGGAAAATCGGTGCGAATGCTTCAAATGAACGGCATACACCAAAAAAGTAAATGTAATTTTTAACTGGAGGAGGAACATTGGAAGCTGTCAGGAGATAGCGGAGGTACTAAACATCAAGCTGCTGAAGAAAGCTCGATGTTTGTGTGCCAAATGAATTAATTCAAAGAAATTTTACAGTTAAACGCTGCTGCAATGCAACGAAATCTAAAAATTGTTAAAGTGAATCATTACGAATGATGAAACCAAGCATAGATTATTAGCAAACTAGATTTTTTTAAAGTTATTTTCTAGTTATTTTCGTGTGATTGGTAGATAACTGACCATTATAAGCTGCTACAACCTGTCAAACTGTTCAATTCTGATCGCTACTGCTCTCAACTCAGCTATTTAATAGAAGTAATCAAGAAAAAGTGACAGACAACAGCAAAAAAATCAACTCCTTAAAAATCAACTCCTTTTTGGCTAGGAAGTTTTGATACACCCACCGGATAACCGATGATGATAGCCTGTTGGAATTTTCGTTGATATCGAAGTGGCGCTTCTCTCTTGGCATACAAATACACATCTGTTGGCCAGAAAATGTAAGGATCAACTTTCAAGGCTAGGTCGTCTGTCAGGCATTAGTTAAGTTTGCATCCAAACGCATATGGACTACTATGGTAATGAACGGGCAGACTTGAGTTTAGAAGCTAGATGAGTATATGGCTCTTCTTGAACACCCCCCTTCAGAGATAAAAATATAGAAACATATAAAAGTTTAAAGCCAATACAAAATAATAACTAACGCATTACAGTTTGTAATAAATGACATTTTAATTTTTTTTCAAAAATTCTATTTTAAGCCATT
Organism: Wohlfahrtia magnifica; assembly: GCA_023159175.1. NCBI lineage: Eukaryota > Metazoa > Arthropoda > Insecta > Diptera > Sarcophagidae > Wohlfahrtia > Wohlfahrtia magnifica. The sequence goes on from JAKWBJ010000540.1 coordinate 188,615, forward strand.
GATTGTATTGTCGCAGTTGTAGTAATAGGGGCAAAAAAATCTGTGAGTACTGGCCCTAGCTATCAAGAATAATAGATAGCCACATAGTATACAAGCTTGTGATAGTGGTGTTGCGAGTACTTACATTCGCTTTCGCATACTATTTGCTTATTTCGCTAAAATTTATGCAAATATTTGAGACAAATACAATGAAAAGATCTGGCAACGTATTTTTACAAAAATGTATGATCACGAACGTCAAAAACAAGAACATGAATTAAAGCAGGTATCAAACACAAACATAACGAGTGCTTTTTTGTTATTTAGTTTTTCAGCGGAAATTTTTGAAGTGGAAAAAAAGATTCGTGTCAAAAATTCTGACTAGGGTTTGCCATATTACCATGAATAGACTAAAAAACAAATAACGCTTGCAAATCATAAAATTTTATCACGAAAATTTGTGCTGTGTGAGAAATGTGTTTCGTAAATTACATATAGAGATAGATGTACTCTTGGCTATGTAGCTTTTGCAAATGTCAAATTATGACGCTAAGATTTAGCGAGAATATCAAGAACAGATGTACCAACTTAACAAAAAAAGCTTAAATCGGAACGATGGGACAGATTTTAAAAAAGTATATACAGACTCTAATCAAAAGAACTGGAGCTTTGTAAAAAAGATCCTCTACAATACTTACTGCAGATATGTGTGCACTTTAAAAATCATTTTAAATTTATTTGGCACAGATTTTTAATTAATTTCTTTCTATTTTGCTTACATTCATTAGCGATTGTGTTAACATTTAAATTTTATATATTTTTGTCTTGCAATTTGTTTTCTTATTAATATTATTTTTAGAATTCCACTAAATCTTCGTTTTTTAAATTCTTTAACCTCTTTAAAGGTGTTGTTCATAATGTTGAAGTAAAGGGTCCGCCATCTAACGTTTTTTTTTTCAACTAGTACTTATTTCGTGATTGGTAAAACTTAGCTCATGTCTGATTTGACAGATAATTAGTTTTATCCTTCCGCCTGAATGCATATGGATGTATACGCTTGAACAACGCTGGCAAATATTGCGACATTACTTTGGAAATCATAGTAATGTTGCAAAATGAAAAAAAGGAAAAAATCATTTTTTCAGATTTTTATTATTATTATTATTTAAATTATTATTTAAATTATTAATATTATTTAAATTATTATTATTATTATTATTTAAATTATTATTATTATTTAAATTATTATTTAAATTATTATTATTATTAAATTATTATTTAAATTATTATTATTATTAAATTATTATTATTATTTAAATTATTATTATTATTAAATTATTATTTAAATTATTATTATTATTATTTAAATTATTATTATTATTTAAATTATTATTTAAATTATTATTATTATTTAAATTATTATTTAAATTATTATTATTATTAAATTATTATTTAAATTATTATTATTATTAAATTATTATTTAAATTATTATTATTATTAAATTATTATTTAAATTATTATTATTATTTAAATTATTATTATTATTTAAATTATTATTATTATTTAAATTATTATTTAAATTATTATTATTATTAAATTATTATTTAAATTATTATTATTATTAAATTATTATTTAAATTATTATTATTATTTAAATTATTATTATTATTTAAATTATTATTATTATTTAAATTATTATTTAAATTATTATTATCATATTGATTTTGGCGGGTATGTAAACAAGCAAAATTGTCGCATTTGGGGCACAGAAAACCCGCACGCATACATTAAAAAGCCGATACACCCAAGACGAGTCACTGTTTGGTGCGGATTTTGGTCCAGAGGCATAATGGGGCCATTTTTCTTCGAAAATGAGCAAGGAGAGGCCGTTACAGTCAATGGCGATCATTATCGGCCCATGTTGAACGAATTTTTGTTCACAAAAATTGAAGAGGAGGATATTAGCAACATTTGGTTTCAACAGGACGGCGCTACGTGCCACACAGCCGAAGCTACACTCGATGTTTTGCGCCCTTTTTTTGAAGATCGCATTATCAGCCGCAGAGCTGTCGTTTGGCCTCCTCGGAGCTAAGATTTGACACCGTTAGACTATTATTTGTGGGGTGCCGTCAAAGATAAGTGTTACGCCAACAAGCCAGAGACAATTGACGCTTTAAAGGACAATATTCGTAAAGCCATTGGTGAAATACAGCTGCACACAATCGATAATTTGCTTAAAAATTGGAAAATTGGAAAATTCGTGTAGGCTACTGCATGGCCAGCCGAGGCAGCCATTGGAATAAAATTATTTTCCATTATTAACCGGAAGGATTGTACTTTCAAATAAAAAAAGAAATTTGGGAAAATATTCAGTAGTCTTTTTTTTATATTTTCAAAAAGAAATTTTATTTGGCGGACCCTTCAGTAAATTTTTATTGTTGTCGTACCTGGTTAAGCTTAAAAATATTTTTAATGCTTTCGAAATGTTTAACAAACTTTCATACTCGTGTTTTTGTTTTTGATCATTTTTTTCTTTCATTTTTATAACTTTTAAATGCGTGTTGATTTATTAATACTGAAAACGTGGAAAGTTGAATGTTTTATTTTTTTTTTTAATTTTTCTGGTTCTGTCATAAATTGCTTGTTTTAATCAGGTTTTACTTATTTAAATATGTTCTTCTATTCCTTTTCATCCTCTACACCTCTTTTCCTATTATATATACATTCACTTGATATTTGTGTGGAGGCATGAGTTTAGAAGTTTCTGTAACTGAAAATGGTTGGCTTACAAGTAAAATGATTTCACTGAATTTCATTTAATGGAAGTTGGTATTGTTTTAATTATTATCGTTGTTATTGTTGTTAATGGTACTCCTGCTAATGATGCTGTTCTCAGTTTTAAAAATAATTTGGTTTTCTTTCATAATTACTTTTTTGTACGCTACAGTAGACTTATTAAAAAAGGATAATTATGCTTGACAATCAAAATGATATAAAAAAGGGATTTAGGTAATTTTTATAAGAAAATTCTTAAGTGTATGAATGCTATTAAAACATAATGTTAATAATTAAATCCCTGCGAATAATGTAAAGAAGGCAATTTTAAGAGAATTATCAAATTTTTATGACTCTGCCGCAGAAATTAAGGTAAATGTTGGCTACTTAGCTTGTTTTTGTACTATTTAAAGACTAATTAAACTTATCTAATGGATAATCAATTAGTCGGCTTAAACCATATACTAATTACGCTCAACTACCAACACGACTTAACGTGTAATCCTCATTCTCTATTTTAATATGAATGCCTGCTGTGTTATTAAGACTAATTCAGTTTGCTTTTCCGGTGAGAATTTTTAAGCCTGGGTGTTTCGACAGTCGGGTTATGTCATTCACTTTGCTTTGCATATAATTGAAATTATGGGAGATTATGTTTCTCTAATCATTTTTGGTTTCAAGCTAAGTAGATGTCCAGTCTGATGGAATGGGAAGCGACGCCTTCATGTATTGTATTGTGTAGTGGTGGAGATCCTTGCTAAGTGTTTTGGTGGCGACACTTACTTAGCATTGCCTTTTTTCCTCAGTAGGTGATATTTTCTCCACTCTTGTAATGACTGTCATCGTCGTCAGAGATAATCTGGAATGGAAGGGATTGAAGTTTCTTAAATAAACACTCGCAAAACCCCAATCAAATTTTTTCTTTATATCCTCTACTGGAGACACGAACCTGGGAATTGTATGCCGACATTCTAACCACTACATCATGCTACCTTATTATTTAACATGGCAAGAGGCAAACACAACGGCAACAAACCGTGTAAGATGGAAATGCTTTGTGGAAGCCCTATGCTCCGGTTACGTTTTAACCTTTTTAAAAGGTTCGAGTTCTTTGAAACTTCATACGTTGTTCTTGTTTTATCAATAGTTTATATTTTATTACTTTTACAGTATAAAATTATAACTATACAGTCTCCAACATATTTATCTTGCACTTAGTATTCGTTTATACAACACTTTTTTTACTCCAAAACAAAACTTTATCTTATGACTGTAAAACGATAACTATATGGACGTAGGCAAAGCAGGCTCTTTATACACACAACTGTCTACAGTTTGAAAAGTTCCAAAAATGTTTCAAACGCTCTCAAGTGCTCTATTTTATGTCCGTTAATTTTAGATATGTAAAATTGTGTTACCCAAAAAATGGTGGGATTGGCAATGCCATGAACCTTGACACAAACGAATAGAACAAAATTCCACAATACAGCTTCTGATGTGGTGTATATTCTTTTTAGGCATTTTTAGTTTTGTAACACTCCCAAAAGAGTACAAAAAAAAAATGAAAATATCACCGATAAAATCTAAAGCTTCTAAATGTTCTGGGAAATTGCTAACAATGTCTCTTTTCTTTAAACATAATTTTTCAATTATTTCATCTAGAACTGCTGCAAATAACAATGGTGACAGAGCTCAGTATTTCACACCCGAATTTCGCTGGTCCTTTCATTATGTCTGTATAATGTGAAGAATTAAAATATGTATATATATACATATATATTATATATTAATTTCCGTTGTTCCAATTTGCAAAATTGCTTCATAGCAAATAAATTCCATTTGGGTCTAGCAATGGCCAATATCTTTATTTCGTTCCAGGTCTTCTTCATTAGCGTAATTTCACTGCGGAGTTAACTCTTTTATGTATGAGTGGATCTTTCAGTAGCGTCTTAGAAATTCGCTTGGCAGACGGGAATGTCTCAATGCTCTCCACTCTGTTGGATATTGTCGCCGTCAAAAAGATTTTCGAAATCTTTCAAGAGCATTTAAGTTGCCGGATCCTGCTTTTCAAGTTTATTTATCCATACAACGAAGTCGAGTTAAGAATTGTGATCTTGGCCTGTCTAGAAATATGTGGCGTGTTCCAGACATGTTCCATATGTACACTTGCCGTTATCCTTTCAGTGAGCAATGTCAGCGCTTGATCCTCCCTTGGTGTCGGTAATGCTACCTAAATAGTATAAGCTATTGACATCGTCAATTGTGAAGTCTCTGATAAAGAATCCTGATTCTAAGCCCGGCATTCAGTGCTGTTTTCCAACTCAATTTGATTTCTGCTTTCAGTTGCTGTATCTGTATCTTAACAGGCAAATGTCGTCAGCATGTTCCCAATATATTCCACTTTAATATACTGGTCGAGCTTATTGAAATTTTTGTCACCACATCTAGGATAATGGAAAACAGTGAGGATCACACACCAACTCCTACATTTTTTTGTTCGCTTAGTTGAGAATGTTGCATTTGGCTTCTCCGTATAGGGCTTAATGAGTGTAATTATTTTTGTCGGCGTACCTTTGCGTTCTAAGTACCAAAGCTTTTTTCAAACTTACAAATAAGAATTAGGGGGAGACCTCCATTCTACTATTATTAGGCAGTCAAAGTTTGCTCAGTTCGAACTTTTGTTTTTACTCAATGAAAACTATAGGGTGTTACACATGTTTAAATCATAATAAATCAAAGAAATATATCTTTAACATCAATTAGACGGGCTTTTTTGAATAGGAAAGTTTATGACATTAATGCTTAGATATGATTTCGGCCATGTGGCGACCACGGTTGGCGCGTATAAGCCACAATCTGTAACACCAATTTTCACAAATTTTTAGCAGCATATGCGGCCATATTTCGCCAACAGCACTTCGAATGTTGAGTTTTAGGTGTTTTAGGTGTCTCAGGCTTATCAAAGTAGACAAGTTACTTTAAATAACACCAAAGCCACCGATCTTGGTGGCCAAATAATTGGACCATTACATGAACCTTTCATCATAAGTCTCCTTGTGTGGCATGTGGCTCCCTTCCGTTAGAGCCACATGTCAAAAAGATTAACGCCAGCTAATTCAGGCACGAAAAAATTTCTAATGATGTCCTTATACTGTTTTTGAAGACATATGGAACAATAACTTCGTACAGAAAATTTTCTGTGGATGTAATGGTGTTTCGTCAAAAGTGTGTGGATTAAACTCACTGTGAATGCGATAATTCTGCTGATTTATGTACACATTCAACCAAAAATTATCTTCATCGGAGCATAAAATATGTTTGACGAGCAGAATCATTATATTAATAAAATATTTTATCAATTTTCAAGCGTTGATTTGGTGTCGTTTATCCGTAATTTAATATTAAACCAAACTAAAAAACTATCAGCTGTTAAATCGGTTGTTAAATAAAGCAGTGTTGCCAACTCAAAGCTATGAACCTTTAAAAAAACACACGGTATATAGGGTAGGGTGCGCTATGCTATTAATTGCTCAATTATAATTCTAGTGAGGGCGAAAGGCTGCAGGCTTTTATTTATTTTCTTGTAAAGCTTTATTATTCCTTCTATAGTCCTTGAGCTTAGAAACCCTTTCATTTTACATGTATGTATGGCCTTAATATTTCATCAGCTGTTGCGTGATTAGTTTGTAGGAATTCTACATAATTTTTGCTGCTGAGCTCGCCAATGTTAGAAGGGATGTTCATAATTTGTTGTTGTTGGTTGCATGAATATTTTCGGAGAAGGGATTGTCAGGTGTCGATACGTCATCTTCACTGAAATTATTAACCGTCTCAAAGTGCACTTTTCATCTACGTATTTGGTCCTCTACGTTTTTAATTGTTGGCTTATTTTGGTAACGCCCTCGTATGTAAAATCTAACAAAATTGATAGACAGTTTTAATCTTCAACGCGCTTAAGAATCAAAAACTTTTATTTTATTATTATTTTTTTTAATAATAATTAAAATAAAAAAAATAATTAAAATTTTAATATTTTTGTTTTGCTACTGCTTTTGTTATTCTTATTGTGTGTTATGGCGCTTATAACTTTTGGCTGCAAATTAAAATATTTTTTTCTTATCGAATTTTTGTTACATTAAGCATCGTTTTAAAATAAAAATTTTCTGTTTTTCTTTATTCGCTTTAAATTTGCTTAACCAAACCTAAAATGAAAGGATTGAAATGAAAAGATAATAAATGCGCACTTTAATATTACAATAAAAGTACAACAGAACCTGTAATACTCAGGCGTATACGCAACAAAAAAGACAAGAAATTAATTATTTATTAATTATACGTTCGGTGTACTTCAGGGAGATAAGAGTGTGTAGAGAACGAAAAAACTATAACAGGACATTATACTGAGTAATTGAATTCTTTAAAATTAAGAAATTTAACTTTTACTTAAAAAGAATATGTAAATTTTATTTCTATCGATTTTTCTGATGTAGGAATTTCCAAGAAATTTAATTCTTCAATTCGAGTAATTTGTGTTTCCATATAAATATAATCTTTTATCTTTTCCTCTTAATTTTATATTTTTTATATTTATTTAAAGGTATTTTAATATGTTGTTTCTAAGAAAAGTCATTAAATTTTGAATACTTTTTCGTTTAATCATAATTAATTTTTCTTGTAATTGCGCTATTAATGATTTCTGAGAAAAACATATTTAGAATTAATTTTGTGGGTAATACACTGAAAATAATTAATTAAAATATTTATCATCAAAACTAATAACAAATAAAACGTAATTTGTATGGTCCAAGCGCTATGTTCAAACAATGATTCGAATTATTATGTTCGCTGCTTAAAACACTTATATGAACAACCCTGCTCGCACGGCACCTTTCTAATGGGTTTTGTAAGTTTTTTTTTTTGCTATTATTGTTTAAATTGTGTAAATTGCGTGTTAGCAAAGGAAGGAAAATTTGAAAAATATTATTTTGAAGACATACATCAAAAAAAATCATCAGATAGAAAACCGACCATTCCTTTATCTGTTTACTTTTAATTGTTTATATTTAATTTTTTATTTGTTATTTTTAACAACTGATGATGAAAAACATCGACAAAATTAGAGATTACATTGATTTTTTAGTAATTCACATGATAACTGAGATTCAGTTATTTACAATATGGGTGATACGCTTTAAAAGTTTTGTAACTTAGTTTATAATTGGGAGTTGAATTATAAATCAGCAATCGATTTCTACAAAAGCGTTACCGTACGAGCATAGTATTGCTGGTTGATAAAATTATATTTTTAACATAGTAACTTTAAACGCAACGCTGCTTTCAGTAGCCGATATCTTTTAATTTACTACTATCGAATTTTGATCAAGCTGAATCTCTTAGTAAGTTTTCGAACACCATTAAAAAAATTTATTTTATGGAAAATAAACTTTTCTTTTCATGATCAAACTATATTTTTTTTATAAAAATGTAATTACCGAAACCCAAAACATGACGTGATTACTGTAGAAATGCGCAGTTTGATTTTAATGATTAAAAAGTGTTTTTCTCAGATTTTTGATGATCGTTCTAGTATTAAATACATCAAACGTTAAGGAAACCGGTAGTAGTCAATGAAACGATATAAGATAATCGGCGAATAGAAAATACCAATCGTAATTCTGAATCGAGCGTATACTTTATATTTTCCATCGACACAGTGAATGCCGCGATTGTCAACACCAATTGTGTGTCCACTTTAATGAAATATTTTTTCACTATTTTATGACTGTGTACGAAACATGAACACACACAAGACAGAGAGGAGTAACAGTTGCGGGATCTAATGAAATACCGGCAGAGCTGTATAAGACCAGATTTATAAGTATGTGCATGCATCAGCTAAACTGTACAAAAAGATAGAAAGAACGCATGCTTGATGATTATAAACTCAGCGTACTATGCCCGTGCCGTAAAAGGGAAGACTACCACGGAATAAGTCTCATATCCACTGCATTTAAAATACTTTCGAGTATATTTTTTGAAAACTTAAAGACCAAACTCGCTGATCTAAACGAAATTTTTTTTAAATATATTTTTTTAATTAAAATTTTTTTTTTTTTAACAATTTATTTACAAATTATGTTGGTCCATTTTTTAGTCCCAAAGCCCAGGGTTGGTAAGAACCCGGCTTTTTTTAAACAAAACCCCCCGGATTTTATTGGGTTTTTTTGGGTTTCATAAATACTTCCAATTTTTGTTCAAGTCTTAATGGGCTCAAGACGGCAGTATATACTGTGAGCTGTTAAAACTCGGTGATCGGAGGAGGCTGTAATTACTTCGTTTGAACAATGCATTATGAGAAAAACGGTTGTAATATAAAGACAGACATGATTAAGTTATTCTTTTGCATAATACGTCGCAAAAGTTTGCAAACAATTATTAGAAACGATCAAATGACACATATGCCGTATTCTCTAATCATTGCTCCGTCTCCGGCAGCTAAGATGGATACTATACACTTATACCTCTTTATAAGGCCTTTCGCTATAAAGGTCTGTTTAAATTATGGAGCACATTCGCTTTACGATAAACTTTCTCTACGGCTAAAAAATTGTGGATTCAGCAAATGCAACACATATTCATCACATTTTACGTCATTTAAATTTACGGTCTTTATTTTTAAGAACCTATCTGGGCCGTATAAAAAGGTATGAGTTTATTTTCTAGTATGTCACCGACTCACTGAAGATTTTGAAGAAGTATAAAATCGGCTTAAAACTTAGAGTACTTAAAAGAGAAGAAGTTTTTCTGAAACGAGATTTGGAAATTGAAAAAAAGCAAAAGATGAAAGCAGTGATTTAATAAATTGGTTATTTCATTATCTCTTTCGAACTAAAAACTGACCGAATATATTTTTAGTCCAAATAGGCATTTTATACTTATTTTTGTTGTATATATAAACTACGAAAACTTTTAAATAAAAAACCTACTCGAGTTTAACCAATAAAACCCGGCTGCGTTTAATTGGTTTACCCAGTGGGCTGCCAACCCTGCCAAAAAATACATTTATTTCAAGAAGATAATGAATTAGGAAATTAATGCAAATATTGTCCATCTCTGCTTACAACTTTTCCCCAATTCCTAGCCAATATTCGAATACTGTGCTGGAAAATTGTCTTGTATTTTGAGACGATATAATTTTGACGCCAAGTTTCGATGTCTTAGAAAGAACAGAAGCGAAGACCTGACAAATCAGATTGTATTTTTCGATATGATCGCTTACAAAAATTGTTTGTCAACTCTTGTCATGCAAAAGAATAATTTTGTCATATCTGTCCTTATATTCCGGCCATTTTCTTATTATGCACGATTCAGACAAAGCAATTGCAGTCTGTACCGATCACCGGATTTTAGCAGCTTGTGGTAAACAACACCTTTTTGAGGGCCCGCCAAATTGTGAAAGGGAGTGCAAAGGCTTAATCAAGATAAAAAACCGACGTTTGGTTCAGGATTAGGATTGGGTTCAAAACGTCAAAAATTACATATATTTTTTTAGTATGAAATTTATTTATTGTAATTTTTGTTCATGTTTATAATTAATATACTTACGCTTTTTTCTAATTTTTTTTTTTTTTTTTTTTTTTTTTTTTTTTTGTTTACAAAACGCTTAGTTGTGAAGCAGATACTGCGAATATAATCTGAGCTCTTTGATACAAAGTTGGCGTTCCCGTTTTGTTTTGCTTCCAAATTAGTACAGAGTTTTTTTTTTTTAAATAAACTATTAATCGAAACAGTGACATTTACATACTAACGATTTATTTACAGAATTTTTCTTGCAAAAAATAACATATTGATTCTCTTATAAAACTCTCTTTACTTTCCACTTGTAAATTTTTGATCAGAAAAAGGGGATTTCCCTTTTTACCATATTTTGTATGAAGATTGTGCTTTGGTTACTTTTTCGTTAGAAAAGGTTATTTTTATTATTTTTTAAATATTTTTTCAATTAACCATTCTGCACCTGAACTCATTAACCAATTCTTATATGGGTCCAATGGCTTCGGATTCAAACCTGGAACCGTTCGGGCTCGTATTTGGGTTCGGTTTCAGTCCCTTTAAATTCTATTAAAAAAAAAAAAAAACGTATTTGTACCAACAAGCAAAGAGTGTTCTTCCCTATTCTGCGTTTCGATTCGAATTGAAATATTCTCGGTTTGGCAAATTTGGTATTCTGAGTTTCGATTCCGTTCAGTTTCTTTCGATTCTACATATGTGTGTATTCTGTATTACGACTGTAGCTACGTTTTTCTAAAGTTGTTAAAGTTGCAATGAAGAATCTTTCGATTTTTTTTTTTTATTTCAAAATATATTATGTGGCTAACAATTTTTGTTATGTTATTTATTTTTATTAAATACAAAATAAAATATTTTTTAAAAATATAAAATTAGGCTCGTCCATTTTCATGAAAATGACAAACATAAAGTATTTTCTTATTGAACCCCTTTGCTAATGCACTATATTTTGAGTTTTTATTATAACTTGCGTATTATTCTGTTTCTATTTTATACGTTCCTATGCTTTTAAGAACATTATTGTCTTCTTCTTTTTTTTACGATTCAGTTTTTTTTTTGGAATACCAATTTTCGATCCAAAAGTAACTGAATGCGGAGACGTAATCGAGACGCAGAATAGGGGTGATTATCGAATTGCACGAAATTTAAAACCCAATAAAACAAAAACAAACAAAAAAAAAACTAAATAAAACCCAGTCGGTTGGATTGTTTTGTTTTAAACCGAGTTGTTACAACCCTGATTGTAACTTTTTTTATCACAGATCAATCAAAATTAGAGCATCATGACAAATCCCAATAGCTTAGCGTCATGCTTTGGATTTGGACAATCTTAAAATTCTCTTTAAAGGATTTTATTAAAGAAGATAAGTTAGCATTAATAATTAGAACAGAATGTTGACGTTATCATTTTAGGTTGACTTGCACCATATCCATACTTATGTCTTAATTTACCTTCTCTCTGCTATTAGTTACACAATGAAAACAACTTAATTTTGTTTTTTAAAGACTTTTATTTAAATTATTTCTTTTTTTTTTGTTACCATTTATTTTTCATTTATTTTTTGTTCGTTTTTGGTTTATGTGTATGTTTGAAGTTTTTTTATTTTTAATTTTTTTATATAAACTAATAATATTCTTAATTATAAATATCAAGTATAATAATTGTTATTATAATTATTTAAAGACATACACATTTTTTGTTATTATTGCAGATTTATTATAATTATTTATAATTTTTTTTTTTATTTATTTAAATTCTTATATTATTTTTTATCAATTACACTAATGCTTTTATATATTTTTATTTATTTTGCTATTTTATGTAATTTTTGTTTTGCTTAGTGGTTTTCATGTTTTAAACATTTACTATAAATATCTTTTATAATTAATTTAATATTTATTTAAACCTTTATTTTGGACATATTCTTTCAAATTAAATAATATACTGATCGCCACTTGGATAGCACATTCTGTGTGGTTTAAAAAAATCTTCTTATATCTGTATGCGAATAGTTATCCAAAAAAATTAATGGCAGTAGGAAACAATACTCGAGTGTTCAAAAACTAAACGCTTGATTTTTCCCTTTTCAACCTACGGCAGTGCTTTGCCACGCCTTATTTTCATTAATTATTTATAAAAACAGCCCTATTTAGCTGGCTTATTAACCAACTGTATTGTTAAAACTAGCTTTTTAACTTTGTTTTGGATAAAAATTAAAAAAGTTATTTAACTTTTTAGTTAAGTTTTTTAAATGTGTATTGGGAACATATTGTAGGAGACACTACATATTGAGATTAACTATTTTAATTAACGAAAAATTAATACTAAATTCCACAAATTCAGTTCATGTTAAAGAAAATAAACTAAATTATAAGTAAATAATATAAAAATATATATACTCATTTTTTATTAGCATTTGTTGCACGTTTCTTTCTTCTTCTGCTTACGCTCTTACCACATTTCGTGGATATTGAGTTTGTCATTATACCAGTGATGTGCAAAAGTAAAAATGTAATTGTGTTAGTGAAAACATGGAAATTACTCTCTCAGAGAGAGTAAAGTTGATGTTTTAAAAAAATTTGTAAAAAATCATGCATCCAACACATATGTGCGTGCATTCGTCGCTGTTTCACTGACAACTAAAAGGAAGATCGTAAGAAACTTTTGAAATTATTTTTCTGTGCCTAAAAAAATTTGCGTACATTCTAGGCGCATGTATATTCGTCGCTGTATCATTGACATCTAAAGACCCGATTAAGGCCCAATTAGTCTAGAAGTAACGTACACGTGACGTGTCAGCTGATACGATAACTAAATGAAAAATACATACAAATGGTTAGTTGTTCTGTAACGAATGTAATAGCACTGACTGACATGAAGTTTACATACCATGGTATACCACGGTTTTTGATACTATATTTGTGTGACGGACATGTAGTATACATACTACTATTTATCGTCACCTGAAATGCAAAAAGATCTGTCATCACTCCTTATCATTTTAATAAAATGAAAATAAAAAACTTAATAAGATAAAAAGTATTGTTACCATAAACATTATGATGAAAAGCAACAAAGATATTTAAATGTCACAACTTAATCAAAATTTCTTGTTAGGTGGGGTCTAATATGTTGTTGTATTAAACCTCTTTGACATGTAAAAAACCAAAAATCGTTTGATGTTATGTGCTTTTGAATTTTTCTAATAAAGTTGTTATTCTTGGAAATAAAGATTAAATATTTCTTTGCTGTATTGATATCAATCAATAACTCTTGATTTTTTTTTTTTTGTCAGGCTCTTTTGCATTTCAGGTGATTATATATTGACACAAATTTTTCAAATAAAAATAAAAGAATGATTCTCATTCATGCAGTATGAAAAATATGTATTACTACAACCTTAAAAATTTATTTACTCGAATTTTTTTTATTTTCCTAAAAAAAAGTTTTGATTAAAATGTCGTTTTGTATTTGGTTTAAGTAATAAAGTAAAATCCGTATAAAAAGATTATTTAAATATTGATTTTATTTAAAAATATTGATTTTAAGATATGTATGTACGAAAAGTGATTTTACATACTGTACGTTCATTTTCATAGTATACGAACCAGCTTTAAACTACAATGTTTTATGGTTTAATTGTAGTATAGGTTGACACACATATGGTATACTATGCTAGTATAGTATTTATACAAATTCTATGCCTGTCAAGGCTATAACGTAGACGTGGTGTTTCTGTTTTCAGCAGAATTTTTCTACGTTTTTACTTCAAACGCAACATCAGCTGACATAAAATTGTAAACAAAGAATTCGCGCTTAAATTTAATAAATAAACAAAAAATTTAAAGTGTGTATTTTAAATTGTAATTATTAATTAATAATAAACTTAAAAAAATGGATGACGAAAACTTAATATTGTTGGAGCAAAAGCATGAATTAATTTATAAGTGTTTTTTTCTTTTTCTGTTTACACACACACACATACACAGTTGAAAACAACTGACACTTGACATTTTGATGACGTTACTTTTACGACCCGTCTACGTTACTTCTAGACTAATTTGGGCTTAAAGGCTGAGTTAGTGGAAACGTGCGTATCAGCTGTGAAATTTTATAATATTAATAAAGCACGTTGCTGCTTACTGAAAACGTATCGTTGTCATTGTTGAAAATCTACAGAATTTAGATTTTTACGTTGCAAATGTTACCTTTCGCACAAATTAAACAATAAATGGCTGACTTAGCTGATTACTGCTAAACGTTTTCACTAACTAACATCTAAAGTTTGACAAAAATGCAAAGTCTTACGTTGTACGATACGTTTTCACTAACTCAGCCTTAAAAGCAAGAGCGTAAGCATACACCTGAATTGAGTATGAACAGTTGTTCTATGAATGCATTATTTATGTACATATTTATTTATTTATTAACTTATTAATAAAATTTATGTCTAAATCCTGTACAACAAGACAAAATCTTATATTTAGAGTACAGGAGGGTAATATGTACACATTAATCAACTTAATTTTGTAAATAAATAAATAAATTAATTAATAATAAAATGTATTTTAATAAAAATAAATGGATAAACATATGTATATAATAAACAACAAGGGGTAAAAAAAACATACAAATAAAACAAATTTGAAAGGGAGAAATAACTACATCAACGAAAATATTGAATCAAAAATATCCTGAAGCTATTAGCGTTGGTGTAGCCTTATTGATGTTGTGGGAGAATGTTCCAAAGTCGAATAGCGTGTAAGTAGAACTGCCATTCGGAAAACAAGTAATAATGCTGAGCAATTATAATATTTATACTACAAGATGACTGAACAAAACGTAGCCTGTCAAATAAATAACTCGGTTTTCGTTTGTTATTAATCGATGCAAAAATAAAAGTTCACGTGTATTTAATAAATTTTCAAAGACTCTTAGCTGCTGCAGAAATATGATCATATCTTCTTAAACTATAAACATATCTAGGAATATTATTAAATAGAACATTCAATTAGAATCACAATTACCAAACAGCTCTCATCCGTACAGGAGGCAGGGAATCAAATAAGCTTTTGAAATCAGAATTCTAGTTTTCAAAGGAATGAAAAATTGCGTAGATCATTACTTAATATACGTCTGCCCTACCATAGCGTTAATGTGATCATTCCAAATCAAATTGGTGTTGAAAATGACCCCTAAGTTTTTCGTCTCAATTTTCTCACTATTTATCATAACATCCCCGAAAAATGTAGGTACAACGCTTCTTCTATGCAATACAATACACTTTGATTTCCCGGGGTTTAAACAGAGCCCATTAGCAGTTGTCCATTGGGAGATTCTATCAAGTTCCTCATTTAAATAATCAACAGCGAGCGACATATTGGCCACTGGACTATTTAAGCAAAGTGGCACATCATCTGCATATAAGTGGATTTTGCAATTTAAAAGATGTTTGGCTGCTAAATCATTAACATATGGAGAGAAAAAAAAGTGGCCCAAGAATTGAACCTTGAGGCACACCTTTGTCCAGATATAGAGAAGCCGACCATTTGCCGTTTAAAAATACAGACTGTGCGCGATGGATAGATACGAATTTATAAGTTTAGCAGACGAATTTGAAAGTCTGAAGAAATATCTAAGATAACGAATAAGCATATTGTAGTCGACTGTATCGAAAGCTTTCGAATGATCCAAGAGAACCAAAAAATTTACATCCCCGGCCTGTGACATTCTCACTAACGTTCACAAGAGCAGTCATACAAGTAAGATCCGATCGAAAACCCGAAAAAAAACCCTAGAAAAAAATTGTTCAAATTGATGTAGTTAATCATTTGCCCATTAAGTACTTTCTACAAAACTTTCGAAAGAAAACACAAGATTACAATCGGGCGATAATCCCCATTCGGCTTGAGCAAGGGAATTATTTTCGCATGCTTTCACTTTGTCGGATACATGCCGGACGTAATAATGTTATAAAATAAATGGGAGGATTATATGCTTTTAATAAGGATTAAAACCGCAAATGTTGCTTTTATTTGCTTAAAATCATCAATTAAATCTTTTTTAAAACTCATTTTCGTTCTCCAACAATATTCATATTCATTCAAAATATAGGATTAAATTTTACATAAACAATAACCATTAGTCGAATCGACTAACACGAGCGTTATAACTCAAAAGACGTAATACTTACTGAAGAAATGTAAATGCTCACTAGAAGAGAACACTGGCGACAGAGAACACTGTAGAGTTCTAGTTGACCGCGAAATCAAACAGAAAGCTTCATATGAAAATAAAAGCGATGTTAATCGGATAGACTAAGGTGACGGTTCTAGGGTTAACGACAAAATTCTGACTGATAGCTAAGGTGTAACAAGATGGTCTATTCAAGTGGCGCATTTTTTTTCACAGAAATTTTTTAAGCAAAAAAAAAACAAATTATTTTCTCCAAAGAGATAAATTAAGCATGAAGGACTACATATGATAGTAGGCTTTATCGCGGTAATAATCTTAGAGATATAAAACGATTTTTGAAACTACAAAGATTGTGCTATTTAAGTGACGGGCAATGTATGTTTTAAAAAAATGAAAGAAAGTATATTTCTTAGTTTTTTTTTTATTTTCATTTCATTTAAATTTCAATTTACGACTAATTTTTCTTATATTTTTATGACTGTTTTTGTATTAACTTTTATTATTACTCGTATTATTATTATTATTTTGCTTTTACGAATTATAAGCAAAATAAGTTTTATTTTTTATTTTTATTATTTTTTCTAGATTTCAATTCGATAAACAACATTGATATACAAATATGAGTAAAAAAATTCGTTTCATTCTTTATGTTTTCATTTTACTTTTTTTTGTTTTTTATTAAAAAGACTTTTTCTTTTAATTTTTCTTTTCTATTAAACTCGTTTATGGAATAAAATTTGGAATATTTTGTGTACCATAATAAATCAAAGAAAGAAAGGAAAAAGAAGTAGAAATAAATAAAATAAATTTTTGCGAAAAAGAAAAAGTTTATGACTAAAGGATGCAGCAAAGAAATAATTCTGCAAATTCGTTTGGTTTTATACTTCTTTCTTTTTACGTTTAAGATTTTTATTAATTTTCTATGACAGGAAACAATTGACTTTAAATATTTATCACAGAATTAAAAGAACCAAATAAAAAAGTTTAAAAAAGTTGCTACTAAAGAAGTAGATTTGTTTTGAAATTCAGAACTTTAAAAAAAATTTTTATTTTTGCTGTAAAAACCCATAAACTCTGAGACAAAGCAACAAAGGGTGACCAGATTAGTAAAGGGTCCGCCAAATAATTTTTTTTTTCGAAAATGCTATAAAAAAACTACTGAATATTTTCTCAAATTTCTTTCTTTATTTGAAAGTACAATCCTTCCGGTTAATAATGGAAAATAATTTCATTCAAATAGCTGCCTTGCTTGGCCATGCAGTAGCCTACACGATAGGTCCAATTTTTAAGCAAATTATCGATTGTGTGCAGCTGTATTTCACCAATGGCTTCACGAATATTGTCCTTTCAAGCGTCAACTGTCTCTGGCTTGTTAGCGTAACACTTATCTTTGACGGCGCCCCACAAATAATAGTCCAACGGTGTCAAATCGCAGCTCAGAGGTGGCCAAACGACATCAGCTCTGCGGCCGATAATGCGATCTTCAAAAACAGGGCGCAAAACATCGATTGTAACTTCGGCTGTGTGGCACGTAGCGCCGTCCTGTTGAAACCAAATGTTGCTAATATCCTCCTCTTCAATTTTTGTGCACAAAAATTCGTTCAACATGGCCCGATAACGATCGCCATTGACTGTAACGGCCACTCCTTGCTCTTTTTCGAGCAAGGACCAAAATCTGCACTAAACAGTGACTCGTCTTGGGTGTATTGGCTTTTCAATATATGCGTGCGGGTTTTCTGTGCCCCAAATGCGACAATTTTGCTTGTTTACATACCCGCCAAGATCAAAATGAGCTTCATCTGAAAAGATGATTTTTTTCTTTTTTTTGGCAAAATTGGCATCTTCTGTAAGTCGATCACAGCCCAGATTCCCAGCGTTGTTCAAGCGTATACACAACCGTATTCGTTCAGCGGAAGGATAAAACTAATTATCTATCAAATCAGTCATGAGCTAAGTGTTACCATTCACGAAATAAGCACTAGTTGAAAAAAAAGAACGTAAGATGGCGGACCCTATATTATTTTTAATTTAGTTTATTGTACATCCCTCTGCTAGAATAAAGATTCTCTATAATACTTATCCCTGCCAAACTTCAGGATATCGATTGCTGCTAGTAGTGGTAGTTCCCTAATTTCTACTTGATTGATGCCTACGTGTCTTTTTCAAAAATGCATCTTTATATACGTGCTCTTGTAATTCAGTTTCTTCATCATAAAATCTGAGTATTGGGTTTGAAGCTATTACACTTTGTTTTGAAAACGCTATATTGTAAAGTTATTGGTTTTGCTGGTATAAATCCTAAATTCGGCACGGTGCGCCCATTATAGGAGTCAACATTTTATTACAAGTTAATAATTTATGATCTAGAGAGAGCTTTGAATTTTACCTATTAGACAGTTAATGTGCAGTTGCTTAGATTTATTTTTAACGTGTTCCCTCCATCAAAGCTTAACGTCTAGTGTTATAACGAGATATGTGCGCTACGAGAGTTACAGCAACCCAAAGAATGCATTGAATATCCGGAAAGTTTGAAAATAAAATTGTAGGACAGATATCTTAGCACTTCCGTTGTTATAAGGTCGAAAATTGGAGGATTTTCCAATTTTAGATTCGTTTGAATTTGTCTCGATATCTCACTTGGTGTTAATTTTTGCATTTTTATAAATTACAAGGTCAAGCTAACTATAAAAATTACTATTTGTTTTAAAAGAGGCTTTGGAAGGTCTATTAACTACCGGATTTTTTTTAAGTTCATCACGTTGAGTTGGCAATACTGCTTTACTTGACAACCAGTGTTATCATATATTTTTTGTTTTAGAAAAACTGAAAATTTAAAAGAAAAAAATCGATGTTCAAGTGAAAAAACTGCGCATACTAAAACAAGTGAAAAAAATACACATATACTCGTATCGGGTACGTTCTGTAAACCGTAATGAGTGAATGAAATAAAAAATGAAAAAGGTACGAATAAACCTCACCACAGTTATTAATTGAAAGCAAAAAACTGAAATGTTTATAACTATTAAATCTGCACAATTAATAGAAAACATAAAACTTCAAAACTTTCAATGCTTCAAAAAACTGCAAAATACAGATAAATCTGCACATTTGGCAACGCTGTTGACAGCCGATTTAACAGCTGATGGTTGCTTTTTGTTTAGTTTAGTTTGACATTTCATTATGGATAGACTTACACAGAGTAAAGCTTGCAAATTGTTGAAATATTTTATCAAAATAATGGTTCCGTTCGTCAAACTGGATAATGAATTTTCATTCAAAATGTTTTTCTTTAATGGGTACGTAAATGACCAGAATTGTCGCATTTGAAGTGAAAATAATCCACTAGCTTTTGTCGAAACACCATTCATCCACAGAAAATAACTGTTTGGTGCGCTTTACTACCTTAATTAGCTGGTATTTACTTTGCTGACATGTGGTTCAGACAGGACGGAGCCACATGCCACTCAGTGAGCGCTATAATTTATTTTCCCCCGACAGTGAGTGAATTAACCACATTAGATTATTTTCTTTGGGGTTATGTAAAGTCACTTGTCTTCGATTATGGATGACATCCGAAATCTTTTGTTGCCTAAATGGCCATTGAAATAAACAGGTTTTTAATTGTCAGTTGCCATATGTAATACAATTTTCAGCAACTGGCAACGCAACCAAAATTCGGTTGCAATCCGTAATCGACCCAAACCATTTACCGGATATGCTGCGAAATTTGCAGCTTGTGAAAATTTGTGTTTCAGATTACGCCTCGTATGCGCCAGCCCTGGCGGACACATGGTCGAAATCATATTAAAAAAATGTCATTGATATTAAAAATATAAGTATTTTTTTGTTTTATTATCATTTATACATGTGTAACTTTATAAAAACCACCCGATATTATTACTCAAGGCTACAAACGACTACTACATTAACCTCCCATATTAAGGCTTTTAAGGAATTTAAGAATGTGCTCTAAATTAGTGTCACTTTCACAAGGTCGGCAGACCTTGGCCTCGGTGCTCCCTCAGTTTTCCACGACCTGTAAAGTGTCCTGTAAAAAGGTTGCAATCCGCTCCTCTTAGCGAAAGCAGCTTATTTGAGAATCTTCTGTTAAGAATTAGGAACCGTTTGACCTTACCCTGGCCGGCACAATTATGACAGTGAGCAGCGAAGTTCCTCTCCTTCCAGTTACTGAAGTTTAAAATGTGAATATTAAATACTACAAAAAGGGGAAATTACTCTAATCTAACAACGAAATATATAATTCGTTGAGAAGAGTCGCGGCTGGAGACAAGTTTCTCCCTACAAAAGTATACTTTTTGATCAGAAACTGAGCGCATATTCCAGCATTTTAATCGCGCAGAGGAGGAATTTTATATTGACATTGTGCACATCTGCATAGAAAAAGCTTTACACCCATATTTATCTTTTCCAAATCAGTGCAAAACAACGGGCGTAAAAGGGATACAAAGTGTGAGCCTATTAGTTATATAGATTATGTGTTAACCGCTGATTAGCCGGATATCATTTCTTTCTTCTATTAATTGTTCGATTCTGAATGACGCAAAAACACAATTTTAAAACCTGATTCTTTTCTGGGCGCAAAGGTTCAAAAATAGCTTTGAGATGGAATCCATACAAAGCCAGAGATATAAAAAAAGCGTAGTCGTCTTTTAAAAAGCAATATCTTAAGTAGAATAGAGTGTACCCTTATAGTGTGTAGTATGATAGTCTATTGCACTACAGGATATATTAAACAAAACAATATTTAAGGAACTCAAATATTTTGATTGGTTATAAGGCAATATTTAATTTAAATTAACATTTTCCTAATGCACACATATGTCCTTTAATAAAACTATTTATATAAAGCAGGTATTTCTATATCAAATCAAAAATTAAACAGTGATCATAACTTTATATATATATTTTTTTAAATTTAATTTTTTTTAATAAAATATTTACAAACCTAAAAACGTTTTAAAATAAAACACTTCTCTAATAAAAAAAAAAATTATTTTATTTTTTACAATAGAATAGGAAACAAGCTAAGCTTCTTGTTTTTTTCTAATTATGCATTTAATTTGTGGTCATTACAATTAATTACCTATAATTCATTTAAAAAAAAAAAAGAAAAAATGTTTTAAAACATAAACGATGACCATGACAAAGACAAAGACAAAGACAAAGGCAACATCTTAACTACTCGTACACTGACTATGAAGAAAAATATAACAATTAAAAATGCTTTAAGGATGTATTGACTATGAAACCCAGAGTGATTATAATTAAGATGTGATGCGTCAGCAATTGAGCCGTATGACTGGCAAAATTTGCCAACGTATGAAATATCTTTACCGCACTCCAATCGCTTAAGCCGGCCAAATTACGTGAAGCGGCTCGCATAAGATACGTTGTATTGGATTTAAGATCTGAGATTACAAAACGACGACCATCTGTAAAAAAAGTAAAAGAATATATAAATTATTTTAAGCGGCAGCATTATTATTCTCAACGCATAAAATTTTATATTTTAGTAGAATTGGTAGTAAAAAATAAAAATAAAACTTTTCCATAGACACCAGAAAGAAAACGGAATAATGTTTCGTAATTGCTGAGATTTAATGACGTAAAAGATTTTGTGAGTGAAATACAACATAAATATAAAAAAACAAATAAAAAGACATAAATAAAGAAACCTTCCATATTAAACTTTACAGTACAATCAATAAACCCCATGGCGACAGACAAGCTTACTACCCACATGTCCAACCAGGCACTGTGATTTTGATACGAGTAGATGCATAAGTATAAATTCATTTCAGTGAAAAAGAGATGGAGGTGTCAAATATTGCTATTTTTAAACTTTTTTTGGGTGCTATGGAAAATTATCTATACAAATAGTCTTTGTCCCGTGTTATATCCTCTTTGGACCTGACATGCAGCCCGCTGGACATTTTTTGAACGTTTTTTTTTTAAGTACGAAGTTTTATCAATGTATAACGTTAATCAATTTTTAGCTAGTCGGCAGATCAGAAGCGCAAGTTCTAAGTTTTTATCTCTAATTTTTTAGTCTGACTAAATAAACTCTCTTGTGAATCTTTATATAGGGACAGGGTTGGCAAAAGTCCCGGGTTGTTTTTTGATGGGTTTTTTTGGGTTTTATTGGTTTCTATAACTGCTTCCAAATTTCATTTATTTCGACATCATTTTGTGTTCGTTAGTACAATTACGTTATTTTAGTTTTCACAATGCAATTTTGCACTCTTAGTAAAAAACAGGCGGCATTTATGCTATGAGCAGTTAAAACTCGGTGATCGTAGCAGACTGCAATTACTTCGTTTGAACCGTGTATTATGAGAAAAACGGCCGGAATATAAAGGCAGATATGATTGAGTTATTCTTTTACATTGCAAAAGTTGCCAAACAATAGTTTTTTTCCATTACTCCTCTTGGCAGCATATGGCTTCCACAAAGCATCTCTATCTTATGCCAAAGTTAGAAACGATCAAATGGCGTTACCGCCTGGGTGTCCAAACATTGACCCTTTAGACTTTGGCTGTTGGGTGTTTCGACGTATACAATATCTTTGGAAAGAATCACTTCTATCGAAAAAAAATAAAATCAGCTTCAAAGTGGATCACCTCAAAAGAGAAGTTTTTCTGAGACGGGATTCGGACAGAAGTGGGAAAATATGTAAACAGTCACTTGATAAATTTTTGTTTCATAATTTGTTAATTTATTTTCTTTTTTAAGCAAACAGAACTGACCGAATTAATTTATACTGGCAATACGTAAATTTTAACTATTTTTTTGTAAATAAACTACGAAAACCTTTAAATAAAAAACCCAATAAAACACGGATGGGTTTAATTGAGCTACCCAGTGGGTTGCCAACCCTTTATAGGGATGAATAATATTTGCTGCCAAGAGTGACTTATATATCATGAAAATTAAACCCTGCTCAGCCGGTAAAGTTAGACGTTAGACGGTGCCAATGCAAGAGTGAACACAATGCGTCCACCAACGTCTCTACATATGGTATATACCACATGGGAATACCAATTCAAAGCCATACCGTTTGGACAGGACCCCCTCCTTGGTGGGGTGTCGGATGCTATATAAATTCCTACCAAACAACTTAGGTATACCGCTATGACCTAACGAGTTGGAAAACAGTAAAAAATACGCCAAATCAATGAGCCCTGGTATTGAAAGTGGAGGGGGTACCACCCCTATCGTTCCGTTTTCTCTTATTAAATACAGCAAGCGCAAAAGCGTCCAAACTCCCAAAAGTTCAATTTTCCAACAAACACCTACTGAAATCCCAAACCCCACAGGTATGAATAATACCCATACTATCTAAATCCTTAATGTTTGCATAGTCCGAGTCAGTACATGCCTCCAGTCTTCAATCTCCATCCCACACCGGCAGAGCGCATACTCAGTATGGTCAATCCGATGCAAAATGTTTCAACGCATGAAACAACGAGCCATGTCACGTTAGTAAAGCGTGTTTTTTATAGAGGTATAGAACTTTAAGTTGGCATTACTTTTCAAGATGGCGACCGATTTAACAGCTGTCAAGTGATTTATTCTCAGTTTGGTTTGGCAATCCATCATGAATAGACATCCAGAATAATTGACTGTTTAGTGCGCTTTATGGGCTGGTGCTGGTACGTACTTTTTCAAAAACGATGGTGGCCAGAACGTTACAGTCAATGGTGATCGGTATAGAGCCATGATTACTAACTTTTTCATTCCTGAATTGAATAATCATGATGTCCAGGAGATGAGGTTTCAACAATACGGCGCAACATGTCACACAGCTCGTGCCATAATAGATTTATTGAAAGACACGTTTGGCGACCGCCTAATTTCACGTTTTGGACCTGTGAATTGGCCTCCAAGATCTTGTGATTTAACACTGCTAGACTACTTTCTGTGGATCTATGTAAATTCATTGTTCTATGCGGTAAAGCCACAAACGCTTGACCATTTGGAAGACAACATTCGCTGTGTTATTGCCGATATACGGCCACAAATGTTGGAAAAAGTCATCGAAAATTGGACGTCGAGATTGGACTACATCTGCGCCAGCCGTGGCGGTCATATGCCGGAAATCATATTTAAAATGTAATATCACAAGATTATCTTTCGGATAAATAAAATTCATGTCAATCGAATAATCCATCGTTGTTTTATTGCAACTTAAAGTTCTATACCTCTATAAAAAACACCACTTATGAACACCAGGCTTAAACCAAAGCCGAAGTTTGGGTGTTACCGTACGCACGTCACATTCGGTATAAATTCATGTGTCACCCTCCCTACCTATGTCAAGATCAAAAGCAGAAAGCCAGTCATGTGTTAGAAAGGGCAGTTCTTTCTTGATTCTGTAGGCAATACTGCGACAAATTACCTTCAAATCAAGTAACGCTGCACCAATAAGAACCTGGAAAGCGTCGGTAGATACAATTCGACACACCGGAAAATATGCGAAAAGTGTAATTCTCTGACAAGTAAGTATCTTGCGCAGTGCATCAACAGACATGACCGTTTTGTACCACTGGTAACGAACAACTTATTATATATGATACTAACTGCACGACTACTGAGGCTCCAATCTGAGGTATGCGCCTAATCTTACCAACAATAGCCGTCAATTTATGCCTAACGTAGGTGAGATGAACGTGAAGCTCACACGCTTTGAGTCGACTTGACGAATGCTGCTTTCACAAATACTAAAGAGTGGCGGTCGCACAAGAATGCTCTTACGACAGCATGGATATATGGCTTGTGCTATATCTCCGCAATCCTGTACTTCAAAAAAAAAAAAAAAAAGAATTTGACTAATTTTCTAAACTTAGCAGGTATTTTATTTTTCGCAACGTGTTAGTGGTAAAAATCGGTTTATTCCTTAGGACAGCCTCAACAAGTTTTGAACAATGATTTTTTCTGAAAATTTGATTTTTTTTTTTTTTTTTGTATCATAACGCCAATATTTTTTGTCTTACACTGTCTTGATCACCTCTGTTAATGATGGCGTTGTTTGTGTCACTAATTGCTTAACCACAATTACCCTCAACCACAGGAAATATTCTTTTTTCAATTTCACTTTGCACTTTATATGACCAATAAGACAATCTCTTACTGTGCACTCGTATTATTCATACGCACATTCCATTATTTCAGAATCAGATTCTTTTTCCGTTTTTCATTTTCAATTGTTTTCATTTTTCTTTTTTTGCGCATCTTAAATTGCATATTTACCTTTGTGGAAAAGAAAATCTTTTCGCTTAGCATAACTCCAATTACCAGCACTGTATTTAAATTCTTGTTCACTCATATACTCAACACGATAGCCCAGCGTATGCATGTGTTCCTCTACATTGGAGAATTTCACCGAACGTATGTCGAGAAGAAAGCCATCAGTAAACACCCGTCCCACTTGGAAACGTGACGGTCCAGATGGTTTTTGACCCTTTTTCAGCTTAATGACACGTTCCAACATACCCAATGGATTCGCCACTTTGCATTTGTAGTCACCCAAATGCGATGAGTTCAGTACGTGTATTTGTAGTGTTGAACCGTAGTCGGCATAAAATAAACGATAGTTTTTACCCGTTATGGGACGACTATCATGAAGCCAAGTAAACGATGGTGGTGGCTCACCCATGGCATCACATGAAATATTAACGCTGCCACCAATATAGGCGTACTGTATCAATGACGTGTCATTATCGAACCAATGGGGCTTATCTGGAATGAGAAAGAAAAAAAGAACAGAAGGAAAGAAAAAGAAATTAAAATGGTTTGACAAAATGCATTTCGATGAACGATAAACCATAAAAGCAACTCTTTGATATTCAAAAACAAAACAACAAAAAATTCTTTAAAATTTTATTATTTCGACTTTAAGGAAAAGGAAAAGAATGCAAATATATATGCATTCTCTTGAATTCCAAAAGTTTTACTCTCTGTTTGTTGCCTAAACAATAGATGATAATAAATAGAATAAATATGCATAAAACTGCATAAATTATACAATAGAAACACTGTTTCCGAATAACTTGAAGACGAGAATCAGTTAAAACAATTTCAAAAAAGGCTATAAATCAGATTTTGCTTTTCTGTAACCTACAGAAAATCTTCAAAAAGGAACTAATATGCATTAGACTGGGAACCTCGTACAAATTACTTTTTGCTCAATTTAAAAAGTTGCAAAATTTATGAAATGACTTTGAAATTGTATCTTGAAAGAGAAGAAATCGGTACAATGCTTTTTCTTAGACTAAGGTATCTCGATGCACGTCTGTTCCATGATCTGAGCTGTCTCAGAGATATATCACTGACGAATCTGGTCAATTTTATCATAGGTTGTGGTTGCTATCACGGGGACCGCATTCCGGCTTAGGGAGGTCTATGTTCAACTCTTTCATTCATCCTTCGGTGAATGGTTCCTTTGCGACATATTCGCAATATCCTGCAATACGCAAGATGATCTCCTCAGATACTACCTTGATCCAAAAGTTTTCGGAATAACCCCGTGTGGCGGTCCCATCGTCCCAATTTGAGTTTTTTTTTTTTTTTTTTTTTTTGTTAAGTTGGTACATCTATTCTTGAAACTGCTGAAACGCGTTCCCCACAATGATTTTTTAACTCGATTGAACAGAAAGAAGTCATAGGGAGCCAAATCAGGTGAATTCGGTGGCTGTTGGATGATATTTTTTGCATTTTTCGTCAAAAAATTTCGAATAATGATGACAATTTGTGACGGCGTTATCATGGTACAAAATCCACGAGTTTTCTGCCCACAATTCTCGTCTCTTTCGGCGAATTGCTTCAAGCAAACGTCTCATATCGCCCAAATAATACTCCCTTCTGGCGAAAATTCATGATAAACTACACCGTTGTAATCCATGAAAACTGTGAGTATTGCCTTTTTTGGACTGAAAACGTGTTTCACTTGCCTGATATCTGGATTGCGTGTCTTAATCATAAACCCACGTTCCGTCTTAGTAATGATCCTTTTTATGAATGTGGGATCGGATTCAGCCTCGAAAATCAAGTCTTTTGCGACCTCAACACGGTCAATATTATAAAAACCACCAACACACATAGAAGTAGATCTACTCTTGACTACGTAGCTTTTGCAAATAACAGGCTGTGGGGCTAAGATTTGGCGGAAATATCAGCAACACAAATATCCCATTTTACCAAAAAAAAAAGTCGAATTGGAACTATGGGAGCGCCACACGGGGGCTATTCCGGAAATTTTTTTGATCAAGATAGTATCTCAACGTGACACAGTGCTTATATTAAGTGCATAATAATGTTACGCTTAAAAAGGTTAAAACGTTTGAGTTCTATTAAACTGCATAAAATAAAATAATTCAGCGAATTTGTTCTTCTATACAGTTATTTTTTTATTTGTACACTTTTAACACAATTACACTTTTATCTTAATATAGCAACTGATTTATCTTGCACTTAATATTCGTTTAATACACCAATTTACTCAATCCACGACTCCTAGCAAATTAACACTATAACTGGCAAAATAAAACTATATCACCAAACGCAATGCGCTACCTTTTATAGCAATTCATTATCAGTTTCGAATATTCTTGTAGTTACTACAAATTTACATTAAATTCAAAAGATATTTATAATATTATAATACACAATAAGAAATCGAACTGGCAACACTGTTGAACATGTGGCAGCACTCTTAATAGCACAGACAATTAGGGCAGTAACAGATACAGAGCCTTGACACAAACCAATAAAGTTTATAGCTAAAATCTCACTATACATTCGCTCATGTGGTGTATTTTCTTTTTAGGCATATTTATTTTCGTAATAATATTTATGTTTTTTCATGGAAATGGTGTCTTAACAATTTTATAAAATTTGCATTTACTGGATTTTAATTTCATTTCAATTGTTTTACATTCTTTTGTTGTAGCATGGCACAGCAGTAGATGAGTATCTGTCTGTCAAGTTATCTGTCAGTCACTGAGTATGTGTGTATGTCTGATCCTTTTTTTTTAACTTCCGTATGTCTGGTTGCCTATCCGTTAAATTGTCTGACTTTACTTGTCATAGACGCGTACTTACAGACATACCATACGTACGTAAATGCGTTTCTTCAGAAATGTGAAACTGGATATATAAAGGGGTAAAAATATGGCTCAGGAGTGGTGTAGAAGGCTGGTTTTTATTTGTATTCACTCATACATTCACTTTCCTTTTCCCTTTAATCCTTTTTTGTTCTATTTACACAAAGTAGCAGTAAAACATAGGATACGAGGGGCAAGTACGAGTATTTATATTTTTTTATAGTATTTTCTATTGCAGTGTATTTAATTTTATTGTGTCAGTGGGTTTTAAAAATAATTTTTTTGCTTTTTCTCTTAATATTTCTTATACCATCACCACCACCACTATTACCATTACCACTGTGCATATCAATTGTCGTCTTCATCCCTTTATAATGATGATCTGTTTCTAGTTGGGCTTTATTTCTTCCCGTTATTATTTTATTTTATTTCGTTTCATTTCAGTTTTCAACAGTCATTCACTCTCTCCTTCTCTCTATTGTTGTGTGTTTAATTTACAAAGTGCATTTTAATGAAGTTCTTTCCTTGTGGGTATTTTAAAACAATTTGGTTTAAGTTTTCTTACAGATTTTCTTCTCCTTTTTTTCTTTCTTCTTCTTCTTATTCTTCTTCTTCTGCCTTTCGTAAGTTGGTTTTCTTTAGAATGACAGTAATTTTGTATTCATTTAGTTTTTGGACATGCATAATTTATCCGGAACAGAAAAGAAAAAAGCATTTAAAAAAAGTAGATAGCCGGACCACAAAATTCAGTACCCTATACCTTAATTTTTAAAATTTTAGTTAATTTTTTAATTTTTAGTTAAGAAACTTTTTACGCAGTTGAAGTCAATTATTAAACATTTTCTTTATACAATTTGGCACGGTGTGCTGCCGTAATGTATTATAAGCAAGACACCCGCTTACCAACCGAGGGATGCTGGGCTCAATCCCAGGCCAGACCGTCTGTTAATTTTCGACAGCGTTATCAACTCAACATTAGCTAGCGATTTATTATAACTGTTACGCTATGAGAGAATTATGCATGTATGATAATGACATGTTTTGCCTGAAAGCATTCACTAATCCTGAGAAATCCTCGTTGCATAAAAACCGCTTTTCTTCTTTCTCAAAACAGCTTCTATAGAAGGCATATGTGAAAGTGGTTTGGTTACTACCATTCGCCCAATCATACAGTTTTCTGTAATACTTTAGCATGAATAAATTACTGATCAAAGCCAAATTCATTACGACAAACACAACAAAGTGAGGCTACGAAATGCTCTTTTTGGAGTAACTATAGCTTTCCCTAGGAAATAGCAGGGCACTCACAAAGTAGCTGCTCAGATGTTTTATAATACATAAGTTTCAACATTTCCCAAAATATGTATGTAAATAGTATCTAAGATCACATGCTCAGTATACAAAGTTCTTCGCTTGTCTCAATACAGAGGCATTCTCTCTTAAGCCTAGAGTATCCCACAGAGACAACGAACAGCTCAGGTACCCAATAAACTTTAGCATTCAGAAAAATTTTACGTTTGTTAAGTTTTAGCAAGACTACTGCTGTTTGCTATCGTCTTGAGGTTGCAATGGTCACAAAAATGGTTGAGGTATGTCAAAAATATGTTCTAAGGCAGACGGTGTTAGAAGCTGTAGGTTTCTTCAAATCTGTCAACTTTGTGTCATTCCGTAGTTCAGCGGAGAACTTTAACGTTTTTTATGCGGAGGGTTTTGCTATCCTTAAGCTTGTAGACTGTTGAGGGATAGGAAATCTGTGGGTAAGGTCAGAAGTTTTTCTAATAGCCAGAGTGCTATCAAAGCCCTAGTGTCGCTTTTTAGCAATTCGACCTTATTTGTTCGCTGTAGGAAGGAGATGTAGCTTCTCAATTGAACATGTAACATTTTCTTAATTTGGATTGTCGGACACAGCAACATCGCTGGAAATGGCGTGGAATTTATTATCTCCTACTCAATAGAGAGGTAGACCTTCATTCTTTTATGCACTATTTCGAGGATACCGTGGCCTTGGTATGACAGTAACAGGTTACGCCATGCTCTTGTTAAACTCATAGCGGTGTACACGGGTAATCGGCTTGGCGCATTTTGCGGGCTTTCTTCTCTTTTTCTTACTTTTTTAATGTGGTTTTAGTGTAGTTTCACAAGGGTACTCAGGTACTAATTATAGTTTTTCGGTTACAAGCCAAGTAACCTAACTTAACAAACGAAGCAACATCTCGCTTTCAAGATGCCTAAAATTCGTTTAGTTTGTAGTCATAACCTTTTTATGAAGCACCTCGAGTTTAAACCAGTTTTACCCTACACCCAACATGTCAGTGACCTTAGTATAGGTCTTAAAATAAATGCATATATTTTCTTCAACCTTGCCAATCTGTAAATGAAGTTATATCTTCCATTGCGTTCAAAAATTACTTCTATTATTAACTTATCAGCCAGCACCACTTACTACGCTTATATTGGTCAATCACTCAAAAACGTGTACCTTTTACAAGGAGCTACAAGTTATCATATGATTGTATTTCTTTTATGGGTACCGCCATCAACTATTCTAATGAGGTTAAGTATCGAGGTGTCTTTCTGGATAGAAGGCGTAGTTGTAACTCGCACATTGGTACAGTCCAGAATAACGCGATAAGGGCTGTGCAAGTCGATTTCCTATGGCTAGGCATTGGGTCTTTCGCCAAGAATGACGCTATGGATATATACCGCTACTATGCGGTGCCATTAACTTGGTAGAGAAAGGCTAAGGAATAAATTAGACAGGATTCAAAGACTTGCCTGCCTCGGTATAACTGGAATAACAAGAACGTGCAGCACAGCGGCCTTGATGGCTTTGATTAGTTTGATAAAGCTTCACATCTATGTATGTGATGAGTGTGGACAAGGTTTTCATCTATTCTCTCCAGGGTGGTCGGAGAACCACCTTCAGTGCTGGATCTATGCTTTGGCAAAAGATTCAGGATCGAATTCCTGGACCGGGATTGTTGTTGGTCTAATATGGCTTTAATTCAGAATGAAATTGATCTAAACTGGTATTCCGATGGCTTCAAAAAGAATGACTGTGTTGGTGGTGGGGAGATCGCTGAGCATCTTCCAGTTTGAGATTATGGACAGTGCCATATGTGCGGAGATCAACTTCAACAGTGGTCTCATCGGTAAGGCCATTAATACATCTTCTGACAACCGCCTTAAGCGCACATGGCTCGAATCGTATGACACCTAGACTTATCAAATATTGCTACGATAAGTACCAAAGGCTTTTATTTTATTTATTTTTTTAATACAATACAAAATTACAAATTATATTCTAATTTATAAGAGCTCGTTGTAGTGCAACAGACCAGCGTATCTGATGGTGGGGTCTCAAACCCAGGACCCACACGCTGGCCGCTTAGCAAACTACCTACTGATCCACCTAGACAAACTTTATTTGATTAAAAACGACTGCTTACTAAAAAAATCGCTGACGTCTTCCAATTAATATTTCCAAAAAAAGTAGAATAAATTGTCAACCCATTTATTATAGCCGTTTAGTTATAAAAAACCAGAGTTGGGAGAGTGCACGAATTGAATTCCTTCGTAAAGAACGATTCTTCTTGTGTCGAAAGGCATCAAAACGCGTTGAATAGGAGCAATTCTTTTTAGTAAATGTTGTTTGTGTAATATAAAACATGCATGTGTGTGATACTTATTGGTGGCTGCACACAAAATATACATACATACACACATACGAATGCACTGGTATTATGCATTTAATGTTAAGGTCCAATTAGTCTAGAAGTAATGTAGGCGTGGCGTGTCAGCTGATACGATACCTAAATGGAGAATAAATACAAATGTTTAATAGTTCTGTAACGAACGTTACGTAGAAGTGGTGTTTCTGTTATCAGCAGTATTTTTCTACGGTTTTTCTTTACACACAACATCAGCTGACATAAAATTGTACACAAAGAATTCGCGCCTAAATGAAATAAACAAAAATTTAAAACTGTGAGTTTTAATGTATAATTATTTTGTAAATAATAATAAACTTAAATAAAATCGATGATGAAAAATTAATACTGTTGGTGCAGAAGCATGAATTATTTTATAAGTGTTTTTTGTTTACACATACGCAGTTGAAAACACCTGACACGTTTTTACTTCACCAACTAACCACGCTTGACGTTTTGATCACGTTATTTTTACGTTCCGTCTACATTATTTCTAGACTATTTTGGCCTTCACACAAACAACATGCACTGATATGATGTTTCGTTTTATATTCCTTTTTGCTCATTTTTAATTCGTTCGCAGTACAAAATTCGTGCTCACGAGTTAAAAAAAAATGGTACGATAACCGTAAAATTTTTTAAATTTGTGATCACGAGTCGAGCAAGAAATATGATTCGTTCTCGAGTCATAAAGCGAGCAAACCAAAAATTATTCTGCTCACGAGCCGAGTTTTTACGTACTATAAAAAAAAAAAAAACATATTTTTTATTTGTAGAAAAACTTTAGAACTAATCAACGCTTC
The DNA here is from genome assembly GCA_023159175.1 of Wohlfahrtia magnifica. NCBI lineage: Eukaryota > Metazoa > Arthropoda > Insecta > Diptera > Sarcophagidae > Wohlfahrtia > Wohlfahrtia magnifica. The sequence goes on from JAKWBJ010000540.1 coordinate 221,770, forward strand.
TTAGTTGATATATGTATAAGGTATCAAAGACTGACTAATTAAATCAAATTAATTTTGAAATTCCGAACCACACTCGCATCGAAAACTCTAAACAGACAGTGTTGTGTTGTAGGGTATAAAATAAACCTCATTTATTTATGTATTTCTTTTTTTTCACCACAGGAAATTTACATCATTTAGTTTTTTGAACATTTCGAAAAAGATAAAATTAAACTTTTTGCAAAAATTAAAAGTTTAAAAAGAAAAGACATGATGCCGACAGATAATCTTTGTATAGCAGAGAGGGACCCATTAAAAGAGTTGAAAACAAATGTGGCCACCTCGGTAAGAATTCTATGTTATTTTAAATTTATAAAAACTTATACATTTCATTTCATAATGAAAACAATTTTACTTTTGGTATTTGCAACATGCTTATTAGGAATTTTCTATAAAATTATTTGGCATCTTTGTCGATTCCCTGGAAACATTAAACTAAAAGTATCAAAACAATTGTTTTACAAAGTTTGAAATTGAAAACAAAATGAAAAAAACTCTCTCTTCTACGACAAGATAATGAACTGAGGTAAGGGAATTCCCATTAAAAAAATAAAGGAATGCAATTATGCGAACAAACCAACGAACCGATGTGGCTGACATGTACATTATAAGGGCGACAAACTACAGATGTTTGAAAGTAATTTAAAACAGGGATACATACACATGTTCAGATACTTTACTTTTACTTTTTGCCTGCCTTTGTAAGGATTAAAGTAAATTTTTTGAATAGTAAAGGATATAATATTGAAACTATTATTTCTTGTACTGCACTCCATGAATTCTCGCCAAAAAAATTGATAAAATTAAACTGGCAATGTTATTGTATTGTAGTTGTCAAAGAGTATTTTTGAATAATTTATAGAAAAACCGAATCTTCTGTTAATTTAAAAAAATATACATTTAACCAAATTACGCTTTGCTAAGTCCTCCTATATATGTGACTCCTTAGACCGATGTGTGGTGCATTGGATTTTTAAATGAAATTTCTTTTCATTATCATTCCAATTTTTATTGAAGTAAAAATAGCTGATTCGTAAGAGCATACTAAGGTACAGTTGAAAATCAGACGAACGTCAGCTTTTCATTGACAGTTGATGTAAAGGTCTGTATACACACACACATAATTCCCGCGACATCCCCAGTGGAGCAAGGGGGACTTCTCCCAATTAAAGAGCTGCATCCGATTCTATGCTTAGTCCCATTGAATGGAACAGTGGAGCAAGAGGGACTTCTCCCAGTTAAAGAGCTGCATCCGATTCTATGTTTAGTCCCATTGAATGGAACTTACACTGAAAGGCAGATAGATGCGTTCGTTAGAGAAATTTTTCATAACTTAAACACTAGGGAGATCGATCGATTATTATTCGACCAGTATTAACCGGTTTTGGTTTAGTTGAATACGGTTTTTTTTAATACCGAAGAAACCGGTTATTTTAACATGAATAACTGGTTAATTTTAGTATGTATAATTTTTATACGTGGGTCCACCACTACACACCTGAAACCAAAAATCAATCGAAGCAATGGGTGGAAGCTGGTGGAAGTGCTCCGTAGAAGGCGAAAACAGCGAAATCGCCTGGCAAGGTTATGGCCACTGTATTTTTGGATGCACACGGAATATTGCTCATCGATTATCTTGAAAAGGGATCCACAATCACAAGAGAGTATTATCGTGCATTATTGGATCAATTGGTTGATGCAATCAAGGAAAAACGACCACATTTAAACAAGAAAAAAGTGCTCTTTCTTCAAGACAACGCACCGGTTCACATAGCATTAGATACGATGCTAAAACTACGAGAAATCCACTTCGGTTGATCATCCACCTTATAGTCCAGATTTAGCCCCTAGTGACTCTTCCTGTTTCCAAACTTGAAAAAATGGCTCGCAGGCAAAAAATTCATCTCAAACGAAGAAGTGATTAACGAAACTAATGCGTATTTTGAGGAGTTCTCAAAATCGTATTATTTAGATGGTATAAAAAAGTTGGAAAATCGTCTTACTACTTACTTGAGCTAAAAGGAGACTATGTTGAGAAATGAATGGTTTTTGAAAAAAAAAAAAAAAATGTTTTTTTCCTACTTAGGTAGTGAGGTGACACCGCTGTTGTAAATAGTCAGATGGTGTGGCTTGTTATTGAGCCAAGACTTCTTGGTTGGTAGGCGGGTGTCTTACCAAACATACCACAGTGGCACACACTATTAAATACATGGTGCATGCATTTATGTTTCTGTTTATGAAAAGGATAAGTATAGATATATTGAGTGTCCTTAAATATCAAGCTGAAAAAGCTCTTCGACACCAAGAATTATTAACCACCTTAAATATGATTATGAGATTGACGTTATTGTGCAGCAAGGAAAACTTAATTCTATACCAAGTAGTCTCTAGGCGCTAGAAAGTTAGAGGGTCTTAACTAACATCCCTATATATTGTTACGCTTTAACCTTTTTAAATCGTTTGCGTTCGTTTAAATTGCGTTAAATAAAATAATCTCCACTTTTGTTATTGTTTAACAGTTTTCTTTTTTATTACTGCACAATAACTTTTATACACTGTCTTAATATAGCAAATTGATATTGGCTTTACTTTGTGATAGCCAAATGATAACTAACTCATCAACCGCAACGCCATATTTTACAGCATTTCATTATTAGCTTCGAATGTTTTAGTACAGACTCAAATATTCGATTTATCTATGTTGACTCAAATGGTGTAAAATTAATTAAAAGTAACTGGCTACACCGTTAGACATGCAGATGGTAACACTCTTAATTAGTACAGATAATTATGGCAATTATTAAGCCTTGACACAAGCCAATAAACTTTATAACTAAAATCTCATTATACGAGTAAGTCCCTGATGTGGTGAATTTTGTCTTCAGCATTTTCATTTTCGTAATATGTTTTAACTTATGCACAAAACTCGTGTAAACTAGTGTTATCAGCCAATTTTTTATATTTAATTTTTTTAATTTCACACAAATAATGTAATTTTGAACTGGTTTAATCTGTATTATCCGTCTTTTTTTTAACGGTCATTGCAGTTACCATCAACAAAATGCTGTTTATTTACCACAAATCCATGCAGTTTTTAATTGGCTCCCATGTTCTAGTATTACGAACAATGCGAAATGCCTTCTTAAACGTTTTGGGGAAAAATGCTAAATTGTGTCGCTTCACACTGCTAAAGATTAATTAAACACTTCCGACTGCTAAAGCTCAAAAAATTCTTAAATTTTTTTCGAGTTCTTATAACTCAACCATTGACTGTATGCAAATCTAGTTTTGCACTGGTACTCGTATTAGTTACTCAATGTAATAGATTATAAAACAACAACAATAATAACACACATACACATATACGCCGATACTCATCTAACAAGAGAGTAGTAATAGTAGATGGCACTTAAACATCAAAGAATTTTCACTTACAAAACACTCAATGGAAATATAAGAGCAAATCTCTTTCTGTGTGAGTTAGTGTGCATGTGTGTATGTGTATGAAACGGAAATACTTGTATAAGTGAAAGCTGTAATACAAACACCCACATATTACTGAAAAACACAAACAAGGATTTTATCTACTGAAAACAACATCAGATGTTGTTTGTCGTTGTTCTTGTTTTCTACTGCCAATAACTGCATAAGCAATTTACTTACAATATTTAGCAAAAGTAAACAAACACTTTACTCCACAAATATTTCTCCTTAACACCAAAACTTTGATTGAAAATATGAAAATATTGTATTAAGTTATAAACCTTAGAACTTTGCTAAGTAATATAACAGTACTTTTTTTACACACTGTAATTTATATACAATTTATTTATGTATGTACTTGTGAATGAGTTTAAGTGCGTATGCATTTCTACTTACGTTGTATCCTCAATAGTATCGTTATCTGATCGGAATCAGCAAAAGTCGATGTGATGCGCATTGCACGACATGTGTATTCACCAGCATCTGCTTGCGTTACATTCTTGATGTAGAGACCATTTGAGATGGGTCGATACTTTGTATTATTAGATACTGTAAATCAATCAAAAAGACATAAAATTTTTTTAATGGCATATGATTAAAAATGAAAGCAAGAAAAGAGAAAAATTGTTTATGAAAGTAAAAGAAACTTTTATAAAATTAAAAAAAGAATTCTTAAATTCTGGAAAATCTTTTTTTTTTTATTAAAAATAAAATATAAACTTTTTTTAAATCTAAGCTTTAATTTGAAATAAAGCAGCAAAAAAATTAGTTAATTAATTAAAATTCCATATCATTAATATTCCCTAAATTATTATTAATAACTACAGCGATTGATTAGCTGTTACAGAGTACATGCTGTCAGTTCCAGTTTTTTCAACAACTTTTCAATAACTTCAAGAGCAACGTATATAAAGGGTGGTCCAACCAAAACGCACGAAGTTAATTGTAAATAAAACAAACAGTTTTCAGAGAGTTATCTTAATATTTTTTTTCCTTTTTTAATGATAGAAGGATCGATGACAATTATGTGTGAAACAAATTATCGGCCAAATGCTCTCCACGGCTTCGGTGGCACACCCCTATCCGTCGGTCCATATTTTCAATGACTCTAAGGTGCCGCGTTATCTTACTCATTATCTCTTGAACTCTTCTTGGCTTATTGACATATACTTTTTCTTTTAAATATCCCCACGGAAAGAAGTTCAATGGTATCAAATCATAAGATCGTGGCGGCCAGTTAACATGTCACGACATAAGGTAACATGCCATTGAATTTCTCGCTCAAAACAGCCATTGTTTCGTAGGCTGTGTGGCCAGTGGCACCATCCTGTTGGAACCACATATCGTCCAGGTCACTTTCTGGCCAAAGAAGCCCGCTATCATCTCGCGATAGCCTACCTCATTTTCGAAGAAGTATGGCCCGATGACGTCTTCAGCCCACAAACCGCGCTAAACAGTCGCTCTTTGTGTATGCATCGGCTTTTCAACAATCACTCGTGGATTCTCATTTGCCCATACCTCATTTTCGAAGAAGTATGGCCCGACGACGTCTTCAGCCCACAAACCGCACCAAACAATCGCTCTTTATGAATGCACTGGCTTTTCAACAATCACTCGTGGATTCTCATTTGCCAATATACGGCAATTTTGCTTGTTAAAGAATCCACTGAAATTAAAGTGTGCCTCATCGCTGAAGATGAGTTTCTTTGTAAAGCCACTATTCACTTCTGTCTGTTCAACTAACCTTGCGGCGTATTAAGTAGGCTTCAGTTCTTTTGTCAATTGAAACTTGTTAGCGTGTAAATTGAAATTTATATTCAAAATTTTCATCAGTGATGTTCATGAGATGTTTAATTGTTGGACACGTCGACAAATTGAAGTTGACGGCGCTTCTGCCAACAGCAATGTTTTCCGCAGAACGAACCGGTCGAATTTCCTATAGACCAGGTTTGTTGAACTTTGCGAAAAATTCTCCCCGATTGTGTACACATTTGTTCGATTATGCTGACCAAAAAAAATCACGAAGTGCACGAAATGTATTTTTAATTTTAATGCCCATTTTCGTAAAAGACTTCGACAATCTTAACACGCTGCTCAATTGTGTATCTCCCCATGGTTAAATTTGTCAAATATTGAAACAAAAAAATGTCAATTTAAGTTGGTAGAAAAATTGGACGTTAAGGTGTCACCCCCAATTAACATCGTGCACGCTTTAAATTGAGAGCTTTTTTAGAGGTTCATAATTTTGAGTTGACAACATTGCTTTATTTGACAACCGACTTAACAGCTGATAGTTGCTTTTTGTTTAGTTAAGTTTGACATTTATTCTATAAACACATTCAAGGCTACCGGCCATCGACCACACGACTACAAAAGACGCTGGCTACAAGATTAGCGAAGTGACCAGCCACTTAATTATTTTTACAACTACAGCTACAAAATAAACATCTGATTTAACATATTGCACATAACCTAAACAAAGCATAACCTTTTTTTCGGTGGTGCTACATAATTATGTTTCGCGTTTTTAATGAATATATTGTATGTATTACGTTTTTAAAACGCCTATTTCATTAATTTTATTGTATTAACAGCACTAAACGGTTTGTTTTCGCCAAAAAAAAAGAAAAATATTTGCGTAAGTTGGCTATGGGCTAAAATAATTATTCTCATATGCATACATGTATTATATTTTTGACAGCTTGTAGTCGGTAGTCGGTAGCCTTGAATGTGTTCATTGCATTAATTATGAATAGACAGAGTAAAACAATAAGAATCTGAGCTGTTATTAATAATCCTCTTTGATCATTCCAATTGCTTTTAGTTTTTAATGCTACACATTTCATCAACTTTATAACAAAATTGCAATAAAACCACAAAGTAATTTTTTTTAGTTTTTATCATCACTTACTTGTTATAGACTCCCCATTGAAAAGCCATGAAATAGCAGGTGCCGGATCACCTCTAACCAGGCAATGAACAGTAGCATCACGACCTTCTCTAGCCGATTGTACAAGTTCCGTTTTATCAAATGATATTTTTTCTAAAAGAAAAAAATTGTTTTTTATTTTTCCAAAAATAAATAAAACAAATGTCAAGTTAGGCAATAGAAATAAATAGAGATTTAAAAAAAAGAAGCAAAAAAAAACTTGAAAAAAACATAAAAACATACTTTGAAATCGTACTGGTTATTTCGTCACTGGTATACAACTAAAAATCGTATTAAGACGGCAAACTTTGCTGTGGAATAATGGATGAGTTTTTTTGAATAAATGGTTTGGTTGTTGGTTGAATGCTTGACCGACTGGTTTATAAATAAACAAAAGCAGTTCGTCCTTGTTGTTACACTCTATTGTCCTGGCCACACAAAAATAAAGCCAGTATGTAACAACCATAAAGCCAAGCGTAAATTGACAACAGGATTTAACCAGAAGCAAAAATGAAATAAAAAAGTTAGAAAAAAACCATCAACATAAAACTTGTTTCAAATCATATGGCGGAGAGTACATGTTCGCTATTCATTGTCGCAAAGAAAAATGAGATGAATTTTGGTAAAAGAAAAATATTAAATTTAAAAAAGAACTTAAAAGTAAAAAAGGAAATATAAAAAGAAAAAAGCTGATGAAAAATTGTCTAGAATTGCAATTGCAACAGTAAAATAAAAAAATACATACGATAGACTAATAACTCAAAGGATATATGCTCTTTTATATCTTTTGAATTTACTTCACATGTCCAATTGCCCTTGTCCTCCAGTGCAATATGTTCAAAGAATAGGGCCAATGAACCTGTAAAGATAAAAAATGAAATTGAAAAACTTAACAATAGAAATAAAGTATGTTTATATAGGTATGTATGTATATCGTATAAGCCTATAAAAAGGATTTTCATTTATAAAGGATTTTAAATAAAAAAAAAATTAAGACAAAATCCTTTAAAGAAATACTCGTTAAATTTACATTATACACTACATATTGGATTAGACCGAACTTGTGTTATTCACGAGATAGCACAAACTGCCTTCATTTAGAATACACAGATTGTATCAAGTAGGCCATCAATCGGTTTAAATTTGAACCAGCGATTATTTCGAATCCGGCAATATCTACGTCATTCTATTCTGTCACAAAACTTGGTATATTATCTGCACAGAACGAAATGAATCGATTTACGCTTGAGCATCGTTGGGACTTATTGGAAATTTATTTCCAAAGCAAAGACAAAAAAAAAAATAAAATCATCTTTTCGGATGAAGCTCAATTTCATCTTGGTGGGTACGTTAATAAGCATAATTGCCGTATTTGAACTCAGAAAACGCAAATGTGGTCTTACAGAAGCCAATGAACCCATTACGAGTGACTGTTTGGTGCGGCTTGTGAAGTGGAGGAGCCCATATTTCTTTGAAAAAATGGACGGCGCAGCCATTACGATCAATAGAGACACCTATCGCACCATGGTAACTGATTTCTTTGTGCTCGCTCTTCATTGTATTGATGTGAACGATGTTTGGTTTCAACAGGATGGTGCAACTTGCCACATATCAATCGATTTATTGCGCTAGACATCTGGCATGTGGGCTTGTATTTTCCCCGAGTCTGCTGACTTTGCGCAATCCTTTAGACTACCGAAATTCTCTAGAATACTTCAGTCAAAGGTTTTTTGCGAGCATGCTGGCTTGTAGGATGCTGAGAGAATGAGGTGGAAAGTTTACAATTTTCTCTGATAATTAGCCGTCTATCAGGGCCATTGTAATGCTTATTAGTAAATCAACCTTAGTTCTTCAATGTAAAGAGGGGGTGAAGCTCCTCATTACATTGAAAAGGTTTATGAACTTTGCTAGGAGGGCCTCGATGGATGTGAAATCTCTCACATCCCTTTCTGACATCTGCTGCATATGACGTTAGTTAAAGGGGAAATCTATAGCTTTTCCGTGAAAGACACAGAACAGGTGGAGTTTCCACTTCTCTTGTGCTATCTGGAGAGTCCATGGCCTCAATATGATAGTGTCAGGACACGGAAACTACTGAAATTCAACTCCCCCGCCACTCTATTTCGCACAAGAAGATAATGTAATGATAATAGTTTGCAAATAACTGAAGTAATTGAAGACATACGCTATGTGCTAGTTTCTTACTATTTAGAAGGAAAAACAGCAGCACAAACAAGCCAAATAATTATTAAAATATTATGTTGTTTATGGCCACCACAACAGATTGAGACTGCAAATGAAGTCAGTAATCTTATTATGTTATAGAAGAAATTTTCTTTTTCGGAATCACCTCTCATTCAATAATTCTTTAAGCTGAAGTAACCGGGCACTCACAAAAATGTCCGGGCATAAATCGTGCAGAATCTACACCAATCAGATTCAACATTTTCCAAAATACACTGATGGTATCTAAGACCATAATGGACGGTAAATAAACCTATTGCTCCTTTGAGCCCGCTCTTATTGAGCGACAATAGCCTTCTGCATCTACCGAGAAAAGGCGAAATAAAACTTTTCATCTGTATCATACCGGGGGCACTCCTCCAAAGCTGAGCGAATTCTCCCTCATCTCAAGAGTCAATCCTCCCTCTTGCGTATCCCACAGAGACACCGAAAAATGACTAAGGTCCAATAAAAACTCGACGAGTTGCCTTGTTCGCTAAACAGTCAACCTTTTCGTTCCCAGGATAGCCCTCATGACCAGAGTATACCTGTTGTCAATGCCATGTTTATTGAGAGATGTCACGCAGTCCATAATAATCTTTGACCCGACATCACATGATGACTAAACCCCCAAGGTAGCCTGACTATTCGATAAATACTCAAACCTTTCGATTTTCTCCTCAAACATTCCCAAACACACAAAAATGGCGTAAGCATGCGTCTGGAATATCAATAGGTATTTGCCCATAGACAAATCTTTTTAGAAATTATGGACAACCGCTCACCGCCAGTCTCTTTTGATACATTAGTGAACCAAACTTGTGGCCGATATTACGCTAGTACGATTTGTTCAACCATAAATTACCTTCGGGTTTAAGGATCCCATAGTTTCAGCCCAGCATCAAAATGGGCGACATATAATAATTTATTTTAACATATAATAATTTATCATACACTCGCAATATACGCATGTACCCCACCATGTAGCCATCCTTCAAACCTGAGATATCAGGCAATCTAAGATAACATTTGCATACTTTTTCCATAGCAAGCGTGGAACAAGTCTTTATTACACCCATGAAACACAAGTAAGGCAATAAGATTGCACACCGTAGAACCCACGCATTGTCCTGCTTCGTTCAAGGCCACCATGTTAAGTCAGTATTGGTCTTATAATTGTAACGAAAGATGAGTATATTCTTCGTACTTTTTTTCGTCCGTCACTCCTCTAGGGAGCATATTGGCTTTCCAAAAAGCATCCTTTCATTCATCAATTTGATCTTTCAAGTTAAGTATGTGATCAAACCACTGTAGCCACCTCTATATGTATAATTGTGTAGTGGTAAATATGCTTGCCAATTGGTGATGATTTTTACGTCAGCATTGTACTTTTTTCCCAGTAGTTGGTGTTTTTTCCTGATCATTCGTCTGATGTTTATCATTATCGCCAGAAGTAAGCTGGAAGGTCAGGGTGGCTTCTTGTTTATATTTTAGATGGAGTTGTCTGCAGGGAAGCTGAAGCCTCCCTATTAAACACTCAAAACCACACTTATATTTTTTTTCATCATGTCTTTTGCTGGGGCTCGAACCTGGGTCGCTAGTGTTTTATGCGTGCGCTTTAATCACTACACCACGCCACCACACGTTTTACCATAGAGGCTCTGGCGGGCATAATGTGCTCCTTTTTGGTAACATAAGTGTTTTTCCGCCTTTTTGGTAACATAAGTGTTTTTCCTATGTGTGGGTCCTATCCAGAATAATCCCCAGATATTCCGTTTTATTTCAGAATTCAATAGTCGAGCTGCTTATTATTATCTCATGGTGTCTCATATTCCTAAGTCTAGTAAAAGATACAATCACCCTTCTTGTAGGGTTTGTAGTTAGCACCATCTCTCTGTACCAGCTGAATGTTACACACAGACAAATTTAGGTGCGATTCGATATAGTTACGTCCTCCAGTCCGACCACCAAGATGACCAGATCAAAAATACAGAACCCCAAGTTAATAAGCTTTTCCAAATGTTAATCAATGACCAATGTCCACAGTCACCTTGTGGACCTCGATGGCCGTCGATGAACCATACAGATCCAGCTTAACAAGGGTAGATGCCAGCATCTTTCTTATCCAGCTTCTTAATATGTGAAATTTACGAGTAAACTCCAAATAAATTTCCGTTCCGAAAATTTTTATGTCGAAGTTGAAATGTCCAACTGAAGCAAGCAAGCTGACAGCAGACAATAAGAAAATGAAATTTTATCCCCATAACAATTTAGAATCATTTAAAAAAATACTTGCTGCTTAAAGAAGCTCTTTATTTTATTATTATTTTTTTTTTTTTTATTACATTTGCCAAATTAATTAAGGCAAGAAAACATGACTACCCGAATTACCATCACAATGAATCGCTGCTAAAGCGTAAAGAATTGTACCACTTATGAGGTGGATCATTGTAGGTGATTGATCGGAGTTAAAACGCATCGCGGTCTAGCGGATCTTTTGTTGAGGCTACGAATGCCAATTGTCCCAATCGATTGGGGGACAAATGCCCTTTTAACAGTTACGATACCCAACCAAAAAAATACATTTTATGAACCGTGATAACAAGGCACTCAAAAAAACCTATTCATCATACCCTGTGCAGAATCTGCACTGATCGGTCGCAACATTTCATTGTGGGTGATAATATATTAATTCCCATAACATTCCATGAAGAAATGGTCTTCTCTCAGTCAGTGAACTGCACCCGATTCTATTTTTAGACTCATTGAAGGGGACCTACAGTTTAACGCCGGCTCCGGACGACATATGCATTAGAGAAGTTTTCAATAGTATTTATACTCATAACCAGTTACTAGCTAATGTTATGAGGTGATACCGCTGTTGAAAAAAATATTTCTTTTTCAGATTTTCTAGCCTGGTACTGAACCAACAACATTCTAGTTGGTAGGCGGGTGTCTTACCTAAAGTATTGATTAACGGCAAACAAGATTTGATTAAAAGTTTAGGGGACTAGAAGTCAGTTGTCCGTTATACGAACCTACAACCTGATGAAACAATCAATTGTGATCAAAAAAACTGAAGTGGAATCCTCATAGATTTACGTACGTCTCCGTTTAAAGTCCGCCACCCAATATTACATAGTCGTAAACGAATGATCTGGCTCCCTCAGAGCAAAATCCAACTCTGCTTTAATATTGGTTGAGGTAAGACCAACCAAATAGAAGTAAAGTAAAAGTTACATAACGGTAGCTAATCTATCGGTCGGATCGCCCTAATTTTGGTACAGCCATCGTAAAGGTTTCTTAAATAAAATTTTGTAAATTTATTTTAAGCAATTTATTGCTAAAATAACTGTTATACTTACCTCCCCTTTTCTCCACATGTACCCTGCCCTTGGTGTTTTCTCGAACAACACCATTTGGATCTTTCCATTTCGTCTCTAAATCTGTTTGTACTGTATTCAATAGAAGTGACGATGATGTTAATTGTGGTGCTTCTGCGGATGACAGCGATGATGATAATGTTGCAGTTGATGATACTGTTGTTGATGTTGTTGTTGCTGGCTCTCTCTGTTTTATGTTACAAAATATTATAAAGGAAGCATTTACAAAATGTGGTATGGATGGCTGGGATGGTGTTAAATAGAGGATATAATTTTCGCCATTTTTACTACCATCCGAACTTCTACGACTTCTGTTGCTATCGTTTTTGTTTGGAGCGGGAGAACTAATAGTGGTGCTGCGTGTACTATTGCTTATTTCTCCCCATACGGCAACTGCAAAAAAACGAGTAAAATGTTATTTAAGAAGCCACAATTGAAAAATATTTTATCAAAATTATTGATATGGAGATCCAATTTATTTATTTTTAAAACGATTTCTTTTAAATCTTTACAACTGTATAAAATCTATTGGGAAAAGTTCTTAACCTCTTTCATAATTATTGTAGCAGACATTTAATAAAACGAAGTAAAAACTTAACTCAGCATTTAAATCATCTTACAAAAATAAAATGCAAAAATGCAAATAAATTCATTAAAGAACTCATTTTTTGTGGCTCTAAAGGCATACAAATGCAAAATGTTTGCTAACGCTTTTCTCCTCTTCATTTTGCGTGCATTCAAATGTTGTTGTTGAAAGATGACAAAACCGATTTCGATTACAGGCACGTCGATTTCGTTCCATCAATAATAAAGGGTGTCCCAAAATTAACGCAAGATTTTTTATTGAATCATAAAGTACGTATGAAAATGCTCCATTTTTACTAACCATAAACTATCAGCTGTCGAATTGTTTTTTAGGGTTGCCAACACTTTACTGCACAAATGGTGATAAGTTCAAGTATTGCTTTAATTTTGGGACACCCTTTATGTGTGTTGGTGATTGTGGATAATAAATATTTAAATATCCTGTATTTTGTAAATATAATTTTGTATGTTAAGCTACGTAAAGGGTGTCCAAAATTAAGGTATCATTTTAATTTTAATAAAAAAAACTTTTTTCAGATACTAAAAATGTTAGTATTTCAGTTGATTACAAAAAGGTTCCGGTTAAAAATGATATATTATGTCCCCTTACTGGCTCGGCAGACTCCCAATCATTTACTAAAATTATCAATCACATTTTTCAATAAACTCTTGTCAATGAATGTTATCTGCTCGATAATGTTAGTTTTAAGCTCCTGAACTGTTGTAGGATTATTGCTGTACACTTTCGATTTCAGAAAAAAAACAAAAAATCTAAAGGTGGCAAATCGCACGATCTTGGTAGCCAATTTACTCCTCCTCTACGAGAAATAATGAGATTTTTCAACTATTCTTTCGAAGGATTCATTGTTTCTCTTGCTGAGTGACAAGTGGCACCATTCTGTTGAAACCACATATTCTCTACATCTAAATCATAAATTTTTCGCCACATAAATCTTCGATTCATCTCCCTGTAGCCTTTTCGATTGATCGCAATCTCATTTTCGTTAAAAAAAAATGGTCCAATGATTTCTCCGGACCGCAAACAATCACCAGACCGTAACTATTTGTGGATATAACGGTTGATCTAAGACAACTCTTGGATTCTCTTCATCCTAAATGCAGTAATTCTACTTTTTGACGTAAACATTGAGCTGGAAATGGGCTTCGTCGGTGAAGATTATTTTGTTGAAAAAATTTTCATTTTCCTCTCTTTTTTGAATGGCCCAAGAAACGAATTATTGGCGTAATGCGTGGTCAGCTTATCGGGTCTGCTGAATCTTATAAGCCTTTAAATGGAGATCACGATGTAAAATGTTGAATAATGTGGATCGTTTGATGTTTAATTGCTGCGAACGATGACGAATGGATATTTTTAGATCTTCTTCAACACTTCTGCTCACAGCTGCTAAATTCTCGGTTGAAAGACGACAACATTGATAAGTTCTGTTTCTGTTATCAAGAACGGACCCAGTTTCTTCAAATTTCTCAAACATCAGCTTGATGGTAGACATAAATGGCAGCAAAATTAAAATGACAACACATAGAAGACCTCCTTTATAATAAAACTAGCGTGCATCGATACTCCTATCTTACTTTTTATATTTGTTATCATTTTTCCCTGTTTTTCCAATTTCTCCCTTACGGTCCATTTTAAAAATTTCAAAATAATTTGTTCTGTGTACAGATATGCACATCGGGTGTTCGGGTTCATAACACTGAGTTGACAACCGATTTAACAGCTGATAGTTGCTCTTTGTTTCATTAAAATTTTTTTTAAAATAGTGGTTTTGTTGGTCAAAGTTGTAAATTCAAAATTTTGTTTTCCGATGAGGCACATTTGTGGTTGAATGGGTGTGTAAATAAGCAGAATTGTTGCACAAGTTATGACCAAACACCATTACATCCACAGAAAACTACCGTTTAGTGCTCTTTATGGGCTGGCGATGTCTTCAAAAACGATGATAGTCACAATGTTACTATCAATGGTGAACGATATAGGATCATGCTTAGAAATGTTTTCGTACCTTTATTAGCTGACACTAATCTTGCTGACATGTGGTTCCAATAGGACGGAGCCACATACCACAGAGCGCGCGCCACATTTGATTTACTCAAAAAAAAAACTTTTAATAAAAGAGTAAATTCACGTAATGGTCCAATTAGTCCAACAAGATTGTGTGGTTTAACCCGATTGGGGTTATGTAAAGTCACTTCGTCATTCCCAAGTTATGTTGACGTAACTCCCAAAAATTTTCGATAATTAAAGTTAAAAGTTTATCAATTTGTACACAAAAAAATGGAGTAGTCGTAGTGTAAATAATCTTTAATCGAATAGTGTAAAAATTTCTTAAGTCATGGAGGAAATTTTGGAATGTTTATACATTTTAAGTTTCAAAAAACAGATAAGATTTTACCGTATAACCCACTTTTTGTAAAATATTTGTTAATATATCATACATCAAAATAAACCGATAAAAATGTTAGGCTTTGTTTCTTATGTGGAATATCCATAACAACCAGATGTACCAACTTAACAAAAAAAAAAAAAAAGAAAACTTAAATCGGAACGATGGAACCACCACACGGGGGTTATTTTGATCAAGGTAGATGCCAATAATATTCGTGGCAATATAGAAATTTATGTTAATAGTCTAGCAGCGGTTCTATCTTTGAATATACGAATACATTTCTATGAAACGGACAATATAAGAATATGCTGTCAGAGATGGGTCGTCTATCGAATATTAACTTAGTTTTGGTCGCTGCGCGTCGCGATAGAGCAACAAGTTAACTAGAAGGCGAACTGCTTTAAATATGTTCAACCCGGATTTTGGCGCTATTTTGCTGGATTTTATCAAGCGTGGTATCTTTTTCTTCAGCAGAGTGAAAATAGATGGCGTAATATGTACGGCGATTTATAGGGTGGCTAAGTTGATGTAGCCCTTAATTAACGAAAGATATTCTACACAATTTATGAGCCGTAATAGACATGTTGTTGTTAGTGATAACTGGATATTATTGGTTGCTATGGGTGCTAGGTGAGCACTCAGCTCGGCTTAAATTTATCTTTAGCGATTATTGTTGTAATTGCAATAATAGGGAAAAGAGATCCTTCTCCTTAGGTCTGGGCGAAATGACCTTCTGAACTATCTCACGGCTACAGGCTGGATCTAATAATACATTTGCATACATTACGTTATAAATAACAGTACATCTGTCGAATGTTGTTGTCTTATCAAAGCGAAGTCCTTTCGATTTTAGTTGACAGTTTGCCTGCGTGGACTATCAACGAAACCAATTCAAATTACCTTTTTTTGCCAATTATTTTTATTAGAGAATATTTCTACTTAATGACTAATAAGTCATATGTACATCTACGTGTATATTATCAGTATCATGTTACTTAACAGACTTAGTCGCAAATAGCTTCTCTAGTCCCACAGTAGTAAAAGTAGCTCATCAATATTTGGAACACATTTGGCGATAGGGAATAGAAAAAGAGAATAAACTATTATATCCTAGAATAGTTATTTATTTACTTAAACATTTAGTACCTTTTAATATCCACCTAGCCCTTACCTCTCTTCCTATTACCTTATAAAATAGCAGAATATCTAAAGTGGAACAATAGTAGAATGAAGCAATGAATGAATGTATGAGTGAATGAATGAACGAATAAAGGAAGAAAACAGAAAATCCTGTCATAAATCTCGGTAAATATTTAGAACATAAATTATAGTCTGCGCATTGCAGATGCAGGCAGATTCAAATTCAGTGCAATGCAACTGAAAGTGTCTTCAGGGATTTTGTTGCAAATAATTTTAAATTTTTTTTTATTTTTCTGCTTTATTTTTGTTTATTTGTTGCATGAATACCAGTTTCAAGTTTTATTTCTTCATTTTATTTTTCTTTTATATTTTGTTTCTAAACAAAAAAATAAAAATAAAAAGACAAAATAAATAGAAAAACCAAATGCATTTTGTGACTTTATTTTTGTTGCCTTCCATTCCTATACAGTGGCATACATATAGGCAGAGACGCACTCATAGATAAATCTGTGTTTTTGAATATTTAGAACAAAAGTATTTGTGGTATGGCTTCTATATTTCAGAACTCGGTTAGTATAGTATTCATTACTTCTTCTACTCAACTGCTGCTAACAATCTTACAAATATATTTAAAGATTAATCCATACGAGTACATATATGTATGATGAGTGTTTTATACACTGGAAGAAATCAATGGTTTAAATCGTCTATTTCATACGATTTTCTAAATTCTTATGGAGATCGCTTGTTTTTATAAGTGATGGGTATACTATATATTGTGTTTGTGCTTAAGTCTAATTATATCGTTCAAATCAAAATCAATCTCTTAAATATATCCGTTTGTCTGTTCATGAAAATATTATTAATTAATCTCATATCGTATCGTAGAAAACAATCGATGAATACCAATCGATTTAAATTGCAGATTTTGCCCACATTCATTCTGACAAAAAATCATCATGAAACATGACGAAAATTGGTCCATTACTCTTCTAAGATGTAATAGGTTACGTTAGGTCTTTCTTCGAATGATTTATTAGTCTTATGAAATGAGGAATCCTGGTTCTAAATATGGTTTTTGCTTATTCGTGTTTATGATTTTTTGCATTTATGACGTATAGGATGTCTTTCGCCGAACTAGCGATAGTGATAACGATAACTATGAGATCAAACTGAGCTAGCATTTCCGTTCAGTAATCGTGAAATTCATATAAAAAAAATTGTGTTTAGAGATGCAACCCATTTCTGGTTAAATGGTTACGTCAATGATAAAAATTACCGATTTTGAAGCGAAGACATTCCTCAAGCCGTTAATGAATCACCATTCCTTCTTCTATGAGGGCTACATAACAACCTTTTTCGTCTTTAGCCTGAATTAGAATAGAATTCCGAGCGCTTAGATGGTGTGCGCTGTTCCTCCAATTTCTCACAACAAGTTTTAGAAAATCGTTCTCAACCTAATCGTTTTATTGGAGTTTCGGTTGTCCTCTTCTGCGCCTTTCCCAGGGTAAAATATCGAAAGTTTTGTTTTGCCGGAGCATCTTTATCCATGCGCACGACATGTCCAAGCCAACTCAAACGTTGTACTTTTACGTCGAACGACGTGCATGTCAGCATAAAGTTCATACAATTCGTGACTTGTTCGATGTCTATACTCGCCGCAAACGCAGACGGGGCTATATATTTTACGGAGAATTTTTCAAAATAAGCAAGGACCTGCCTTTACGGTTAATGACAAACGGAATCGAGCTATGTTGACTGAATTTCTGTCTCAAAACATTAATCAGCTAAACATCAACAATTGGTTCCAAGAAGGCACAACTTGCCATACAGCGCGCTTAACAATGATTTATTGCAAAGTGGTCCTGTTTATCGGCCCCTTCGATCGTGCGATTTAGTGCCTCCGGATGACGTTTTATAAGGATATGTTAAGTCATTAGTTTGTGCTGACAAACCAGCATCTCTTGAAGTATTGAAAGCTAATATTCAAGTCACCATTGATGACATAAAGCACGATTTATAAGAAAAAGTAGTCAAGAATTGGACTGTAACTCTTAGCCGCGGCGAACATATGTCGGAAACAGGCTTGTCAGATAGTCTTGATTTCGATTTACAAAAATGTTTATCAAGAATCAAGAAACGATATGGTTTGTCAAGATTTATTAAAGCTTTTCTTAACAAAGTTTTGTAAAAGGCTATTTAACATTTCAGTGAATTAAAGACAAAAAATGCCATTTTGATCGAATATATTTTGCCATTATTCCATCAGTGTAGAATTTCTGAGTATTCTGAGCCATCTATGAAATTTAAATTTACATAATGAAGAAAATTCTGCAAAGATCAAAACAAAAAAATTATAATCTGAAGATGCAAAGTCCAGTCAATGCATCAAAACTTCCAAGCCAAGTTCTCTCAGTTTCTGCCATAGTGAAACACAACACGTTTTCTGTTAATCAATTCTGGCTGTTTTAATTGAATTGTATCTTCAATCTTGTTAATTGTCGGCCGTAGACATCAGGAATCAATCATTTCAGTAGATTGTAGAAGTTCATAATGAACAATAATTTCTCTTCAATGCCACCAGACACACAGCATTGCTTTTCTTGGTATGAATTCTGGCTTTGCCGCCGTCTGCGAAGCTTCACTTTGCTTCGTTCATGATTATTATTATTAATTCCCATAACATTCCATGAAGGAACATAGGGACTTCTCTCAGTCGATTAGGTGCACCCGATTCTATTTTTAAACTCATTGAAAGGGACCTTCAGTTTAACGCCGGCTCCGAATGGCAAATGCATTAAAGTTTTCAATAGTAGTGATACTCATAACCAGTTACTAGCTAATGTTATGAGGTGATACCGCTGTCTGACCTGGTATTGAACCGACGACCTTCTGGTTAGTAGGCGGGTGTCTTACCCACCATACCACAGCGGCACCGCTTCGTTCATGATATTCTTCACATATTATTATCATATGAGACTAACATAACCAGAGATATTACATTTTAGAACCATCTACCGACAATTTGTAACCGAAGTTTTTTGAACACCAATATTTTTGACTGTCGAGATTTTTGTTCAAAATCAAGATTTTTTTCTATAAATGACAAGAATTCTGCAATGTTGAATCTGGCAACCCTAGTCGGAAATCATATTTAAAAAATTAATGTCATGAAATTATCTACCAGATTATAATAAAAAAAATCATTCTTATAACATATTTGTCTTGTATTATCATTTTAAGTTCTCAAGCTCTTAAAAAAATATCCTGTACCAAAATAATGAACCGATGTTATAAATTTTATTATAGACGTATTATCTTCTAAAAATCTCATAGAAATTCGAAGAAGCTAAACTTCCCTTATGAGTAATTCATCTGCCAGCATCTATGCAGGCTCAACTAAAGGAGATGGGAATTCATTAATTGCTTCAAGTTAAGGCTATAATGCCTGGTAGTAGCCTCTCGTTTCTGATATGTTGAGTACTTCCTAAACCTTACAATAGGTCTAACAGAAAAATATTCCCATGGCCGCATCTAATACAGGACAGTTACCTTCATTGCTTAGAACTCGAAGTTTATTTTTTTCTTCTATTCAGGCATCTGACTAGAAGGAAGAAAGAAAATGTTGCCCTAATCTCCACCAGTAGCTCAAACGCAAGATTTTACAGATCCCCAAACGTCAAGGCTAGCAAAAAATCACAGATGAGGGAGCAATTCCTACCCTAATTTAGGTTAAGTCCGTGGCTTTTTAAATTTTCCGCCTCTAAACTGAAATGGCAACGCTGCTCTTGTAAAACCCTTTTTTTCTCAGTTGACTCCTGACAAAAATTTTAGTTTGTATTTGATAGCCATTGATGGAAGACTAGCAGGTGACTTGAGGAGAAAATGGAACCAAGGCTAAATTGATAATATGGGAGCACAGCTCCACAATTTTCAATGATAAAAAAGTTCTTAAAAGTACTAAAATACGTTGTGGTGCATGGAAGATGCCGAATATTCTAGACGCCCAGTTGCGGTCTCTATACTCGTAATAATTGAAAAGATTGATGATCTGATGTTGGCCGATAGGATATTCAAATTGCGAGAGATTGAGGTAGCCATAGGCATCCTACATAGTCAATTTTACATGACTACTTGAGTATGAGAAAGCTTTGCCGCACTTCCTCACAATCGACCACGAACACAATCATGCGACAACTTTGCAGAAGTGTCTGGCGTTGCTTAGCAGAAATATTGATGAGTTTGTGCGCCGCTTCATAACCGTGGACGAAACGTTTATCCACCACATCTCATCAAAGATTAAACTGCAGTCAAAACAGTGGAAATAAATCGACGCCAAGAAAGGCCAAGATGGGTTTGTCAGCCATGGCGCTTTTTTATGATGCATGCGCTATAATCCACAGTTACTGCCTTCAAAAAGGTAAAACTATCAGTGGCGATTATAATGCCAACTTATTGATTCAATGTAATAAGGATGTAAGAAAAAAAAACTACCCTATTTCAACGAATTAGATAACGAATTGTTTCCTCATCCTTCTGCTTCTTGGTTTCAAACCTGATGAAATGGCTCGCAGAAACAGATTTAACTCCAACGATAAAATCATCTCAAAAAGAAATACCGAAGTCATAAAAATCGTATTTATATGGTAGGGATAAAAAATTCGAATCGATTGTGGCATGAGATGTGTGGCAAGCTGCATCATTCTCTTGAAACCAAACATCGTTCACATCAATACCATGAAGAGCGGGCACAAAGAAATCGGTTATCATGGTACGATAGGTGGGTCAATGATGCTACCGCTCCTCAAGCCACACCCAACAGTCACTCGTAATGGGTGCATTGGCTTCTGTAAGACCACGTTTGGGTTTTCTGAGCCCTAATTACGGCAATTTTGCTTATCAATAATATACAGAATTTTGTGACAGAATAGAATGACATAAGTATTGCCAGATTCGAAATATCCGCTGGTTCAAATTTAAACTTAACTTTAGACTTTACTTTGGACAATAGTTTTGTAAAGTTTGGATTTCAAATGTTTTGTAAAAGCATATGCTTCTAAACTAAAATGTGTTTTTACCCATAAAATTTAGATTAAAAAATTGATTTTTTTATAAGAACTTTCATCCTTTTATTTGTCTAACGTTATCAGTTTTACAAACATTTATCTTTGAGTGTATTTCTTGTATTCGTTTTTATTATTATATATTTTTCATACATTGTTTTCAAACAAAAAACTCTGTTGTTAAATCTTTCTTTTTTTTTTCTTTTTTTGTTTTTCTTTTCTTTCTTGCTCTCTTGTCTGTAAATTCTTCATCAAATAAAAGGAAATAAAAGGAAACAAAAGCTGGAGTTGCAAAGAATAGATTCGAGCTGAGTTGAGTTGCAATGCATTGCATTAAACTGACTCTGTGAATGAGTGTGTGTATGTGTTGTGAGAGATCAAGTTGCCATTTGACTTCCTGTGGATTTGCTTTCATTACAGTTGCTGCTGTTGCATTGCTTCTGAAGCATCTTGTATGGAACATCTCAATGTAAGTACATCATTTTCATTTTCTTCATCTTCATATTGTTATTTATTGTAATGGGCTCTATGCCAAACCCAAAAATGGAATTAAAGTTTTTCATCCTGTTTTTTCATTTGCTTTTCACTACGTTTTCTTTTGTTTTTCTTTGTACGTTTCCAATTTTTGGTTTTGAAACCTTTTTATTTTTATTTTATATTTTTTTGTGTGATTTCTGTTTAAGACTATTAAGTTGTACTTTTTGCTGCTATTATTGTTGAAATTTTATTGCCAAAGTCTGTTTTTTAGGGCAGTAATTTTTGTTTTTTTCATTTTCTTTTCTTTTTTTTTTTAGTTAAGATGTCTTAAAGATGGTGTTTTCTTTGTGCGTGTGACCAGCAGCAGTTGTAAAATAGTAGCCAGAACATTTTTTTATGGTCAGTCATTTGTAGTTACACCCTTTGTTTTTGGTTAGTTTTCCCCACCTCATTCAGTTGGTTCGGTTGGTTCGGTTAGTTGATTAGTCATGTAAATGTTTTATTAACTTCCTTAAAATATATTACACGCCTTCAGTTTGTAGCACAGCTTTGGTATTATCTTGTATTCATTTAATGCTTTTCTATTCTTAATTTTTATTTTATGTTTTCTTTTGTTTTATATTTATTTTCTTAAATTGTTATTGCCTTCAGTTTTTTGCTTTATTTAATAGAAATATCAATCCCCTCAATTGATGTGCCGCCATCAGTGAAGTAGGAAAAAACTGCTTAAATTTCGTTATTGCATGCAATCATTATTGCCTGATATGTCCCTGCTTAAGAACAACTCAAACAAATATTGAA
This sequence comes from Wohlfahrtia magnifica, assembly GCA_023159175.1. NCBI lineage: Eukaryota > Metazoa > Arthropoda > Insecta > Diptera > Sarcophagidae > Wohlfahrtia > Wohlfahrtia magnifica. The sequence goes on from JAKWBJ010000540.1 coordinate 244,301, forward strand.
GAAAAAAAGTACTGATTTTAAATTGAATTTTTTTTTATATAATTTTCTGTTACTCAAATGAATGCAGAATGAAAATAAAACGCTGATATAACAATACTTAAATAATTTAAATGCTTCCCTTAACACACGTAAACTTCAAAATTCATCTGATATTTATCTTTAAAATTTCATCATACAGTTAGTAATGCATAAGCATTAATGACTCCTTGATCAAAGTCCATTATCAAACCTTGGAAGATCAGTATTCATCTTAGTACTGTAACTGTAGTTACTTTTTGTCGAACCGACGGACGATCTATTTTTAAAAAACTCTCTAGCAGAACGATTTTGAAGTAAAATCATAAAAAAAAATTGTTTCTAGTTAAGCCTATTGTTAAAAAATAGAGCAAAATTAGGTATAAAAATAAAAATTTTTGAACAAAGTTTTGTGCTTTGAATCTAATTATGGCAATTTTGTTCCCCGAAGATCGCTATCATCCTATCATCCTACTTTACAGTTAGATATTTTTCCTTCAACTTACATCACTCCACTGAAAATAAATAGTACACAACGTGAAAAATTTTTATGCTTTTCGCGAGCGAACTACGCAAAATCTAATTCCTTACTATCCAGTGTTGATTGGAATTCTATTATTTCTGGTGATAACTTGGAAAATATAGTATCGAATTTTTATGGAGTTTTACATCACTGCATTTCTGCAGCGGTGCCTAAAATTCTGGTCCGAAGTAGGAAAGAACCACCATGGAGTAATGCATTTTTATCGAATATAAAATATAGGAAACATTAACTATTCAAAAGATATACTCGTAAGTTGTCTGTCTCTCATGCTGATTTTTTAAATTAGTGCTTTTTAAGATCTGAATATATTACCGTTAACAAATTTGCATACAACAGTTATTTAGGCAGGTTGAAAAGAAAAATGATTATTAACCCTAAAGCATTTTATAACTTTATTAACTCTAAACGCCGTGCTAATGCTTATTTTCCATATTTAAAATTTGGATCTCGCTGTGCTGAGGATGAGATATCTGTTAGTAACCTATTTGCGGATTTTTTTGCTACTACGTACTCTAATAAATCAATTGACATACATTTTTCTTCAATCGGTATTAATCAATCATATTTAATCAAACTTATGATCATTGCAGATTTCTTGTTATTCTGGTCCTGACGGAATATCTAAATGTATCCTTTAAAACTGCTCTGAACTTCTTTGTGGCCCTCTGACTTTAATTTTCAATAAGTCCCTTCAATTTGGAAAAACTCATTCATAATACCTTTAATTAAAAATGGAAACAAAATTGAAGTTTCGAATTATCGAGGAAACGCCGAGTTAAATGCAATACCAAAGCGTTTAGAAACGATTTTAACCGATAGCGTTTGTCATCAAGTTTTATCCCTTTTATCTTCATGTCAATATGGTTTTCGATAATTACAGTCTACAGCTACGAATATATTGGAACTTACTTCTGATATAAATGATGGTTTTATTCCTTCTAAGCAAACATATGTTATCTATACCGACTTCAGTAAAGCCTTTGACATTTTACTTTTTAAACTTTCATACATGGGATTTAGCAACAATTCAATTTGGTGGCTTAATTCGTATCCTTCTGACAGAATTTAATAAGTAAAACTTAAAAATGCCGTTTCTAAGGTTATTGACGTCCCTTCTGGAATGCCACAAGGCAGTCATTTGCGTCCTGTATTCTTTACATTATTTATCAACGACCTAACATCTGTAATTTGTAGTTCGAATGTTCTTACGTATGCGGATGACACATTTTTTTGACAAATTCAGTTTTATTCATACCAATATAAAATAGAAATATGGGAATTAATAATGGAATATGATATCTGGCAAAAGTCTATCTCTAGCACGTAGGCAGACGTTTGGTCTTTTCACAAAATTTGAACCACATTTTGCAACAAAGCTTCTCTTATGTCGTCAATGCAACGCCGGATAGCATCTTTCAGAAATCAGTTATTTGTGGTTTGTTCACGTAAAACCGGTCTTTCAAATGACCACAAATCACAAGAATAAGGAGGCCAATTAACATAGCAGATCGGAAAATTATGCGACCGGAAAATTTGTCATGCAATAACTGAATTGTTGGCTGGCTGTGTGGCTTGTGGCGCCGTCCTGCTGAAACCAAGTACACTGATGTCAACATTAGCCAATTTTGGCCACATAAAATTGATTATCATGGTTTGGTAGCGCAGAGAATTCACGGTGACGGCGTTTCCTTGCTCATTTTCGAAAAGATACGGGTGATACCGATGATGCCGCCTAACCACAAACCACACCATACGATCACTTTCTTCGGATGTAATGGTTTTTCGAGGACTATTTGTGGATTTTGCGACCACATATGTAACAATTTTGTTTGCTTACATAACGGCCTAATTGAAAATGGGCATCATCACTAAAGACGATTTTGTTGAAAACTGCGTTGTTCTCTCGTTCACCATTTTGATTACCAAATTTTTTACTAAATAAATATCAAAGGTAGACAGCACAATTCTTGACATTTCATCATTTGATAGCCAATTTACTTCCTAACATCAAATTTGCCTACCCTGTATTATTACTGTTTTGACACAGTAATTAGTTTAGGTTGCAGTTTAAGATCGCACATTAAAAATATGAGACGAATTTTCGATTACAGGACACTCCGATCTATTGCGTCCCTTCCGGTCTACAATTTGTTTAATAGATCTGTTGCCTTTCTAATGAACACTAGCAGATCTGAAACCCTATGTCTCTCCAAACATCTTCATTTAAACCCGTCAAAAACCTCACATTCATACAATATGTGTTCCGCTGTCTCTGATACCTGCGAAAACACAGTCTACAAACCTTGACTGCCATTCTTTTCAGATGCGCTCTTGGTCTACAATGGCCACTAAAAAAATTCGTCAGGAATTTCAAATCTGTCTTGTCATACGCCCGAATTGCGGGCTGATCACCGCCCTAGAGTGGCGAAGTCCTGTTTGAGCATTCTAATGCTCCAAGCGTCTGGCAGTTTTCCAATCCTTGATTATATTGTGGATGGTAGTAAGCAAGTTTCCGGAGCCATTTAGGGTGTTATGGAACTTTTCCTAGCCAACGCATTCGCTGTTTCGTTACCATCTATCCCACAGTGTCCTGGTACCTATAACTGTGTACTTAGTCGAAGATCACATTTTTGAATTGTCTCAATGTTCTCTCCCATGGCCAATGAATACCACTAGCAAAACCAATCATGTAGCCCAGACCATAGCTTTGTACGCCACCTGCTATTCATTTAGATCGAAGGTTTCTGCAGTCTCTGGCAGTGGCAAACAATGTGCTTGACTGTCTGCAGTTCGTTCTGCTTGCAAGAGCTGATGTCCCGTTACGATCCCTGTAATAATTCAAAGTTTTTTGCTTCCCCAGCAATAATTGAGTTCATAATTCGTACAGTTTTGGCTATAGAGACCTGTATGTCTTACAGCTACTCCTATCTCTCCTTCAGCCATAGGATTTACCTAAGATCCAATACCTTGGCGTCCTAAAGAGATGGCTCCTACTGTTCGACAGGCATGTCTGACGAATCCTATATAACCAATTTGTTGATACTGCAGTGATCACGTACCCAACACATACTGAACACATATTGGCCCATCAGCTTGCTAAGGGCCGTCCTGCAGTCACTAACCAACCTTTCACCCATCAGGGCTTTTTAGAGTTGCCTGACTGTCGGCTATAATCTGAGTTGCCTTAAGAGCAGCCAGGATTTCAGTAGTTGTCTGGTAATCTATACTTGAGCCTAATACCACTATTCGCAATATTTACCCCCGCTCTGGAGCACGTCCTCATTTTGCAGACTTCCCAACAATAAAACAGTTTAGCTGATCCTATACACTTGTCCCTTTCATGTATTATCACCCTGGATATCTTCTTGATATCAAACTGGTAACCTTATAATCCTGGCATAGTAGTGTGCCGCTATGGAGCGCTACGTAAGATACCCGCCTACCAGCCTCAGTGCAATAACAGGCCAGACAATGTAAAAAAGAAAATTGTTTCAGCAGCGGTCTCACCAAATAACATAAGCTACTAAATGGGTATGAGTATTACGAAGGGTAGTATTTATATTTCAGGAATAGCAAATAATAACAAATATTTTTAAGTAAAGTGGCTTTATTGTTTTTCAAAATATTCCCCTTAATGATCAATACACTTTTGTATTCGTTGAAACCATTTCTCAAAGTAGTTTTTCCATTCCTCTTGAGATACTACCAAAACATGGTTTTTTGACGTTTCAACTGCTTCTTAGACGCTTGTAAATCGTTGACTACTCAGTTTACCTTTGATTTTCGGGAACAAGAAGAAGTTAATGAGTGTTAAGTCCAGACTGTACGGAGGAGATATCAATTCGATGTTTTGACTGCTCAAGAATTCACCTGACGACATGTGTGAAAGCTAGCATTGTAATGATGGAGAATGATTCGTGTTCGGCGGTTGATTTTACGAATTTCTCCTAGGACTTCCGGCAAGCAAATAGTCGTGTACCACTCAGAATTGATCGTCCTACGTTGCTTAAGCGGGGACGTACAATTATCCAGGAACTAAGACAAAACCATCTAACATGGGAAGAAGCAAAATCAACAGCGGTGAACCCTGTAAGATGGCGAAGGCATATGCTCCCATGAGGAATAACGAGAAAAAAACAACTAATATACTGCTTAAAGAATTGCAAAAAAATTAAAATTAAAAAATTGAACAAAAGCTTTAATTTTTTGGGTTCCTTGTGTCCATGATACCAAATACAAAACTTGAAGATCCGTTTATTTCTATCTATGCAATGCCAGAAGATCAAACCTACGATATGATATGGGTCATAATTTTAAAATTTGTTACTAAGAGGAAGGACTAATTACAAAGGTTTTAGTTGAAATCAATCTACATCTCCACCCAATCTGAAGAAATCCAACGTGGCGTTGTCCAATTTACTGATCATTTTTCCTGTCAAGAAACTACCGACAATTACACCCACGCTGACTCTTACGCTTTCCCGATTCATATCCAGAAGTTGCTTTGATTCTGTCAGTGTCAGACTGTGGCACAATGTCCTAACAACCCTGCAGTCCAAACTGTTTTGTCAGCCATGATTCGTTTTGCCGAGAGTCCAACACCAATTGCCTCTAAAGTAAGATCCTACTAAAATAAGGGGTGTATTTTATAGAGGTATAGAACTTTAAGTTGCAATAAAACAACGATGGATTATTCGATTGACATGAATTTTATTTATCCGAAAGATAATCTTGTGGCATTACATTTTAAATATGATTTCTGGCATATGACCGCCACGGCTGGCGCGGATGTAGTCCAATCTGGACATTCAATTTTCGATGAAATTAGGCGGTCACCAAACGTGTCTTTCAATAAATCTATTGTGGCTCGAGCTATGTGATATGTTGCGCCGTCTTGTTGAAACCACATCTCCTGGACATCATGGATATTCAATTCAGGAATGAAAAAGTTAGTAATCATGGCTCTATACCGGTCACCATTGACTGTAACGTTCTGGCCACCATCGTTTTTGAAAAAGTACGGACCAATGATTCCACCAGCCCTTAAAGCGCACCAAACAGTCAGTTTTTCTGGATGTAACGGTGCTTCCACATACACTTGAGGATTACCTTCACTCCAAATACGGCAGTTTTGTTTGTTGACGTAGCCATTCAACCAGAAGTGCGATTCATCGCTAAACAAAATTCGCCTATGAAAATCGCGAACAACGATAATCTCGTTTTGGGCCCATTCGACGAATCTACAGCGGGCGTGAGTCTATTCACGATGAATTGCCAAACCAAACTGAGAATAAATCACTTGACCGCTGTTAAAGCGGTCGCCATCTTGAAAAGTAACGCCAACTTAAAGTTCTATACCTCTATAAAAAACACGCTCTACTATCGGAGGACACCTTTAGCTGAGATCTTCGAGACACTGCGAGCTAGATCGTCAACTGTTTCATTGCCATGGAATACCGTTCCCAGGTAAACAGCAGAGTCTAATGTTGTAGGAGTCTATTAATATTATCAAACTGCTCTTCACTGAATTACCAGCCCGGACCTGACATAATATCCCGTCAAAACCAGAGTGCAGCCTGACTATCCGCACAAATATTTACATCCGAATTTCTGTCAACGTTCTCCTCCACCAGTCACGAGGCGTTTAGAATACTTAATACATCGACTTGTAAAATGCTGCAACTATCATATTGTCTATATGACTTTCTGATATCCGTTTTCAAAAAGTAGACTCCCATCTCCGCGCCTACCTGCATTATCGAGCTATCAGAACGATCGCCCTGGCTCCATGAAACCTATTTGCTCCAAACAGAGGTCCCTACTATGAATTTTCAATATCAAGAATAAACCCAAAGTCGATCGCTCTCCCAATATAGTTCTGAATTAGATTGGATAAATTCCGTCGGCTCAAAAATGTTCCAATAATACTCATAGCTGAGTCCTAAAAAATATTAAGTCAACAAAAGTTATGAATTCTTTAGTTATAAAAAGGCAATAAAAAATATTTTAGTTTAATTCCCCCACTATTTTTATTTTATATAATAAAAGGATGAGAAATATCCCTTTACACAGAAGTTAGGCAAGACCATTAAAACTTCTAAGAAAAGTAATTAGCAAGAAAACATACAAATAATAAAAAAATATTATTATTCTTAAAAATTAACAATATAAACTCATTCTAAACCCTTTGCCCATCAAAAGAAAGATATCTGTTTTATGAATAAACCATTTAATAAATTCATTAATTATAACCATCGTAAGTATTTATTTTTTTTATTTTTTTATTTCGCTTCAATCATAGAAGAAAAAAGAGCCTTTTATGCATAAATTCTTCTTTACGGCTCATTAAATTTTATTGCCCGCATTAAAAATTTTGGCCCACCTTTTTATGACCGTTGGCCGTGACTGCTTAAGGCAACTAAAAATTTTAGCCATTTATTCTGTACATTCTAGATAATCAAATGAATTGGTTTTCTTATTTCTTTTTCGTGCACACACGAAATCAATGAATTGATGGGTTTTACTTTCACTGATGGCTGGATGCCATATCATGCTCACGTTAAACGGCAGTGTATTTCCTTAAATGTTGCAATTCAATTAAAAAAAGTAAAACTGCGAGTAAAGGAAATTCAAACTGATACGCTATATCGTAATCAAATTGTAAGATAGTATTACTTAGCAAAACGTTAGACGTTAGATTAAATTTTGCTTATTGGTTGTATGAGATGTACTGGGAAAAGTAAGAAATTATAGACACAATCCTTAAGTGCTCTTATGAAAGTGGTCAATTAAAAATTTTCCCTAAAACGTATGCATAAAATTAATTTTCTTATACTATATGTAAAAATGAATGTGTGTTTGTATGTATGTATGTATAATATGTTTGAAGCTTATAGATAGTTAACGACAAAACCGCTTTTCTTGAAATTGTTACAATACATCAGTATTGCCACCTACAGCATTATGAGCTGCACACAACCGGCATCAAAACTACACATATGAAGAAAAATTATACACAAAATTCTGTTTTTATGAATAATATATACCGACAGTGACTTCAAGGTATAAACGGACAAGAGTTTTTTCATAGAAAAGTCTTCTAAACATAAAAATATATTATATATTAAGATTTTTGGTGCCTTAATTACACATAAAATGTTACCCTTTTAGGGATAATAGGAAAAGCAGTATTTAATCCAATAATAACTGCAAGTTTCATCAGAAACATAAAAACTCATTTTTTGAGCTCAACGCATAGTCGATCAAAGCAAAGTATAAATACTCCAATTGTAATAGTCGAACAGTTAATGACAGTTTACATATATTGTATGTACTTTGTAAGCCAGAACAGACAATAAGTACTTACGATTTTATTTTAACGAATTTTAACATTCTTCCCGCTCTAGGGAGTTTTGAACTTTTAATAATATCAACTTAAGCTGAACTAGTGTGTTAAGATTTTTCTAATAAACACTTTTAGCCAATTTTTTCCAAAGCTGTTCAATTACTTTAGCTTCTTGGCTCTGCGCAGCTGTTTCCTTAAGTTTTGGTCAGGTACAGATCGTTGTCTTGATAGAATGGAAAATTGTTTGCAATACCCACTCTCCCTTCACTTTGCTTCATATATCCTTTCGAATGTATATATATATAGAAGTATACAGGATACGTTGGGGATGGTCTGTGGATAGTTTATGTGAAGTATACACGAAATCAGCCCAGTGGTTCCAGAGATATGCAGAGATATCACATATTATGATTTTTTATTGTCACTTGGAAAGTTACCAAACCATGTATCGTAATGTTTTGTGTGTACAATCACATTCGGTCTTTCTAGTGAAATATTGTTTGTTGTATATCTAGAAAACGGTAATAGTGAAGGTTTCTAAATTTGATCCAAATAATTTTGTGATCAATATAAATCATTACTCAGAAAGTGGTCGAAATTTGATAAGTGGGAGTGGCACCTATCATACAAAATAAATATTGATTTTTGAGTATCTTTGGAACAATATTGGAAGGTTCTGCATTACATTTTTCTTATGAGGAATACATTCAATACATATACATCACAAAGGCTCCCGGCAACGCGGGAAGGATTACTGTAGTATTAAAATAAATAAAGTTGTTCACTTTACCAACAAAAATGTGAATTGTCACCAGCATTCAAGGTACAGTCCCAAACCATTCTTCATGCCTGACAGTAGTTTTGGCATTTTTATGATTAAATTTCGTTTCTTTGCAAATCAGGAAATGTCGCATGTCAAATTTTATATGACAAATATTCAAAATATAGCGATAAAAAAAGCACGATAGAACAAAAAGTAAAATTACACATGAAGCTAATTACATATTTCCCTGTATGTCTGGAAGATGAGTGGACATGGTCCCTTCCATACACACTAAATACTGATTTATGTCTATTTTGAAAACGGTAAAACTGGAAACTTATGAATTCGGCCTAATTGATTGCGAAGTCAATTCAAATCATCAGTCAAAAAGTGGTATGAACTAGATAAGTGGGTGTGGCACTTTTCATACATAGTACCTAGTAATTTTTGTATATTCTGCGAACGATAATAGTAGAAATTTCTTAAATTTGCTTCCACAACTTCGCAGACAATACACACCATCTGTCAATATGTCGAGGAGTGATTGTATAATAATTTATACTAATTGTGGAATTTTGGAGGTTCCGCCAAATAATTTCTTTTTTTTTTTGAAAATGCTATAAAAAAAACTACTGAATATTTTCTCAAATTTCTTTTTTTATTTGAAAGTACAAACCTTCCGGTTAATAATGGAAAATAATTTCACTCAAATGGCTGTCTCGGCTGGCCATGCAGTAGCCTACACAATCGGTCCAATTTTTAAGCACATTATCGATTGTGTGAAGTTGTATTTCACCAATGGCTTCACGAATATTGCCCTCTAAAGCGTCAATTGTCTCTAGCTTAGTGGTGTAACACTTATCTTTAACGGCACCCCACAAATAATAGTCCAACGGTGTCAAATCGCAGCCCCGAGGTGGCCAAACGACATCAGCTCTGCGGCTGATAATGCGTAAATTTTGAGGTGGCAAACTTTAACTGAACGTAGAAAATGTTCGGCATCTTTCTGCCACGATGAAATTCTTATAACCACTGTTTTACTATTTAATTTAATTAAAGCTTTAGAATTCCCATAGAATTCATCAAGCTTGGCCATGGCTTGGGTAATGGCTTTTTTTTCGCAAAAAATAATGCTAAATGAACACACTTTTTGCCATATTCTCCTCAAATTACTCAGTAATCTGCTATCAATGACTGTCAAACACAAACTAAATGATGCAGCTTGTTTAAATTGTAAGACAACTGAGAGCAGTGTTTCCCTTTCGGTTAAAAGGCGATCGGGCGAACTTATTGACCCGTCCTCATTTTATTAATGTAAATTTAAATGCAGTTCTATTTGTTTTAAGTGTTTGTAATAATTTTAATTAAGATTTAATTATTCAAACATACATATGCTTTCTTTTATAAAAAAATCCTGTTATATTATTTATTATTCGTATTATATATGCGAGATACTTTCTCTTTCCAAACAAATTTCATAATCGATCTTTTTTTGGTTTCAAATATAATTTATTTATTTGCAATATTCACTTTAAGTAAGAAAAATACGAGTACATTCATACATATACATATATTTTAATGTTACCTTAAACCAATTTTTAATAAATATTTTATGAACAAATTCAGGCAATTTATCATCTTACCAGTGCAGTTGTAATACTAAAATAGAAATTGTACATTCTCCTGCATCGTAAGATGAATTATCTCTCAACGAAATTTCCAAATTCTTTTACTCACACCTGACAAAAAGTTACTTTACTAATGCTTTTTAAGTGTATAAATAAAATTTATATTTTTTTTTTCTTATTTGTATTTTTCTCATAAAACTTTAAACCAGAGCTGTATAAGTGTAAATACTGTTTTAGATAATTAATACATCTGCACATTTTATGAGAAAAAGCCAAAGAGATGTACGTACAGCCGAAGCCCATGTAAACAAGAAGTATTTAAACAAATTAAGTCTATAAAACTAAATATTTGCAACATACAACATACATTATAAATGAGCACATACATATATACTCATTCATATATATAAATTTATTCCCCCTGTCTAAAATGTGGCATTAGATGATATTTAAGGATATTTATTTGCCAGCATATATGACTTACAAAAATGAGGGGGGAAAAACTAAAATTTTAAACAAAATAAACAGATGGGAAAGCAATTTAAATATTAAAATAAATTAAATTTTATATGCAGATATACATTTTATCTTATATGATATTTATTTTCATCAGCCTTCACATCCGCCTCTATCGACCCCTTTTCTATTTGCAAACGTACTCAGATTGTGTGCTGCAATTTATGCCACCCACACGTGCTCTATGAAAATTGAAAATAATTCACATTAAGTTTTAATATGAACATTGAACATGTTGCAAGTATGAATAGTACATTATATACATATGTACGTATGTACACGAGAACTAGTACTTGTGGCAATATGGTAGTAATAGCAAGTTGCAATCAAATAGTGGCAATAAAATGACATATAAACATGAAAAAAGTAATACATACACACACAAACATACAGACATTTATTCTGTATAAATATGATGTTGAAGTCGCACAAGAAGTAAAAAAAAAATTAAGAAGAAGAGAAAGAAGAAGAAGACACACAACTACAAGTGGCAGTTCACAAAATTTTATAACTTTTTCCATTTTGAAGAACTAATTCAGTATAATTTTTATTTCGTATTAAAAGCAAAAAAGTGCCAGTGTTTACAAATGTTTAAGACCCAATAGGGAAATCAATTGCAACACTGATTCAGTCTTAGCTAAATGTGTTAATTGGTGGCAGTGGAAGCAAAGCACATACATACATATATTTGTTGCTTCAACATTACAAATTCTAAAACAAGAATCGAAAGTATTAAAACTTTACATTATATCATGCAAAAACTACCAAAAAGACGTGAGTGACAAAAAAAATTTTACAGGAGAAGGTTTTTTTTAAATATCTTTTGATTTAGAGTATATACATACATAAGTATACATACATAAATACTTTTTACATTTTATAGCTATAAAATTTTATGTGATGAATGATAGAATACTATCGATTTTTATAAAAAACAAAAATCGATAATAATGGTGTTTAGGTCTTTTTGATGGTTATGGCTCTATATACTGTTTTTCTCTGTCACTCCTCTAAGAAGAATATTGGCTTTCCACATAACATTCATTCATTCATTACTTTGCTTCACTTTGAGTAATCAAGTTGATTTTCAAGCTTGTTAAAGGATTAATCTACTCTAGGTCGCCTCCATATGATTAGTGTAGCGGTGGTTGGTGTTACTTCCTTAGCCTTGTAATTTTTTCCCAGTAGGTGGCATTTTCTCCTAATCATTCGTCTGATAGCTTTTTATTATATCAGAAATAAGCTGGAGGAGGAGCTTCTTTAGATGGATTTGTTTGAAGGAAGGGTTGAAGTTTCTTTATTAAACATTCGAAACCGCAATTAAATTTTTCCGATATGTCCTCCTGTTGGGTATTCGAACATGGGCTGCATCTGATGTATGCCTGCGCTCTAACCACAACACCACGTCATCACCATATATCGGGTGTTTTTTTAGAGGTTCACAACTTTAAGTTGGCAACACTGCTTTATTTGACAACCGATTTATCATCTGACATTTGCTTTTTGTTAAGTTCGGCTTGACATTTCATGATGGATAGACTTACACTGAAGCAACGCTTGCAAATTGTTGATATTTTTTGTCAAAACAATGTTTCTGTTCTTTAAAATTCAAAATTTTGTTCTCCAATAAAGCCCATTTTTGGTTAAATGGGTATGTATATAAGCAGAGTTGTCGCATTGGGAGTGAGAATAATTCACTAGCTTTTGTCGAAATACCATTACATTCACAGAAAATTATTGTTTGCTGCACTTTATGTTCTGGCAGAGTCATTGGTCCATATGTCTTTCAAAACTATTACGGTCAAAATGTTACTGTCAGTGGTGCAAGGTATAGAGCAAGTTAGTGAATTTTTGCTGTGTGCGTTGCAGAGAAGAATTAAAAAGTTTAACAACTACATAAACAAACAATTTTAAAAAGCAAAGCGACATGCGTCTGCTCACATTGACATCTATTCTACAACTAACTAAAATTTGGTTCTGTTGGATACACCCAGCAAAATTGTTACCACATACATCTTTGATCAGAGACCACTGAGAATGTAAGTGGGACCCATCCTATTTACATTTATACAGCGTAAAATGGGTCCGATAGAACAGACAGGGTAAGCGAAGGTTGTCAAATATTTATATTTTCATTTTATTTATTTATCAAAAATTCAATAATGAAAATCCAGCTTATAGGCCATAATCGATTTCATATAAACTGCTCCAAATATTACACCACGCACACGTTTAGTCCACTTGCACTTTCAAAAACACTTTTCTTTTTAACATTTTAATTTGAAATTAGAAAAAACTGGCAAAATAGCAAACAAAATTTGTAATCGAAACTACAGTAACTATGTAATGCATTACAAAGCCATCCAAATCGAATGGTAGTGCGTGCGATAGCTTTTTTACTTCTAATATATATTTAATTTTACCATGTAATGACTCGTCCAAATTGGATGCTAGTTGTATGTGCTCAAAAACTGTGTTTCAATTTTTCTTAACGACATAATAGTATACAATCGGATGTGTTTCATTTGTAATAACTTCTGTGCGCTCTAGCTCATTCTCAGCCAGATAAGACTCATACGAGCTTATCTGTTTATATACGGTATAGGGACATGATCAATCTTGCTGCCATGTGGTTCATGCAGGACGGAGCCACATGCCACACAGCGCTCACTGTAATTGATTTACTCAAAGAAATTTTTGATAAAAAAATAATTTCACATAATGGTGCACCAAGATCGTGTGATTTAGCCTCATTGGGTTATTTTCTTTGGGGTTATGTAAAGTCACTTGTCTACATCAATCAGATGGTACCTTGTATGCGTCAGCCGTGGCGGTTACATGGCCGAAATCGTATTTAAACATTAATGTCACACAATTTTCTATCCAACATAGCCCCTTTTATAGATATGAAAAATATATTTTGTTGTTTAATTATAATTTAAACCGTAAAAAAATACCCGATATATTGTTACGTTTTAACCTTTTTAAAACATTTGAGTTCGCTTAAATTACCTTAGAATAAGAGAAACTCCGCTTTATTTTGTTGTTTTACAGTTTTAATTTTACTATACAATAACTTTTATACTTTTTGTCTTAAGACAGCACTTAATATTCGTTTATACAACACTTTTATTTTCGCTTTAGCACATCTTTATCTTACGACAGCTAAACGATAACTAACTGACACGTAAGTAAAGCAGCCCCTTATATAGCTAAATACCCACAGTTTGGAAGATTCAGGAAATATCGACCATCGTCTACTCTATTTCCATATCCGTTAATTAAAATGTAACGTAAAGATGGTCAATGTGTCAGTGCTGCCATACTGACAAGGTGACACAAAATATACCAAAATCCCACAACACAGTGTTGTATTTTTATTTTCGTAACAATATTATAAACAGAATTAATTTTTAAAACATGCCATATAAGTATTATGTACTTGAAAGTACCTCTTTCCAAATACTAATAATCATTATTTCAAAAATTTCAGAAACAGATCCTTGTTCTACTCGATAGCGTCTATCAGAATAACGGTATCACTTGCCACTTACGCACCATGTTATCAGTAGATTCCTGAACTTCTCGTTACATTTGAGAAAAAAGTCATCTTAGATGTTATCTCAAACCTACGTTTTATTTAGTCCCAATAAATTTTCGCACTATTTCTTTAACCATTTGTTATATTTTGATAATGGTAGTATACAATCAATACATTCCTAAGGGGCATTGTCAACATCAAACTAGGTGGCATACCCGAAAAAAAACGTTGACAAAAAAAAGAGAAAACTTGTACTGAATATGGCACAGAAAATAGAATATGGAACAACGTTTCTTCTGGCTTTTTTTCTCTTCTGACGTAACAAAGCGGAAATAATAATCAACTAAAAAATGATGTCAATGTAAAAAAAACGAACAAACTACGAAAAACTTTTACAAGCAAAACATAAAAAAACAGAGAAAGGACAACGATTTAAAATTGTCGTCTGGAAGTTAACTGAAATAAATGGCAACAAATTCAGAAAACTATAATAAAATGCAACAAAATTGCAAAATAGTTTTGCATTGTACATAGAAGAAGAAGAATCTATGGAAACTTTTTTAAAGGAACGATTATATTCTTCATCTCAAGATGCTACGATTGTGATTAAAAATGTTTATTTAATTAATTGTTGTTATTGAAAAAGATGATTAAATTACAATGTTATAATCGGTCTCACCTAACTTTTGTATCAAAGAGTATTAAAATAATGAATGTGCTCATCTCTAAGTTTGTTGAAATATTTTTCAGTTTTGGATATTCTTTTCAAATCTTTATATTATAAATTAATCTGGGGAACACTAACTCTATTGGCTTAAGTCTGAGACTTGTTTTTGACTAATCAATGGCTTGAAAATAAGAAAATAACCTAACTTTTTGTCTATCACGTCCCTGTCTCAAAAGTCATACAAAAAATTCATATGCAATTCATATATTGTATTCCTTTGAAAATGATATATTGTATTCCTTTGAAAAGGACATTAGCCACAAGATCATTATTGATATCAGTCTGCGGCGGAAAACAGCATAGATGACGATCTTCTGGCCATATGTGTATAATCACACATAACAAAGAAATGTCTGTATAGAACGCCTATCATGCCATAGTGCACACGATAGAGAATTCGTTGGTAGAACAGGAACGTAGCCTAGCTACCTTCTTGAATATACAAGGTGCCTTCATAATGTAGCGCTAGGTGCCATAATGGGCACTTTAACTAGGCTGGATGTACAGTGTCGTCTGGTGAACTGGATAACTAAATTGCTTTACAGTAAGACAATTTACCCGACGCTAGACGGATAGGACGTTGAGCTCCTTAGGCGGGAGTACTCTCTCCCTTTTTCTTGAATCTCGTGTGAACGAACTGTTAGTAAACTTGGTACAGGTCGGCTGTGAGGCGATTACCTATCAGAATTACGTTGCTGTTACTATTTTCTGCATATTTGTGAATCTTATTTGGGTCGTGTGAAACTTCCCAAGGAGAAGAAGGTAGTACGGAGGTGGACCTTGGACTAAGTGAGGCGGCTCACTTTCTAAGGCTTATTTTGGATAGGAATCTATCCTGGAAGCCTAGTATAATCAATAGGATAAAGTTGGCCTCCATTATTCTCTACACTTACAACAAAGTAATAAATAGGGTCTTAAGCTTAAGCTGACTAATTGGATTTACACGGCTGTGGTCAGACCTATCTTGACTTACGGATAATTTGTATGGTAAGAATCCTTAGGCAAGACCACTATCCTTAACCTGATACAGCGGATGGAAAGATCCGCTTGCATTATTAGAAGGCGGGCATTACGTACTGTACCTGCACCGGCGCAAGTAGCGATCCTACATCTCTTTGCGCTGAGATTAAGAACTTAGCGGCTAGTACGAGCCAGTGCCTTTGGTCAACAAATCGAATGTATATCAGTCTAAGATTTTTCGCGGACGGCTCCAAAATGGATGTAGGTGTGAGAGGAGGTATCTTTCCGGAGTCAGCGGGTGTATGTAGCTTATTCGATAAGGCTACCAGACCATTGTAGCGGTCTTACAGGCGTCTCCAAGAGAGATATTAACATACTTTCGGTTAACCAAGCGGCTAAGAAAGCTCTCGGGTTTCATAAAATTACCTTTAAAATTGTTATATGCTGGAACAGATCTTTCAACGAGATGGCTCAACATTCATATCATTTAGGTACCGAGTCACAGTGATTTTAAGGAGAACTATAGGGCTAATGAACTGACCAGGCATGGCACAACCACCGAGCTCACTGTAGAATTTTCGGCTTTACATTACAAGCTTTGGATTGAAAAAGATATAATAAACTATGATAGTGCAGCAAATCTGGATGGGGGCGCACATAAAGTGTACTCAACCTCCAAAGAAGCATACCGTCGTTCTTTGAGTCATTACTATACATTATACACTGGGGAATTATGCCAAGAGTCTGGAACTGAAATACCTCAGCTAAGACGATTCTTAACCCACTAAGCATATAACAGGCGTTATGTGGCAGGAAAGATAGGCACCTGGAATTCTACCATGCCCCTAAGCACGCTAAACTGTCAGGTATAGAGAGTAGGAGCCTAAGAGGCTTAATGCCGGTGACAAACGTCACAGCAAATAATCGTGCCAATCGCTGAAAATGGTATATCATTGATGACTGATGATGAATTTTATTTGGTGTCATACATGACATTTTAGAGTAATTGTCCAAACTTTCATAGATGGCCGAAGTTGATTTTGTCTAAAGCTGGGATCACACAATTGTCGCAATGCATCAATTATTGATACGTCAATTGTGTGACTAGCCAATAGATAATAATGCGGCAACAAAAATATCAAAAATTCGCTATTATTTATTGAGTTCTTGTGCGACAATCAAAGTTGATAATACGTACCAATATTTGAATTTTAAAATTTTTTTCACAGAATAGATTTGGATAATTTTGATATCTTGCGACAATAAAGCACAATCGAAATGTGACACATATTGGTACATTTGCGACAGTCGTGTGTTCCTAGCTTAACAGACAATATCATCGAAATTAGTGCTTTATTTGTTAACGTGAAGGTATAGCAGACAATATCCTACATCGTTCAGCAGATAGTCGACTTATAACAGATAATGTCACTTCATTTCAGCTTTCTTCAGTATGGTGATATGATAGGGTGTCCCAAAATTTAACGCAAAATTTGAAAATGTCACAATTTGTGCAGTAAAGTGTTGGAAGCTCTAAAAAACAATTCGACAACTATCAGTTTGGAGTTCGTAAAATGTAGCGTTACACGATAGAACAATGTGTCTTCATTATTAAACAATATTTAAAATCTTGCGTTAATTTTGGGATCCTCTTTACAATAGGGCTGCCAGATTCAACATTGCAAAATTGTTGGCATTTATAGAAAAAATGTTTGATTTTGAAAAAAATGTGAATTTGAAAAAAGTCTGTGTGTCTGCTGGGATTGGAAGGTAATTGTTCATTATGAGCTTCTAAAATCTTGTCAAGCGCTTGATTCTGATCTCTACTGTCAACAATTAACAAGATTGTAGTAAGCAATTTAATTAAAACGGTGTTGTTAAGAAAAGGTGTTGTTTTTCATCATGACAACACCAGACTACACACCTCGTTTATGACCCTGCAGAATTTGGGAAAACTTGGCTTGGAATTTTTTTAATTGTGTAAATTTAAATTCCATAGATGTCTGCAAAACACAATTGGATCAGATATACGATCAGAAGTTCTACAGTGATGACAAAAAGTTATATATTCATGTGCAAAAAAAGGGACACATTGCGATTTTCCTTAAAAACTTAAAAGAAAAATAAGCTACAATTAAAAACGGTACAAAATTTGTTTGTCAAATAACCGTTCTTAACGTCGTCGAAATTCCAGCAGACAATTTATAAGATCTTTTTTATAAATGAATAGAATAGAATGAATAGAAAATCAGAGTTGGTTTTTTAACTATTTTGATACAAGTATCCCTATTTTTCACAGGACTATAGATCAAAATGACATATATTTCATTTTTGGTCAAATTGGTAAAATAAAGTAAAATAAATCAAATTAGTAAATAAAAGTAAATTTTTTGAACACAAGCTGTAAAAATTCCTGTAAATCAAGCGAAATCAAGGCCATCTGGCAAGCCTATATTACAATGACGTTATCATACATGACTCCCTTTATTTGTGTCATTGTCACGAGGATTCTTCAATGAAATTGATACTGATATAACGATGATGCATCGATGAAAATATAATAGTGATAGTGTCACCCAAATACGCCACCGGAATCATGAGTTCCGGGTAGTTTCAGGTTTAAGAAGACAATTCATTGTATTATCACAACGGTCTGGTCGGCTTCATACCTACCATCTCGCGTGGATGTGATATAAACTGGCCGTTAGACTTTTTCGTTTAAGTTTCCCTTATATCGTAGATCTATGCAACAAATAAGCCACAAACCATAGAGGCCTCCAAAGCTAATACCAAACTCAAAGTGTTAGTGACCACAATATAAATCAAATTTACAGTCAGCAACTATAGCAGGCATTAACCGCCATATTCATAAAAAATAAAATATATTTGATATTTAAAAAAAAAAATTATGAAAAATTTGAAATATATTTTAAAATCATTTTAAATTTTATGAACATGGAAGTTGAACTATTATTCGACATGATTAAAATTTTCTTTTAAATCTTACCCGGATTTATTTTTTATGTCTTATTTGGAAATGATGATGGATGGACGTTCTCAATTTATTTCAGCTGAATACTAAGCCGTTTCGTACAAAAAGGAATATTGGTTGATTTATTGCTTTTAAAGTACATTTTTTAAAACAAAGTTTCCCAAAGTCTTTGAATTTAAATTAAGCCAATAACAAACAAATATTTCTATCGTCACACATAAAAAATGAAAACAAACAAAAAATTTAAAAAAAAGTAACAGAAAAAAATGACCAGAGGAATTATAAGGCACAGCTTGTTTTGTTCTTCAACTGTAAGCAATAAAACGTGAGCAAAGTTTCATTTTTTTTTTTTTTTTTTTTTTTTTGGCCGAAAGACAAAAAGAAATCAGAATTCCTTTAAAATACGCCTCATAAAGGCGCTGAACAAATATGATTGTTAAATCTAACTGGTATTGGTAAAGTAAATAATATTTTAATTTTTTTATATAAAAAAAGTAAAATATTCTTTGAATGCATACCATGTCGTGTCAGGAGAAAATACAATAAAAATGTTAATAAATCCATATTAAAGGTCTGGCGAATAGTTGTTATTCTATGCTGCTGGTGATGATGACGGTCTTTGGTTGTCTCTTATTTTTCGTTGATCCTGTTAAATTTTAGTTTATCCTTGTTAAGTTGTTGACAATAAATTTAATATAAATAGATGATGGCAATGAGAAGATGGAAGGCGGCATAATAGGATTTCCGTGTAATTTTTGGTTAATTTTTTATGGTTTTCTTCAATTTTTTGTTTTCAAAAATTATTAAGTTAATATTTATGGGTTTATTAAGTTGATTGATTGGTAGGTTTTATGGTAAAATGTGTCATTTTTTTTAATATTTACTTTTTAAAAATTTTGTTTGCTTGGCAGGCAGTAAAAAGTTTTTGGCTTTTAGGTTGCAATTTTAACACTTTATCACAAAGAAAAAATTATTTCGTTTAAATTATTTAATTTATTTCCTTTATATTTCAATTTTTTTTAATCTTTATAATTAAATTAAATTTAAAATTTTATTTATTCTTCTATTCATTTATTTTTGCATTAATTTGAAATTATTCAACATATTTAATCACTATTTTTTATTTTTCTCTGGCAATTTTTTTTTTTTTTTTGCTAAGTTTTTGGGTTTTTGTTCAAATATTTATTTTTTCAAAACTACAAAAAAAACGTATTTATTTTGGTGTTTTTGTTGAAACTTTAATTGAAAATTTTACTACGAAAGCAATTATTTCGAAAGTTGAACTGGTCAACAACCAATATGTTGTTTTAGCAGAAACATACATTAGTATGATTGACTTTTAATAAACTTTAGTTTTTGCACTTAAAACTACAAAAAAAAGAAAATAAAACGTAAATTCGAGAGCAATAACATTTAATAATAACTACTGCAAAAACAAAATAAAAAAGTTATGAACTCGCTGGTTAAAAATTGATTTCCTTGTTTTATAACCACTAGTAAAATGTACATTTTATGGGCACTATATGAATACAGCCCTACATAGGTTTACATAGAATATTGGCAACACTTTAACATATGCCACAACATATAATTTCCCTGCAGTGGTATGCGATTTACAGAAGGGAGAATAACTAAGTAGATATACATTTTCTGTTCAAATGAAATAAAGGTAAATTTTTTACTCTAAACGATAGAACTTCACTAACGAAAATTGTCAAACACCGAATATCATCCACAATTAACAACAAACAACAAAAGTAATGAAACATAGTGGCAGTAAGATTTTGAATTGGTTGGACATAAATTCTGTATTGAGGGCAAAATCAACGCTACATTTCACACAAATATTTTGAACGACATCATAATATGTTATTCTGATATATACAGTATTGGACAAAACATATGCACTAGCTTGCATTTACTATCATATATCATTATAATATAAAAAATTTGATTTAATTATTTGATTTATTAATTTATAACCATAATATACTCCTTTTACTAAGAAAATACAAAAACAAACAAAATATTTGTAACAGTAAAAATGTATGTTAAAGTTACAAAACCGCTATTTTGCATGCGTCAAAACAAGCACGAAATAGTTAGATAGTGACATTACTAACGACAAAAATCGTTTAATAACAAAAACGATCATTTCAACGTTAGAGGAATAATTAGAGAGAATTTGAACGTCTTTATAATCGTACCGAATCTGTTAAACTCTGTCCCTAGCCAACAATATTTTGTAACATTCTTCAAAAAAAGGGCTAACAGTGATTAACAATTAAAAGAAAAAAATGAATGATTATAATAGAGATGACATTAATTGCAAACAAATTTGGAAATCAACACAGTATTATTTACCGTATTATAAGCAGTTTCCGTTCATCAGGCTAATTGATAGCATTACACAGAGGTAGTAGACCCTGCAAACGAAACGACCAGGCGATACTCCGTTTAATAAAAAAGTATGTCTTTATATCAATTAAAAATAAATGTTTCGTTTAGGTGCATCCGAACACGATCTGTAGACGGTGGATTAGGTATCATGTCGAAGTGCAAAAAAATCATTTACTAGTACCAAACACAGATTGATCAGAACTGAGTTTACAAAGTAGCAAGTAAGCTTAGATATACTTTTAATGAGAACCCGTACTCTTTTCTGATGAATTTAACTTTAATGTGAGACTTTCTTATGGATTTAGTCTGTTTAGCTGTATAAAAAAAACAACGGATATCAAACGGTACACCAAAGACACGGTAAAACATAAATTAGGAAATGTTTTAGTCTGGGAATGCATTTCTGGCCAATATACAAAATATAGGGTGTAATGGATCGATTCGTCTATAGGGATAACCTTGTGTACATGCTGATACCTCATGCAGAGACAAAAATGCGACGTGATTGGAGAGATCAACAGGACAACAATCCAAAATGCATAGATAAATGTGTGAAAGTGTGCTTTGTAAGCAAACAAATCAATGTTTTGAAATGTCTAGCGCAGTCGCCAGTTCTCAATCTCCCAGGAAATTTGTGGGATATTTTAGATCTCAAAATAAACCGAGATAATGGCAGAAATAATGACGAACCTTATTTACTAGTGGAAATTGCATTGATTTCAATTTCTTGTATCGAATGTAATCAGATCCAGAACATGAATATGTAAAGAACTTTCAAAAAATTAATGGCTCTGCAACTAAATATTAGTAAAATTAATATTTTAAGTGAATTTATTGATGACGTGCTTATGTTTTGTACAAAATGATTTTTTCTAAGTTAAATAGGAATTTTAATCGTTTTTTTATTTTTTAGTGAATTTAGATGATTAACTTTTTAAATAAATAAAATAGTTTGCTTTTTTTATTAAGACATTTTGTATTAACCAGAAGTTCGTGCATATATTTTGTCCAATACTGTACATGCCACTTCGATTTTTGTTGCACTATAACGACCTGAAACACTTATCGAAGAGGTTATAAAGAATCAAAGACAAACCTTTCTGTATAAATTTCTGGGCTTTATGTTTGTTCGTAACAAAAACTAAGTAATTTTAACCAAATAATATTTTAATTTTTCTTAAAAGAAGAAAGCCCTCTGATCTAATTCGCAACACCAATGTCGTTTAACTAATACAGAAACTAAAATTTATGTTTATTGACAATTGTTTGAAATAAATTGTTGGTTAGTTAGTAGAACTAGTTGAAGTATATTTCATAATATAAAAGAATATTTTTTAAAGTATACCACTAATATTCGTAGTTGTTAGATTACACGGTGCTATAAAAAAATACGTGGCAAGTGATACTGTTATTCCAATAGGCGCTACCAAGCAGAACAAGGATCTGTTTTTGAAATTTTCGAAACACAACCAAAAACTGGGTTTTCGGACCGTCATGCACTTATAAGCTAATAACTTAGCTATTTATTACTCGATTTTAAGTTTCTTTTCGGATTTCTAAAGAAGAATACAGGCCTTTTAAATGATGTATTGGTCGTTTAAGTAGCCTTGAAGAATCTGGGTGTATTTCTCAATCAAACACATCTTTCATCCAACTTTTTCAATTTTTTTTCTACTTTAGATGCGGTATTGAGAACTATTTTATATAGTAACCGTACTATAGATAAATTAATTAAGAAATTATATTAAGTGATGAATAAAATGAGGCTTACGGTTCAGAAATCCGTTGGAAACTAAGGGAGTTATTATCATGAAAAAATCGTGCTTTTATTACAAAATTTTAAACTTTTTTTTAAAAATAGTAAACCTTAGCGTCATAGCTTGATATTTGCTACGTAGCCAAGAGTACACTATCTCTATGTAGGTTGACCGTGTTGAGGTCACAAAAGACATGATTTGCATTCACGATCCCATATTCATCAAAAGGATCATTATTGGAGACGAGACGTGGGTTTATGAGTACGACACGCAATCCAGACATCAGGCAAGTGAATGGCATTCACCAAATGAGCCGAGGCCAAGCCACGTAAAACCACGTTGTTTTCAGTCAAAAAAGAAGGCAATGCTTACGATTTTCATCGACTACAACAGTGTAGTGCATCATGAATTTTTGTCAGAAGACTGTCTGGTATTATTTGGGCGTTATGAGAAGTTTTCATGAATCAATTCGCCGAAAGAGAGCAGAAATGTGGGCAGAAAACTCGTGGATTTTGCACCATGATACCGCACCATCGCACAGTGTCATCATTATTCGAAATTTTTTGACGAAAAGTGCAACAAATACCATCCAACAGCCACCGAATTCACTGATTTGTCTTCCTGTAACTTCTTTCTATTCAATCGAGTTAAAAAACCATTACGAAAGACGCGTTTCAGCAGTCGTTTCTAAAATTGTAAAAAATCACCAACACACATAGAGATAGATGTACCCTTGGCTACGTAGCTTTTGCAAATATGACGCTAAGATCAAGAACAGATGTACCAACTTAATAAAAAACAAAAAAACTCAAATCGAAACGATGGGACGGGGGTTATTCCGGAAACTTTTTGATCAAGGTAATATATATCATTTAAAAGGCCCATATCTCTTCTTTCAAAATTCGAAAAGAAACCTAAAATCGGGTAATATTTAGCTAAGTTATTAACTTATAAGTGCATCAAGGTCCGAAAAAACGATTTTTTACCCGTAACTCGAGATTTCAGAGGTGTTTTGAAAATGTCAAAAACAGATCCTTGTTCTGCTCGAGAGCGCCTATCAGAAAAGTAGTATTATTTATTATTTATTATTTATTATTTATTACACAAAGTACTTAAAGTTGCTTTAGTTTCAAACAGCTACTCAAGAAGCTAATTTCGTTTTTGTTGTTGTATTACTTGGTAGAGAATGGAATTAGAGGTTTGTTTTTATAGTTATAATGTAGGAGCCCTAGGATAACAAGAATTAAATATTTTACTTTGAGAAGAAAAAATGCTTAGGTTTCGAACAGCATTGTATGTAAATGCATACACCACGTATTTAATATTGTGTGTAACTGTGGTATGTTAGGTAAGACACCAAGAAGTCGTCGGTTCAATCCCAGCCACACCTTCTGACAATTTTCAACAGCGATATCACCTCACAACATTACTAGCTACTGGTTATGTGTATATACGCTGTGAAAAACTTCACTAACTAATATATCTGCCGTTCGGAGCCATCGATTGTGGGTCGCTTTCAATGAGTCTTGTTTATTCTCCATACATAAAAATCAATATTTATATACAGAAGATGAGAAGATGTTATTGTTGCTCAAGTTAGCATATCTTTTTCGATCTACATTACTTTTCAAGATGGCGACCGATTTAACAGCTGTCAAGTGATTTGTTCTCAGTTTTGTTTGGCAATTCATCATGAATAGACTCACGCCTGAACAACGCTTGCAAATAATGCAATTTTATTTCGAAAATAATGGCTCAGTTCGAAATACGAATCACGCACTTTTTGTTTAGCGATGATGTTCACTTTTGTTTGAGGGGATACGTCAACAAACAAAACTTCCGCATTTGGAGTGAAGGTAATCCCAAAGTGTATGTGGAAATACCGTTACATCCAGAAAAACTGACTGTTTGGTGCGCTTTATAGCCTGGTGGAATCATTGGTCCGTACTTTTTCAAAAACGATGGTTGCCAGAACGTTACAGTCAATGGTGATCGGTATAGAGGCATGATTACTAACTTTTTTATTCCTGAGTTGAATAACCATGATGTCCAGGAGATGTGGTTTCAACAAGACGGCGCAACATGTCACATAGCTCGTGCCACAATAGATTTATTGAAAGACACGTTTGGTGACCGCTTAATTTCACGTTTTGGACCTATGAATTGGCCTTCAAGATCTTGTGATTTAATACCGGTAGACTACTTTCTGTATTTGAAGTGGGAACATGGTTTCACTGTGTTTTCCATTGAGCGGAGAGCTTTATGATATTCAATAATTTATTAAAAATGTGAAGTACCCTTTCGTTTACGATGCCTACAGTTTTTACTTTTTCAGGTAATTTCACTCTTCGATTATGTATGAATTAACGATCTCCCTTGACAGACTTGAACATTTGTTGTGATACTCAATAAAGCACTTTATAACCATTTCAATTGATGGTGATGTTTTCGTATGTAAAAATAATATTTCGCCAATTTAATTTACCTTTTACCAGTTAACAGTGTTGTACTGACTGCTGTAAAAATACAAAGAGTTATCGAATTATCAAACTCATACCTCATACTCATAATTACTGCGTTTTTATATTCTAACTATAATCTCGTGAAAAATCTTCTGAAAAATTTTTACTTAGTAAACCACTCTAAACTTTAAATACTTCTCTACTGTAGCTCTTTGAATAGGTAGAGACCCGTCTCCGAATTTCTACTTCAAAAGGCCGAGTATTTGAAAGTGGCAAATAAATAAAAATAATAAAAGTATTTTTTTTATTTTTTTTATTTTTTTTTTATTTTTTTATTTATTTATATATTTATATATATATATATATATATATATATATATATATATATATATATATATATATATATATATATATATATATATATTTTTTTTTTTTTTTTTTTTTGTTACTTGCAAAGTGTGTTTTGTTGACCAGTGTAATTGGTTATATGGTTATTTATATGCATATGTACATAATATTGTATAATTTGCAACGCTTAAGTTTGATAGTTACTAATAAATTTAATAGAACAAAAAACAAACTTTATCAAACTTTTTCATAATTAATTAGGAATTATTTTCTGAATCGTATTAAATACGTAATCCTTAGTAAATTTTATAACATTTTTATAACAGTTTCACAAAATGAGGATATAAAAACGAAAGAGAAATTTAATGTCGATGTCGTCATACTTGTCATACGAGATATAATGATTTCACAAATAGTGATTGAAAAACAGGGAAATGATATTGAAAACGTGACGACAGAACTTGAACTTACATATTTTAATACACAGCCTGTTTGAATTATGTAACACATTCGCTTTTCGGCGTATATTACCTCGTTATGCGGATAAAAACGGTGTTTTCACGGATTTTTTACAAAAAGTTTAAGGCAAAGAAAAGCAACACATATTTACCTCGCTTACGACATTTCGATATACGACCTATATTTTCAGAACTTATCAAGGCCTTATCAAGGCCTTATAGGTATAAGTGTAAAAAAATCATTAATCATTCAATTATGACATTATTAGAGAAAAGTGAGTTTTAAATAGGTGATATCTTGCTCTATTCTTTCAGTTGTTACATATTCACCATTATGCTATTTGGTGTCGTCGATATCGTTGCCACATTTGAGTCAACATCAACGTCGATATCACATCGATAATAATTTGGTATTCCATAAGAGTCGACGACGACTGTTTATCGAAATTTTTAAAAAACACAACACACATGTGAAATAAAAAAAAAATAATTGAAGAAATAAATTCGTGTTAAAATTGATTATTCTTAAAATAAAATGTTGATTGTGTTCAATTTAAATACTTTTGACTGCTCTAGCTTCAGTAAATCTTTCTAGCTTGTCCACTCCTGCACCATAGTCATAACCAAGCAGAAGGCTCCATTCATTAAGAAAACAGTAACTATCTTAAATGCGGCAATCTTATGCCACCAAATGAGGTTCATGTACAAAGTGTTAGATGGTTTCAATTTAGTCAATTTTACTAAACTTCGAAATCAATACTTTCTAGAGACCACGAAAAGTATGTCGACAGTCGTTTATACATTTCAATATTGACAAAGGGAATGCCAATTTTAAAAAACGACGTCGTCTGTTGTCAAAGCCTCCATATAGAATAAGGCTGATACTTTCACAGCTTCATAATCAAAGTTTATGAAAAATATGCTGATAAAATGTGTATAGAAAATACTTAGAAAATTATAAAAAATTTGTGATTTATATCAAGTGAACCATCCATCGGCTTAAATTTGAACTAGCGCTTATTTCGAATCTGGTAATACTTTTGCCATTCTATTCTGTCACAAAATCTAGTATATTATCTCCACTGCACGAAATGAATCGATTTACTCTTGAGCAACTTTGGATTTATTGAAAATTTATCATCATTTAAAATCATCTTTTCGGATGAAGCCCATTTTCATCTTGTTTGGTACGTTAATAAGCAAAATTGTCGTACTTGGGGCCCAGAAAACCCAAACGTGGTCTTACAGAAGCCAATGCACCCATTACGAGTGACTATTTAGTGCAGCTTGTGGAGTAGAGGCATCATTGACCCATATTTCTTTAAAAAAGGGGAACAGCGCAACCCTTACGGTCAATGGAGACACCAATCGTACCATGATAACCGATTTGTTTGTGCTCTCTCTTCATAGTATTGATGTGAACGATGTTTGATTTCAAGAGGATGGTGCAGCTTGCCACACATCTCATGCCACAGTCGATTTATTGCGTCCAACGTTTGATAGCCGTTTAACTAGCCGAATTGCTGCAGTTTGACTATTCTGTGGGGCGCCGTTAAAGACATTTGTTATGTCGGCAAACCAGAGACAATTAAGCATTTGAAGGCCATTGCCGAGATACGATTCCATACATTCGAAAAAGTTCTCGAAAATTGGTCCGGTCGATGGGGTACTGTGAGGCCAGCCGCAGCAGCCATATAAATGAAGTAATATTTCATTTCTAACCGGAACAATTGTACTTCACAACAAACAAACAAATTTGGCAAAATTTCAATTCAAACTTTTAAATTGCCCACCCTATATGTATATCTTTTAAATGTCGGGAAAGGTTCGTATTACGGATACTCTACACTTTTAACTAAGCCTGCACCAACTGATTTAAAAAAATCTATGTGTGTAATTCCATCTGTTCATATTAACTTGTAATTGACGCATAGATCGATTCAATTTGCAATTATTATTTTTTTTTTTTAATTAGCAGAGTTACATAGACCTAATGCTCGTTGTAGTGTAACAGACCAGAGTCTCTAATGGAAATCTTCAAACATATCCATAACATACCAACTTGCCTATCGGTTCACTAGATTTTTAAATAAAAATCAAATAATTTTTTAGGAAGCAGAGCAAATTTAATAAGAATTATGTTATAATTGATTCGTACGAACTGACGCCGAAATCGAAGAAAATTGGTTCATTATTGGTTTATTATCTGCCATACAGCTTATTTCACGAAACTTGGTAAAATCAATTAAGGTTATAGGGATGAATTTTGAAAAAATTGTGGACAGTAGGGTCAGGATAATAACGTGTTATATGAACTTATTCACAACGCCGTGCATTTTGAGATCACTACTTCAATTTGTATGGGTCGTGAAAGAGGCAAAAATCTTTAAAGGAGAACGATGGAAAGGAAAATTGAAGAATAAGAAAAAAAAGCTGCTAAAGTTAAAAGTAAGCTACAAAAGTGAATTTTACCACTTTTGATTAATTTAAAATTTAGATAGAACAGGTCTTAACTTTTATTTCTTATAAGAAAAAAAAAAGTAAGTAAAAAAGTAAAATAAAAGTAAGCTACAAAAGTACCACAAACTTAAACTTTGTTCGCGATCTTGGATTAGAAAACTGTCTACTTCCCCATACTATTAAGCCCAACTCGAACAGGGATCGTTTTGGCAAATTAAATGTTGCAATTCCTTAAATAGTTGATTACGTTTAGTTTAAATTCCGTTTCTATCATCAAAAGAAAATTGGGTTAAATCAGTTAACATTCAATTTAAAAGCCCATCTCACATCGAATTGACAACCTGGAAAAAAACTAAATAATTTAACATAAGAATATGGTGCAGATTATCAAATAGTTCGCTTCGAACATTATTCCTTCACTTTATTGCTTTCTTTTTTAATGGTCTATTAAATTATAAAAAAAGGTTTAAAATTAACAATTTAATCCGATATTATCGCAGACGATTTATTTATGTACTAAATTAGATAAGATCCCTTGAATGGTTTACTCATAGTTAATTGTCTTAAAGGTACATATAATCCAATTGCAAAAAAAAATTCGCGTTTTATTGCTTTCTTGTTAAATTTTCTAAATGTGAGCACTTATTTTTTATTATATTTTATTTATTAATTGTTATAATTTTTTTTTTGTTGTTTAAATTTAATTTAATTTTTCTTTTTTTAATTCATTTTTCTAACTCATGTATTACTATAAAGCAATATTTTAATTACATTTTGAAAACGAAATTTTTTGTGGCTTCTTTTCATTTAATTGATGTAACATGACATCATTATTTTTCATTTCATAATTTGCCCATCTCATGCAAATGCAAAAAGTCCTTTTTATGATTTCATTTTATAGTGATAAATACATACACACACACACACAAACATGACAACTCATATACAAACACTTTGGCAAATAATCCACAGGCATTAGAAAACGCGTAAATGTTACGAGAATGATAAACGAGTGATGTCAACATTTCCGGCAATATTTCCTTTTTCAATGACGCGTAACACACACACACACATACGCAAATATTTGCCTTTTAGCAAACACACAAGCCAGCTTTCACAATATGCTTATTTTTATACACTACTGGCCCACAAAGCACTCACAATCTCTTAAAAGTTTATTATGAAAAAAACAAAAACAAAAAATTATGGAAAAAATTAAACTTTCGGGAATGTGTGAATGCCATTCATAGATGTTTCCGAACTGTTTTCAAATATAAAGACATGATGGTTCAAAAGTTTAACGGTAACTGAATGTGAAATTACGAAATGAACTCAATATGAAGGTCCTTTAATTTTCAACTCTTTATTGCACGCATCCGACCGAACACCAAGCAAGGACCGACAAACAGCACGAGAAACGAAATCCCTTTTTTATGAGTCAAATGAAAATTTTTGATTTTTTTTTTTCGCTTGTCTTCTCTGTTTTGCTCTTGTCGTATAGAAAATCGGAAAATGCGTTTCGTTAATGTAAGTCAGTGTTGGAAATATTTTCTTTTTTTTTGTGCGTTCGTTCGTTTGCGTACAAATCACAGCGCTGACAAAATTATACTGAACTGTTTTGAAATCCTGTAAAATCCTTAAATGTTGTTGGTAGTGTGTGTTGCTAACTTCAACCTCTGCCAATGTAAGAATGAAAAAAGCAAAAACAAATTGTTGGCAACATATAAGAAATACTTTCACATTATGGTTGTTGTTTTCATCAACATCATCATCATCATTATCATCATAATCTGTAACTCATCGTGCGACTATTACCATGACTACCACAACAAAAATATTTTTATTCAAACGTTCGTGCGTAAAGGCAACATCCTCTTAAAAAAACTGTTTTTTCTATGCATCCTTTAATTTTTTTCTTCTTTTTTCTCACTCAAATAAACATGTTGACACAGTTTTCATGTTGTATTGAATTTAGCATCCTTTAGTTAAACACTTATACACACACTCTCATGTAAATACATGTACTTTACCGTTATACAACTTTCTTACAATGAAAATATTCTCGTACTCTCTCATTTACTCAAAACGTAAACAGCAATAACTTTACAAGAGAACAGGATAATCTAAACGAGACTCGTTTATGCGTTTGCCAACTTTTATATGTTGAGAAACATGCCACGTTATAAACTCTGTTTAGCTACACATGTTTCTCCTCAAAAAATATCCTGCCTTGTTGTTGAATTCTTAATAAAGTTGATATTTATACGCAAAGGATATTATAACAGTTACATAAAAAGGTACACCAATGCATTAGAGACATCTAACGGTTTTAATAAGAACTTGAATGAATATAACGAACTTATAAAATTAAGAAAAAATAAATAATTATATTATAGTTGCTTTTACTTATCAGGAACGTTTATCCATTTCAGACACAAACCGTAGAGTGAAGAATTTCCCAGGAAAAAGCGTTATATTTTTATACTGAAACCAGTAAATAAATACAATATAGCATAATAAATATTTTATAGCATAATCTAATCGCAGCAAAGTTAACGTGCATGCACATACATCCAAATTTTTGAAATGCTATAAAAAAAAAATACTGAATATTTTCTCAAATTTCTTTTTTTATTTGGAAGTACAATCCTTCCGGTTAATAATGGAAAATAATTCCATTCAAATGGCTGCCTTGGCTGGCCATGCAGCATCCTACACGATCGGTCCAATTTTTAAGCACATTATCGATTGTGTGCAGCTGTATTTCACCAATGGCTTCACGAATATTGTCCTTTAAAGCGTTAATTGTCACTGGCTTGTTGGCGTAACACTTATCTTTGACGGCACCCCACAAATAATAGTCCAACGGTGTCAAATCGCAGCTCCGAGGTGGCCAAACTTCATCAGCTCTGCGGCTGATAATGCGATCTTCAAAAATAGGGCGCAAAACATCGAGTGTAGCTTCGGCTGTGTGGCACGTAGCGCCGTCTTGTTGAAACCAAATGTTGCTAACAAAAATTCGTTCAACAGTGCCCGATAGCGATCGCCATTGACTGTAACGGCCACTCCTTGCTCATTTTCGAAGAAAAAATGGCCCAATTATGTCTCTGGACCAAAATCCGCACCAAACAGTGACTCCTCTTGGGTGTATCGGCTTTTCAATGTATGCGTACGGGTTTTCTGTGCCCCAAATGCGACAATTTTGCTTGTTTACATACCCGTCAAGATCAAAATGAGCTTCATCTGAAAATATGATTTTTTTGGCAAAATCGGCATGTTCTGTAGGTCGATCGCAGGTCCACTTAGCGAAGCGTATACACAGTCACATTCGTTCAGCGGAAGGATAAAACTAATTATCTGTCAAATCAGACATGAGCTAAGCGTTACCATTCACGAAATAAGCACTAGTTAAAAAAGAAACGTTAGATGGCGGACCCTATATAAGTGCATAAAAGCATATTCGTATGAAAACTACATTAGCCCATTAGCCCAGACCAAAACTACAAGGAAAAATTTGAAAATTTCTTCATATTTATATTATTAGTAATGCAAAATAAGCAAAGGAATAAGAGTATGAAAAAAATTATAATGATTTTTTTTAAATAATTTAATAGATAGAAAATTATTTTATATGCTAGTTAATATTATATTCGCAGGGGAGTTAGCGGACCCTACCGTAATAGGAGGAACACTGACTGGGAAGTCTTTAGGTCAGTTTTCTCTGCGAGATTGAGTGATCTATCTGTCATCCAAGACGTGGATAGTCCGGACAGGACGGTGGATAGACTGTCAGGCACCTATAGGGCAGCCACCAATAAGGCTTGCAGAGGGAAAGTCCCAAGGGACTAGTTTAAGCCTAGATAGTAGAGTCCTGAGATAGCGGTCTTGAGGTACGAGTGCCGAAGGGTGTTTAATGAGGCTAAGTTAATGAATGACTGAGCTGTGTACAAGGCTAAACTGCGGGAGTTTAAGGGAATGAGAAGGCGGGCGAAGTGGCGCTCATGGAGGTCCTTTGGTGATGAAATTGAGAAGTCCAGTAAGGCTAGTAGACTTCTCAGACTTCTCATGGGGACCGGCTATGTTGAGTGGTCTATATGGTCTGGGGATAATTCCTGGACTACTTCCAATGAGGAGACGTTGAAGGTACATCTTGATGTAAATTTTCCGGGTAATTGCGAACGCAATAGCAACTCCCTTCGAGTGGATGCATCTGCTCAGCAGGTTACTCTTAACTTGCTTAGCAGGTTACTCTACATGCCTACACAAAGGGTCGGTCCACTGAGGCTGCACTGAGTTCCTTAGTAGGATATGTTGAAAAGGCTTTGGAGAGCAAACTTTACTCTCTAGCTGCATTTATCGACATGGAGGGGGCTTTCAACAATGTCCGTTCGACGGCGATTGTTTGAGCTCTCAGAGCGCGTAATGTGAGCGAATGTGTGGTGAGATCTGTCATTTAACTGAGAGGCTTATTACAGTCTCCATTGGGTTGTTGGGGAATCGGCGGCGATGTGGTTTTAGGGTCTTTGGTTATGCGGATGACCTGGCCATTTTAGTGTAAGGGTATCGATCCACATACCCTCTCATCGAGGTGTAATCAGGCCCTCAACTTTGTTACGAAATGATGCTTGTCATGCGGCTTAAGCGTCAACCCCCATACAACAGAGTCGATGCTCTTTACCAGACGATACAAGATACCTGTATTTAATATGCCGAGACTTGGTGGTATTCAACTCTCTCTGCATGAGTTGTGGTTTCGAGGAGGAGGAGAAGACTTTTACCTTATATCCGGCTCTTGCTGCCAGAAGGCGAAGGTTCTTGAACTCCTACTTTTTGTCATCTTTGACTAAACTCTCCAGCATAAGGGTGGCCGCTAAATGGTGGAGGCTAAATGGTTTCCTATGGAAACTGTTTGATCCCGGGTTGGCATTTTTGCATGTAGGACTCCTTCCTTTTAGGGGGTCTACCACCTTACCTAACCTAACCTAACTTAATATTATATTCAATAACTAAGTTTTTTACTACTCAAAAACATATTGTTTTACTATTTCCAAGAAATTTTTATATTTTATCAAAACCTAGGTGTTCCCAAATTGCCATTGCTGCTTATATTGGGTTATTAGCCATTCTTCCGAAAGTATGTACAGTGGTGGACATTGTGGTAGCACATTTCAAGTATGCTGTATTGAAAAGCGTATATTTTTTTTCTAGGAATCAAAATTGAGTTCAGTATATTTACCTACATGTGTTGTCTATAGTGTGGTCAGTATGTACCGTAACTTCTTTTTATTTTATTTTGCGGTTTTTATTTTTATGTTTAATTTGTGAAAAAAAATTGTTGGTTAGCAATTTAGCACATTTTACAAATTTTAATATTCTTCACTAATATTTTGTTTCAAATCCTAAATTGGTAAATTTCAAAAGTTATAATAAAAACCATAAAACAGTAAATAGGTCAATGTAAATGGTATACAAAAACATCGACTAAAGTTATTCAGCAACGTAGTTCACATTCAAGCCCATGGGACATATAAAAAACAGCTGGTAAAAAAGACTTCTTTATTTATAGAGCCTCAGTTCCAGGCCACTTTAAATTTTCAACTAAATTCAAAATTTAGTGTTGACATTTCGCGAACAATTAGAAGAAAAATTGAAAAAAAAATTGCTTGGATACATTGTATTCAGAAAAGCCACCACTCTTTTGGCAAAATGTCCTCTGGAGTGACGAATCCAACGTTCTTCTATTTACCAATGTGATGGTTTAGATCTCATATTCTGGACCCGGTCTTTCAAATGGCCCCAGAGAAAATAATACAGCGGCGTCAAATCACAAGAAGGAGGCGGCCAATATACATCATCAGACGAAATTTGGGCGAAATTTTGAAAGAACGGGTTTACATGAACAAACCACAAACAACTGGCACTCTGAAAGATAAAATTCAGAGCTGCATTGATGAAATAAACGAAGCTCTGTTGCAGAATGTGGTTCAAAATTTTGTAAAAAAAAGGTGGACGTCCGTCGACGTGCTAGAGGTAGACATTTGCCCGACATCATATTCCATTATTAATTCCCATATTTCTATTTTATATTGGTATGAATAAAACTGAATTGGTCAAAAAACATGTGTTTTTAAGCCAATTTTCTTCCTAACCTCAAATTTGACCACCCTTTATTAAGACCAAATGAATATATTTAGTCAAGAAATGATGCTGAAAAAGGTAGGTTATTTGTTAATCACTTAAAAGAAATGATTTTATTGATTGAACTATCATCAGGGAATCACTGCTTAAACGTCACAAAATCCCAATATTTTTGACCATTACGAACGATGAAAAATAGGTACATATATACACCAACATTTAATGCTATAAAGTTTATAATAGAAGTTATTCTATTGGTTTGTGTTAAGGCTGGATTTATTTGAACAGTGCTGCCAATTCCACTATAAGACGGATATCTAATTCAAATCTTAAGGGAAACTGACTAATAGGTTATGGAATATACTAGAGCATTAAAACTAATCTCAGAGTAAAGTCGTACTAAGAGTTAAGTACTGAGTTAATTTGTGTATTAAACGGAAGTTAAATAACTTGGACACTGTATAAAGTTAATATTGAAATAAAGACTGGAGGAAGCAATATATTCGTTCATTTATTTTATTCAACGCAATTCAAAAGAACTCAAACGTTTAAAAAGGGTTAAAATGTAACAATACCCTTAAAAACATTTCAGTAACGAAAATGATGGGTGTCTATTTGTGGTTCATAATTTTGAGTTGGCAACATTGCTTTATTTGACAACCGATTTAACAGCTAACAGTTGCTTTTAGTTAAGTTTTGTTTGACATTTCATTCTGGATAGACTTGCATCAGAGCAACGTTTACCAATTGTTAAAATTTGTTATCAAAGTAATACAGTAATGCGCCTTATACGGGCCATTCCCGGCGTCCACATGGCCATATATATAATATAATAACATTTTCTATCCAACAAAGCCCGTTTAATTAATAATTAAAATATATTTCTTTGTTTTATTATGATTTCCACTGTAAAAAAATGATTGCAATTTAAGAAAAAGACTCGATATAAGTTAAAAAATTCACCGCTAAAACTTTTTATATGACTTAATAAATAGTCGGATTTGCCCGCTAAAACCTTCATAATTGTTTATTATTTTAAATTAAATATAGGGTCCGCCATCTAACGTTTCTTTATCAACTAGTGCTTATTTCGTGAATGGTAACACTTAGCTCATGTCTGATTTGACAGATAATTAGTTTTATCCTTCCGCTGAACGAATATGGTTGTTTATATGCTTCAACAACGCTGGGAATCTGGGCCTGCGATCGACTTACAGAAGATGCCGATTTTGCCAAAAAAAAATCATCTTTTCAGATGAAGCTCATTTTGATCTTGGCGGGTATGTAAACAAGCAAAATTGTCGTATTTGGGGCACAGAAAACCCGCATGCATACATTGAAAAGCCGATACACCCAAGACGAGTCACTGTTTGGTGCGGATTTTCATCCAGAGGCATAATTGAGCCATTTTTCTTCTCAAATGAGCAAGGAGTGGCAGTTACAGTCAATGGCGATCGTTATCGAGCCATGTTGAACGAAGAATTTGTTCACAAAAATTGAAGAGGAGGATATTAGCAAGATTTGGTTTCAACAGAACGGCGCTACGTGCCACACAGCCGAAGCTACACTCGATATTTTGCGCCCTGTTTTTGAAGATCGCACTATCAGCCGCAGAGCTGATGTCGTTTGGCTACCTCGGAGCTACGATTTGACACCGTTGGACTATTATTTGTGGGGTGCCGTCAAAGATAAGTGTTACGCCAACAAGCCGGAGACAATTGACGCTTTAAAGGACAATATTCGTAAAGCCATTGGTGAAATACAACTGCACACAATCGATAATGTGATCGTGTAGGCTACAGCATGGCCAGCCGAGGCAGCCATTTGAATGAAATTATTTTCAATTATTTACCGGAAGGATAGTACTTTCAAATAAAAAAAAGAAATTTGAGAAAATATTCAGTAGTTTTTTTATAGCATTTTCAAAAAAAAAAAAAATTATATTTTATTACTATTTGTGCAATGATTTTTATTATAAGATTACTTATTTATATTATAATCTTGCTATAACATCACACTTATCTCTCATCACTGGTCATAAAAATATTCAAATTGACAAAAAAAAGAATTGAAATAAATTCTAAAAACCATAAACGTTTTTCAACCTTC
The DNA here is from genome assembly GCA_023159175.1 of Wohlfahrtia magnifica. Classification (NCBI taxonomy): domain Eukaryota; kingdom Metazoa; phylum Arthropoda; class Insecta; order Diptera; family Sarcophagidae; genus Wohlfahrtia; species Wohlfahrtia magnifica. The sequence continues at coordinate 281,464 of JAKWBJ010000540.1, forward strand.
TTTGTCCCGCAAAAAAATTTTCATTATTTTTTGGTTATTTGTTGGCCAAAAATTCATTAAATTTTTAAACTATTGCTGGTTGGTCCAATGATAGGATGGTGTTGGTAATGTTGACGTTTATGATGGTGATGGCAATGCTAGTGGAAATGGTGCTGGTGATTCGTAATCTCATTTCTATTTGAGTACATTTTTGGAATTTTAAAATCATTCATTCATCCATCCATTCGTTCATTGTTTAAAAATATGAAATCAAAAAAGAATATGTATATATACGAGTATATATATAAAATGTTTTAATACCAATTTTCATTCACACAAGTGTGTTCGTTCTGTTGTTTGTTAGCGTTGCACTGTTAACGCCAAAAGAAAATGGGTTTCGGAGGGTTCCGAAAGGGCGGCCTTAGGTGTGCTTATAGTGTGAGAGAGTGTTAGAGGTATACAAATTTAAAATTTCGAATAACAAAACACAACTTTTTCCAAATGTTGCATAAATTCATAATTTGCATGCATGAACATGCATCGTCATCGTCATCTAATGCACTGACGGACTATTTAACAAAAAAAAAAAAAAACACTTTTTTTATATTCACATACTACTCGTGTATTCATTCACATTTTGCTATTCAAATCCCTTTTTATTATTTTAATTTTTGAATTTCTAAATCTCATATTTCAATGAAAGTACATACGAGTATTTGTTATTGTAACATAATGTCTGTTAAAACCACAAAAATATTTAAGTTTCAATTTGGCCATGGCCATAGCCATTGATGGGCAGCTGCCAACGGGTGTAAAGAGATGAATTGGTATATGACATGTAAATCTGAATGAGAATAATGTTGATGGTTCAGTGAGAATGTCAAAATATATTATTGGATTTGTTTTTGTGTTTTTTCCCATTTGATTGTTGATTTTATTAACATTTGTTCCACATTAAATGCTTAACGTTGGTTGTATGCCTCAGCAATGAAATATTATTTAAGTTTTTATTGTTATTTAGATAATTTATCATTATTAACTTTGACATTATCTGATCTACTTTAATTGTCTGCATATATTGACATGTCATATCGAATGCATTTTGTAGAAAATCTAAATAAAATTATTTAAATAAACTTTTTGTTGACACAAATAATAATATCAGTATAAAAACAAATTTAGAGAGGAAAAGTTTAAAGTACACATGCCATGAATATTAGCTATTGTACTCGTATATGAGGGTAACAGGACAAAATTGGTTTATTGAAAAATATATATTGTTTTGAAGAAAAAAGATGATTTTAATTAATAAAAAGGTCTGACAACATCCTCATAACCACTTACCGTGTAATTCACTATCTGAACCTCTGTCACACTAAACTCGACCTTAAGTATTCATATATATAAGTATAACGAAACAAGTCTTTTCATGGCTGAAGTCTTTGCAGTTAGGAGGCCAGCGGAAGTGGTTCAAGGTATCTTTGCCTTTGTAAATAGTCAGGCGGCACTTAGGGGGCTTAAATCATGCCTTATTAAGTCTAAGGTCGCTTAAGACTGCAGAATAGCCTTGAGAGGACTATATAAAGTTTTGAAACTTTGTTGAGTACTAGAGTCAGAGTTGGCAAAACACTGGGTAATCCATAACTCCACCAGTGTTTTAATGGGTATCTATATATATATATATATATATATATATATATATATATATATATATATATATATATATATATATATATATATATATAAAGAAGCTGTCCTGTGTTTGTCATTTTATAACTCGAGAACCACTAAACCGATTTGCAAACCAATACATGTGTTGGAAATGTATACTTTCACTGATGGGTTATGTTCAACTGGGCAGTACCACGGAATACGTAGCATAAGTTCACTTTAGTTTTGTTCGTTTCAATTCGTTTGTGTTAAAATAGAGCAAATCCCAAAAAAATCACTGGACAGTAATCTTATATACATATATATAGAAAATGATTATAAAATGCGTTGCAATTGATGTTCTCTGAAATGTGCCAACCGTTTGTTTTGTGAGCCCTTAAACGAAAGGTGGAGTCAATACCAAGTTTTTTATAAATATTCGGTTCGCGAGTTATTGGCATTGGAAACGAAATGTGTCACAGTGTTTAAACTTTTTGTGAGGTTGAAAAAAGCATATGTATGTAGAAAGCTTTCATTTGGTGTATGTCTTCACTATTGTTCAACTGGGCGGTACCACGGTAATAGTAAGAGTTTATAATTTAGCTCAAATACCTTTGTGGTCAATCCAATTCATCAGACAAAAAGTGGGAGTGGCACCTCCCAAACAAAGTAAATATTGATTTTTGTATATCTTTCTAACGCTAATAGCGGAATGTTCTGAATTTGGTCTAAGTAACTTCTTGTTTAATCCACATCATCAGTCGAAATATGGGCGAATTTAAATAAGTGGCACATAAGGCACTTTACATATGAAGCAAAATATTGATTTTTGCATATCTAGTGAATGGTAATAGTGAAAGAATCCAAATTTGGTACAAATACTTTGTGGTCAATATAAATGGTCACTCAAAAAGAGGGCGGAATTGGATAAGTGGGAGTGGCACCTCCCACACAATGTAAATATTGATTTTTGTATATCTTTGTAACGCTAATAGTGGAATGTTCTTAATTTGGTCCAAATAACTTCTTAGTCAATACACATTATCAGTTGAAATAAAGGCTAAATTGAATAAGTGGGTGTGGCACCTCCCATACAAAGTAAATATTGATTTTTGTATATTTAGAGAACGATTAGAATGGGAGTTTCTGAACTTCGTCTAAATGACTAAAAATCATTAATTTTAATGCATTCCTTTTAATCTTTCTCATGGGGAATACAGTTTATAAGTGTACGAGTACAACACCAAGGTTCCCAGCATAGAGCGAAGGGTCACTCAAGTCATATTTAAAAAAAACCGGATGGGTTTTTTATTTAAAAAGTTTTCGTAGTTTGTTTACAACAAAATTAAGTATAATTTACATATTGGGAGTAAAAATTAATTCGGTGCATTATTTTTAGCTCAAATATGATAATGAATTAACAAATTAATCAAAATAAAAATTTGTCAAGACACTCTTAACATCCTTTTCCAGCCCATGAGCCAATATTCGAAAAACTTCTTATCTTTTGAGGCGTTTTAATTTTGAAGCCAATTTTATATTTTCTTAAAATAACAAATGACAAAAGATATTGTATCCGTCGAAGCAGCCAATAGTTAGAATGAGCAATGTTCGAAATATACAGCAGGGTACGGCATTTGATCGTTTCTAACAATTATTTGACAATTTTCGCAGTGAAGTAGAGCTGCAAAACAATCAATAGTACTATCGATAGTTTTATTTTTGGCTGGCCAGCGATAGTTTTTTTTTCACTATCGATACTATCGTCAAATTCTAAGAGTAAATACAGAGAGGCCACTAAATGTGATCAAAGTCACATTTGCAGGTTGTTAGCCGTCTGTAAACTTTTATAGCTACATAAGTACACAGTTTAACAGTTTCGATACATACGATTTTGCATTTGACCCAAACAAATTAATCTTGGTTTCGTCAGACCATATAATGTTATTCTTCTAACTATTACGGTACAGGTGTTGCTTCCGTTTGCTGAGAAATGATACATTTCGAGGACTCTTATCATAAGTCTAGCTTCCATAAGTTTTTTTCTTATTGCGTGACTTGAAACAAGAGAATAAGTTCATTTTTGAGGCTTTTTGATGACTTGAAGTGATTAATCTTTGAAGTACGAATTAAAAGTTGACAGTTGTTCTACGCTTTCTTCCCATAGTCCTTGCAGTTTTCTTTCACTGGATCTTATTAATTACTTTAATTTTGGAGCACTCCACGGTCTGAACAATTTTCACTATATACTCGTATAAGGATTAATCTTCCATCAAAAAACTTCAATTCATAAAATTTTATTACATTCTGGAAAAAAATAAATTGACCCTATTTTTTCCCTTTCACTTAAATTCTAATATTGCTGCCACTAGTAGTACTTAAAAGAATCCGATAGTTTTTTTGGGCCGACTATCGATAGTTTTGCAGTTCTACAGTGAAGACGAGAGTTGTCATGCAAAAGAATAATTTAATCATATGTGATTTTATATTCCGGTCGGTTGTTTCATAATACACGGCTTAAACGAAGTAATTGCAGTCCGCACCGATCATGAAGCTTTAGCAACCCATAGTACACAATGCCGCTTTGATACAAACAAGAAATATTTTAGAATTGAAGGCAATTTGCAAGCAGTTATAAAACCCAAAAAATCCATTAAAAACCCAATAAAATCTGGTAGGTTGAGGTTTAAAAAAAAAAATAAGAGTTTTTGCTAATCCCAGCCAGGACACTGTGGTATTGTGAACGAGATGGTAGATTAGTCAGCAGACTTGCGGGCCGTAGATTTCGTTCTTCACCTCTTATGCCACTGCATTCACGAACTCGAAGCGTTCTCCGCTAGGAAGCTGGTCAGCTCTGGTACAATGAGCCTAGGTCCATATTGCTATCATTTCTAATCGAAGGAACTCTTCTCTTCTCTCCATAAGCAAGTCGAAACTAACTCTGGCTACGGACATCATTACGGGCCATTGCGGCATTCGTTCATTGACTTGTAGATGGGAGTATCGCTATTATCCTAACTTCCTCAAACTGTGTGAGGATGAAGAGGAAATAGAGTCGATCGACCTATTGTGTCACTGCCCCAAGCTTTTTGGCAAGAGGCATCGATTTTTGGTTGGGCACACGTTTCAAACTCTTACCTCCCCTTCGGACTTAAAGCTCACCTCTCCTCCAGTCTGCTAATGGCTAGCCCTAATTGGCGTTAGCATAAAAATTGACTCGGGTAAGTGGCTCTTCTGAGACTTCATATCTTGTCGGCTGTCCTCTCTTTTCTTTCTTTCTACTCTTTCTATTGAAAGAGGCCACTCGGTTTTTCCGGTGGTTTCACAATCTCCTATCTACCTGTGTTGCACTATTGCCAGTATTGACTGCAATACAACTCTAGTCCATGTTCACAGCCTTTCATTGCAATTTATGCCTAAGCAACAACCAACACGAAGCAGAAACCTAGTGTCGCAACCAACCCACTCGAAAACTCCTACTTGTGCAATAGATTTCACTAATAGTCAGTAACTCTTATTCAAGGCACAGGTGGTATACAGTTATTGTTATAGAGAGGTATTGAAGTTCCGTGATCGGTAAGGATATCTTCCTACCAAATACATGATAAGCGCTTAGGTGTCTGTTCCCAAAATGTATTAACACTACACAGGTTTAAAATATGTGCTTCTGTGATTGGGGAAACCGATAGTAACTACACATCAGACTGTACAAACTTTTACTGCGGCTGCAATACCCGGTCAAAAGACCATTAACCATTCTCAGACTTCTTTTAAATAACCTGATACAATATTCAAATCTTTACTAATTGCAGTTACCTATCAAAAGCTTAGACTGTTTCAAAACAATCCTCTCTTTTACTAATACTCTGTCAATTCCTTCTCTTCCTACTCCGTAGAAAGGTTCTGGCTCTATCAGTGGCTTCTTTCGCAGCAAGTTCATATGCCTGTTCATTTCTTTTAATTTTCACATGGCCAGGGACTACTTAGCTAGGCTTGCTCACTCAGATTGTATCATATCAGTTTCGAGTCAACCTTATAGGAGTCAAATGCTCGGATGGCTGTGTAACTGTCAAATAGTATTGTTACTAAAATAAAAATGGCTAAAAGGACAACACACCATATCGCATTTAAAAACTGTATTGTGGGATATTGGTATATTTAGTATTAGCGGCACTGCCAATTCGTCTATCTTTGTGTTACATTTGAATTAACGGAAATAATTCGAATGTTGTAGGAAGAACAAGAACATCCGGAAGTAATCAAATTGTATATAAAAGGTGGCGCCCATTAGTGAGTTAGTTATCGTTTTGATGTCATAAAATAAAGTCGTGTTTAGACTTAGATAAAGTGTTGTATAAACGAATATTAAGTTATTGTATAAAGATATAATGAGAAAATAAAAACTGTAAAACAACAACAAGCTGGGGCAATTAAAAAGAACTCGAGCGTTTTAAAAAAGGTTAAAAAGTTACAGTATGTTTGTCTTGTCGTTTGTACTTCCTGTTAGTGTTGAACTGTGCATATTTTTCGATGACATAAACTTCCACCTAATAATAGTCCCTAGAACTTTGACATGGTTCCGAGTATTCCACTACAGACCTAAACATATCCTATCCTGTACCATTACCGGTCTAAGACAGCCGTCCGTGTACCACAGAACAGTCCGTTGCCTAACGCAGTATGTAGCCACAAACTGCTCCATTTAGCTGTCAGCCAGTCGATCTGTCAGGTCACGATACCCTCTAAAGAATTTTGCGCTCGACCAGTCTGCCATTACTGTTATCTTAGTCTTCCTGGTTTTGGTCTTTACTACCATGCCCCTGTTACGGTTTGCTACTCCACTCAGTTGAATCCAAATTTCAATTGAAATGGTAATAGTTCTGCTGGAATGTTGCGGAATGCTATATTACAACAATGCAGGTTCATGGCTTAGTCAATCAACAGTAGGACTGGAAGTCTCACTATTGCTAACTGACCAATGAAGGTATTGAACTCCTACGCAGTTATTTGCATTTACCTTATAAGATTGATTCCACTATTTTCACACACCCTGCCCAGTTGCTACTGCACGATCCAGTAATATTAACAAGACTACTGAGTCAGTCTGCCTACAGACTTGAATCTGGTGGTGCTGTCTGGAAAGATTGATTTATAATTTTGTGGTGGTTCAATCGAAGTCAGTCCAATAAATAAAAGCGTAGTGCGAAAATAACTTACCTCTTATGTATCTTTCAGGACGAAGTAGACAGAACAAAGAAAACTATCAAAAATTCTGATTCATTATTCATTATTTAGGAAGGTAGAGAATATTTTATTACAACAGCAACAACTAAAACAACAACAAAAGTGATTTTACAAGTTCGCCATTTACAAAAATGTCGAATTCTTAAACCAATCAAAGAGAAACTCACCCAGAGCATCATAAAATAGTTCCAATTTTAAAAAAGTAAAAATTTTTCTTAAAACATCCACCAATAAACGAGGCAAAGGTGTAATTTCATAAACATCCAGTATGACATGGATATTTAGCAAAAGCTTTGGATACAAATCCAATTCATTGAGTAATTCTTCTTCTACCAGAGAAATCGAACCCAAATAACAATTGCCCGGTACATATGATTCGACTTGATAGATCATAGTGTCAGTTTCTTTATTTTTACCATATGTACTAAGTCGAGGTAATGTTTTCCATAACATTTCGGGACGCACCACTAACTTAAAATTCATTTTATCGGCCAAAGAAAAGAAACGATCAATATCTCGTTTAGAGGGTTCCAAAGTTCGGTTAATTGTCTCGATGAGGGTCACGATATCGGAAACGGTAAAGATAACATTTTCATATTCCTCCACTTCAGGTTCAGTTTGTATAAAACTATCCTGATATGTAATATCTTCAGCTGCCTTTTGATTACTACAATAATCGCCAGCAGAACTGGTTTTCGATTGATTAATTTTTAAGGGTCCCAGCTTGGATTCCAAACATTTATTTCTAACACCACAGCACTCTTTATTTAAAATACTGACCAGACTTTTTAAGGTCTTCGTTTGTAAAACTACCGTTTTTAAGTCCATATAACGTGAGCCAAAGACTATGCAATACTTTTGAAAGGCTTTACTTGACCTTAGACGTGATAACTCTTTATAGGTTATGGTGGTCATGCCTAAATGTCTACCTTGTTGACGTTTTATGACATGCAATTTGTATAAATTAGTATGGCGACTGGCGGGTGTTATCATTAATAAAAGATCAGCAGGAGTACCGTCATTTCTCAATTTACTTATAATGCGGTCCAACACAGTTTCAATCGATCCATAGAAATTACGATTTCTGCCTGTCATAGATTTTCTTTGAGACATATTATTCTCATCGGCTTGAAAATCGATGATGTGTTTGCTGATAATTGGCTTAGCAGTTTGTGCCACACTGCGCACAGTTCGAGTGCGAAAAAGTGTTTGATTCGATTTTAAAACGGGCATTAAATGAGAAGTTAGCGAGGTTTATCTTTCTTAAAGTTTTTATTTTTGAATTCTGTTATGAATTTTTAGGAAAAATTTATTTTTTTTTTCCAAAAGTCAACTTACAACTTATTTATGAAATCGATTAAAAACATATACAAAATACTACAACAGATATGAAAGTATCCAACGAAGTACGAGTTTTGTTCAAAATTGCTCGCAATATGCCTTTATACGATTTTCGTAGGGCTATAAGAGGAGGTTGCTTCAAATGTTGAGTGTCATGCGATTAATTTACTCCGCGTAGTAGTGGTGCCAAAAGACCTCAATTTCATGCAGAATAGAGACCGTGTTGAGGTCGCAAAAGACATGACTTGCGAGGCTGAATCCGATCTCACATTCATCAAAAGGATTATAACTGGAGACGAGACTTGGGCTTAAGTGTATGGCACGCAATCCAGACATCAAGCAAATGAATGGTGTTCACCAAATGAGCCGGGACCAAAAAAATCAATTCGTTTCAGTCGAAAAAGAAGGCAATACTCACGGTTTTCATGGATTACAACGGTGCAGTGCACCAGGAATTTCTGCCAGAAGGCCAGACGGTAAACAAAGAGTATTATTTAAGCGTTATGAGAACATTTCGTGAAGCAACTCGTGAATTTTGCACCGTGAAACGCACCGTCGCACAGTCGAAATTTTTTGACGAGGAATGCAACAAATACCATCCAACAGCCACCGAATATACCGAAAACCGAATATAAAAAGTGCTTCGAGGATTGGATCAAATTATGTGCAGTCAATGGGGATTACTTTGAAAGGGACAATATAAATTTAGATGAATAAACTTGAATTTTTAATTTTCTGAATAAATTCCGGGTCCTTTTTAGTGGTATTTTTAATATCAATGAAACAGGCTTTGTTGGACAAAAAATTTTGACATTAATACTTAAATATGATTCCCGCCATGTAGCCACCACGGCTGGCACATACAAAGCGCAATCGGGAACACCAATTTTCACAAACTTTTCGCAGCATATGCGGTCGTTTTTCGTTTATAACTCTTCAAATGTTGATTTTCAGTTGCTGTTCAACTGTGTCTGGATTATCGAAGTAGATCAGTAACTTTATATAACACCAAAGAAAATAATCCAATGGGGTTAAATTACATGATCTACGTGGCCAGTTAATTGGACCATTAACGAAATTACTCTTTTGTCAAAAGTTTCTTTGAGTAAATTAATTGTGAAGCCCGCTGTGTGGCATGTGGCTCCGTCTTATTGGAACCACATATCAGCTAATTGAGGTGCGAAAAATTTTCTAATCATGTATCTACACAATATCATTCTGACCATCATCGTTTTTGGAGATAAATGAACCAATAACTTCGCCAGCTCATAAAGCGCATCAAACAGTAATTTTCTGAGGATGTAATGGTGTTTCGACAAAAGCTTGTGGATTATTCTCACTCCAAATGCGACAATTCTTCTTATTTATTTACCCATTCCATCATAAATGGGCTTCATTGAAGAACAAAATTTTGAATTTTGATGTATATCCTTAATGAAATGTCAAGCCAAACTAAACAAAAAGCAATAAAACTGTTATAGCAGTTGTCAAATAAAGCAGTGTTGCCAACTCAAACGTTGTTTGGTCGATCCAGAAACAAACTTTCTCAGTCCAGAAATACTTTTTTTTCTATTTTTTTAATGCATTTAATAAAACAAATAAGTCCATAAAAATAAAAAACAAACATTTAAATTAAACAATAAGAAATAAGCCCATTATTTTCATTCTCTCCGGTTCATTGCCTCAAAAATCCGTTCATTTCGAATTTTGTTCCCATCTCTATGACACTACTTAACCATAGTACACGGCTGGATATGCAGCATAAGGATATGCACTATAAAAGACCTGTGGAGAAGGTCTAGGGGCTGGAACAGGAGCAGGTTCAGGTGAAGCAATTGGTGATGGAGCAGCTGTGGCCATAGCCAACAAAGCAGCGAATAACAAGAAGAACTAAAAATTAAAAAAAATTTTTTTTTTAATTAAAATATAATCTTCCTCTTGATTAAAAAATGTCTGTAAATACTTACAATTTTGAACATTTTGTATAGAATTTGGTTTGAAATACGCCTGACAAACGTGAATGCTGGAATGCTTGTTGTTCTCAACTAAATTCGTCTATTTATACTGTGCCAAATAGAGTATCAATTGATGACTACATTCATAAGAATTTTAAAGTAAAAATTCATAAGAACCTTTTAGAAGATACGATGTGATATCATCACATCCATTCTTAGGCTGAAAAAAATTGAGGAAAAAAATTTGAATTCAAGTCATAAATTGGCTATAATTTAAGTTTAGCCATAAACACACATTTTTGATGACGTTTCTTCAATGGCTTTAAACAGAAGCAACCTTTGTATCATCCCCCCCAGTCCTTCTATGTATTATCCATTTTTAAAGAGGCATTATTTTATTATTTTTCTTTTTTTGTTTGGCTACTTTGTATTCCTGTTGGCAATCAAGTAAAAATCCAAAAATCACTACAATATTGTTGATTTTATTAATTTTTTAATAGTCAACAGATTCTTGTTTGAAATGTCTTCATACGCTGCTGTATTTTCAATGCAAAAGAATGCATTCATTTTCTTAAGATAACAAAACCTTAAGCATTAAGTCCTTTATTAACTATGTATAGGTATGTGTATAAAAATGCAATAAAACAAAAACGGTTTGAAATTTTGCCAAATTTCTTTTTTTGTTGTGAACTACAATTGTTCCGGTTAGAAATGAAATATTATTTCATTCATATGGCTGGCCTCACAGTACCCCATTCAATACGACCAATTTTCGAGAACTTTTTCGAGTGTATGGGGTAGTATCTCGGCAATGGCATCACGAATATTGCCCTTCAAAAGCTCAATTGTCTCTGATTTGTCGGCATAACACTTGTCTTTAACGGCGCCCCACAGAAAATAGTCCAACGGTGTCAAATCGCAGCTTCTTGGCGGCCAACTGACATTACCATATCGTCTAATTAAACGTTTTCACAATAAATCGATTGTGGCAAGAGATGTTTGGCGAGTTGCACCATCCTGTTGAAACCAAACATCTTTCACATCCTATAAAGAGCAGTCACAAAAAAATCGGTTATCATGGTGGGATAGATGTCTCCATTGACTGTAATGGTTACGCCGCCACAATTTTTAACGAAGGTGGCCAATGATGCTTCCGCTTCACAAGCCGCAACAAACAGTAACTCGTAATGAGTGTATTAGCTTTTGTAAGACCACGTTTGGGTTTATTAACCAAGATGAAAATGAGGTTCATCCGAAAAGATGATTTTTGCATTTTTTTTTCTTTTGATTTTTTTTTTTACAATTTCCGACAAACTGTATTTTGGTAATAAATTTCCAATAAATCCCAACGCTGCTCAAGTGCAAATCGATTCATTTCGTTCAGTGGGGATAATATACTGAATTTTGTGGCAGAATAGAATGATATAATTATTGCCAAATTCGAAATAACCACTGGTTCAAATTTAAACCGATAGATGGCACAGCCGATATTTAAAATAATTTTTAATATTGTCTTATATATGAAAAATGAATGTGTTTGTATGTAACGGGTGGTCCAACTATAATTATAATGCACGATGTTAGTTCTGAGTCACACCTTAACGTCAACTTTTTGCCCAACTTAATATGGCATTTCTTTGTGTCACTGTTTGACTAATTCAACCATGGAGAGGTATACAACTGAGCAGCGCGTTAAGATTATTGAAGCCTTTTGCGAAAATAGGCGTTCAAATAACGGGTGGGCGTAATGACAACGGGCTTCTTGTTGCCAGAAATTGAGGATATAGACCTGGACGATATGTGGTTTCAAGAGGATGGTGCCACTTGCCGCACAGCCAACTTAACAATTGCACTTTTGCGCGAGAAATTCAATGGCCGTGTTATCTCATGTCGTGTTATTTGACCGCCACGATTATGTGATTTGACACAGTTGGACTTCCTTCTTTGGGGATATTATTGTGGTGCGAAGCAATAACAGCCAAAGTCGAAAATTATACTTTTGAGGAAAAACACTTTTTATAGAGGTATACCATAAGTTTTTCATGTCTCAACATACACTTAAGGATTATTATCGCTCCAAATACGGCAGTTTTATTTATTGACGTATCCATTCAAACAAAAATGAGCTTCATCGCTAAACAAAGTTCGTTTATGAAAATCGGGATCAACGACAATTTTGTTTTGGACACAATTTACATAATTTGGAAGCGTTGTTCAGGCGTTAATCTATTCAAGTTGAAATGCCGCACCAAACTAAACATAAATCACTTGACAGCTGACAAAATGACCGTCAGTCCAAAAAGTGTTGCCAACTTACAATTTTATACAGTTCAGTTTTATACATTATTTTTTATAATGGCTTCATTACGACTTAGGTCAAGATGTTTTTATTAATAACTTTTACAAAAATATCGTTAGAAAATGGGGGATATCACGTAAATATTAAGTTTTGTTAGTAAAATATGATAGCATACGTAACTCTGACTTAAGTTGATATGAAAAACTAGTGTAAGTAAGTCAATAAGCCAACAACAATACAAGAGCTAAAGGATGAGATAATTCGGCATATTAACGACATTGAATCTCAATTATGTCTCAGAGTCATTGAAAATATGGGCCAATGGATAGAGATATGCCACCGAAGCCTTGGCGAGCATTTGGCCGATATTTTATTTCATACATAATTGTTATAGATCTTTCTATCATAATAAAAAATATAAACATCGAGCGATTTTGTTTTGTATGTATGTATGTATGTATGTACTATAGGCTAAATAAATATAAATTTCAAGAACTCCAACTGGGCGGTACCACGCCCTTACAAACTAATTATTTATTTGTCTATATCTTCAAAATGGTAACAGTAATAGTCTCTAAATTTGGTCCAAGTAATTTCATAGTCAATACAAATCATTAGTCGAAAAGTGGACGGAATCGGACAGTGGTTGTGGTACCTCCCATACAAACTAAGTATTGATTTTTGTATATTTTAGAACCGTCAAAGTGTAAGTTTCTGAATTTAGTCTAAATGTCTCCTTAGAGAATATGCATAGTCAGTAAAAAAGTGGGCGGAAGTGGACAAATGAGCGTGGTACCTCCCATACAAACTAAATATTGATTTTTGTATATTTTGGGAACGGTTAAAAAGGAAGTTTCTGAATTTGGTCTAATGACTCCGTGCTTAATACAATTCGTTAGACAAAAATGGGCGAGATAGGATAAGTAGACGTGGCACCTTTCATTCGTACTAAATATGGGATTTTTTATATGTGGAGCTAAAAAGCGGGAAATATTGGATAAACAGATATTGAACAAAGTATACCGGGTAAAAGCTATATGTAGGGTCCGCTAAATAATTTTTTTTTTGGAAATGCTATAAAAAAAAACTACTGAATATTTTCTCAAATTTCTCTTTTTATTTGAAAGTACAATCCTTCCGGTTAATAATGGAAAATAATTTCATTCAAGTGGCTGCCTCGGTTGGCCATACAGTAGCCTACACGATCGGTCCAATTTATAAGCACATTATCGATCGTGTGCAGCTGTATCTCACCAATGGCTTCACGAATATTGTCCTTTAAAGCGTCAATTGTCTCTGGCTTGTTGGCGTAACACTTATCTTTGACGGCACCCCACAAATTATAGTCCAACGGTGTCAAATCGCAGCTCCGAGGAGGCCAAACGACATCAGCTCTGCGGCTGATAATGCGATCTTCAAAAACAGGGCGCAAAACATCGAGTGTAGCTTCGGCTGTGTTGCAGGTAGCGCCGTCCTGTTGAAACCAAATGTTGCCAATATCCTCATCTTCAATGTTTGTGAACAAAAATTCGTTTAGCATGGGCCGATAACGGCCACTCCTTGCTAATTTTCGAAGAAAAATTACCCAATATTGTCTCTGGATCAAAATCCGCACCAAACAGTGACTCGTCTTGGGTGCATCGGCTTTTCAATGTATGCGTGCGGGTTTTCTGTGCCCCAAAAGCGACAATTTTGCTTGTTTATATACCCGCAAAGATCAAAATGAGCTTCATCTGAAAAGATGATTTTTTTTTTGGCAAAATCGGCATCTTCTGTAAGTCGATCGCAGGCCCAGATTCCCAGCGTTGTTGAAGCGTTTACACAACCATATTCGTTCAGCGGAAGGATAAAACTAATTATCTGTCAAATCAGACATGAGCTAAGTGTTACCATTCACGAAATAAGCACTAGTTGAAAAAAAACGTTAGATGGCGGACCCTATATATACATATACACAAATGGCGACAAATTCAAATCTTGCCTTCAAATCTTTCATTAATTTTGGGACACTCTTTAAAAGAAGGAGTAGTGTTTATTGACATTTCGTTTAAATTTATTTATGTCGTAGTTGATAGGAAAAAGCTTCTTGTTAAGATTGTTCTACAAACGAAGGGTGCTACTAAAGAGAGATCAATCAACTGCAACAGTACAATTGCGACTGTGCTCTACGAAAAATACAAGCAACTCTTAATAATATACGAAAATTAGGACCTTAAAGCTTAGGCTTATACATACATATGTAGGCACAATAAATAAATCATAAATAGAATTGCCGAAAGGTGCAAAAATCTCAACTACATACTTGCCAGGAAAAGGAAAAGGTCCGGTTATAAATAAATTTAGTACAACTGGAAGAAAGTGCAAAATTTCCAATTTCATTTCAACTTCATATTGTCGGACTGTTATTTACAAGCAATGTATTTGGTGTTTTGGCTTGTGACATCTGGATATGTCATAAGAAAACACTTTCGATCTAACTTTGATGTTAAGGGAGTGTAATTAAAACAGATATACTGCTTTGGTCAGTATATCTTTGGACACTGTGGGTAGATGGTTATGAAACAGCAAATATATTGGCTATAAAAGGTGCTGTGACACCCTATATTTGTCCGTAACCTTAATTTTTAGCACCACTTACTACCATTCTCAGCATAACTTTAGAACATTGGAAAGCTCAAAAGGAACTTTGCCAGTTTACGATGGCAATTAGTCCGCAATTTGGGCATCGCCCTGAGGTTTTCAAGTATGGCAGGTTGGACTTCAAACTGCTAACGCAATTTCTTACCGGTCATTGTGGACTGAGAGCGCAACTAAAGAGCATGGCGTTTACGGATGTGTATGTTTGTAGACTGTGCTATCACAGGCATCAGAGACAGGAGAACAAATATTGTGTGAATGTGGGGTTCTTGATGGAAATATTTAGGAAGACATAGGATCTCATTTGGAGACATATCCACTATTATGGTTTCAGATCTGGTGGTGTTCGTTAGAAAGGCAGAGCAAATCTGCTGAACAAACTATACACCGGACGGGGCACAATAGGTCGCATGAGTCGCAGTGTCCTGCAATATTGATAATAAAAATGGTCGGTATAAATGAGTGGATCAACAACTGTTTCTTTAAGTGTTACAAAAATACCGCACAAACAATACTTTGCCACTTATTAATGAAGTTTTATTTTTTTAATTATAATTCTTTTTCGTACTTAATAACTCATGAAACAAATAATATTTATTGTTGTAATACTACAGTTGTTAAAATACTAAATATGAGTGAAATTTTAAATTCTTTTAATTTTTTTTTTTTTTTTTTTTTGCTACAATATTTATGTTAATAGTCAAATAGTGTTGTTCTGGTCTATCAATAATTGTTGGTGTGAAATTGATTTTTCAAAAATAAATTAAAAAAAAAAAACTAAAACAAAACACTGTTTAAATCATTACATTTTATTTATTTTTGATTTTACTTTATGTCTTTTTGGCCTATTGAATTGTTTTTTTTTAATTACAGATTCAGACCACGTTTATTTAGTTTATTCTGGCTGAAACCGATACGTAAATACATGATGATTGTAATTTAGTTATTTTTATTTCAACTTTTTTTTTTGTAATAAATAATTTATTATAGTGGTTTCAGTTTCATTTAATTAAAGCAGAATAAATAAAACAAAAGTGAGAGTAATTAAAAAGTTTAAGAAATTTAATATTCCGAAAAGGAACTCCTTCAGACGAGAAAAAATGTTGGAAATATCAATAGTTTAGAGCAGAATTAATTGTGATATAAATCCGCATAATGAATTATATATGAATTTTTAAATTAAATAACTTTCTTAAAAAGTTTTCGTATAAGTAACTAAAGAGTATAAGAATCTAATTCCGCAAACATTTGAAGAAAGGTTTTATCATTTCAAAAAACTTGTATATCTACCTACTCATGCTATGTCAGCTTAAAGATGGTTAAACAGATTATACCGAACCATATTGTAAAGAACCAACCGCATAGGTGCGTTCTTAAATAAAAAAAAAAAAAATTTAAATCGAATCAGCCACTTTAGACAGACCGATAGATCTAACAGTCCATTCTAAAATTCCAAAGGATGACACATAGATGGCGTTACTAAAATTTTGTCCATATGATTTTTATTTCGTACTACTGATTCGTGAGTTATAGCATTTTGTGTGAAGCAACTATTGTTATTGGAAAAAAAATGGAAAAAGTGAATATCGAGTTTTTATAAATTATTGATGGAAAAATACAGCGGGAACCAAATAATGGCTTGATAAACATTATCCGGACTCTGCTCCATCGAGAAAAACGGTAGAGAAGTGAATTGCTGAATTTGAACGTGGTGGTACCAGCACAAATGATGCATAGCGCAGTGGTTGCCCCAATGAGGCAGTTATACCAGAAAACATCAAAAAAATCACAAATTGGTTATAAACGATTGCAAATTGATGGTGCACGAGCTAACTGACAAAATATCAGATGGTAGTGTTTTTATAATTTTACACTAACATTTGGGTATGCGAAAGCTCTGTTCAAAATGGGTGCAGTGTGAGCTCACAATTCGTGTCACAAATCGATGAAAACGATGGCAAAATTGAATGAAGTGGGCTTTGAAATACTTGGCCACCCACCGTATTTTTCAGATCTCAAGAGAATGATTGCTGGAAAGAAATTTAAGTCCAATGATGAAGTAGTCGCTGAAACTGAGAAAAAATTTGAAACATCGCTATACTCGTTGTATTGTCTTCGAAGGCGACTAATACTATTCAACAGCGCACTGAAATTGTTAAAATTCATTCAAAAGTTTTGAAAATTCTGCGATCACAGTTCGCAAAACTAAAGCATTTTTGGGTGATCGTGAAGCACCTATGAAGCTGGTAGATAAAGTTGAGCTATTAAGAGATTTTAGATATGTAAAGAACCGAAATCGTGGACATCGCTCAAAAAAAACTGAGAATATTTCTGTTTCAGCATATAGTATTGACTAAAACCTATGTTTATCCATTTCTCGTCGATCTATAGAATTGGGCATTTTATAAACTACATTAAACATAAAGGCTTAGGACTTAAGGCCTTTAAGTTTCATTTAACAGAAGAACTTACACCTTCCGAACAGAATTGTCTCATTTGTGGTTTGGAAAACCTAAGAATTATTGTTGAAAAACCTCTCCATCCTCAACGTGTGAATGTTTGATGGTTTTAGGTCAGGCGAGGTCTTGAACCTTCCTTTTTCGAAGATAAGGCTGAAGCAACTTTTACAGTAAATGAGTTAAACTAAAGAGCGATGATTAATGATTTTGGAAAGTATTGGTGTAAACGACGCTTATTTCCAACAAGACGGCGCTAAGTGCACAGAAAAACGATACTCTGTTGCGGAAAAGTTTTCTGACCATGGAATTTCTCAAAAAGGCGATCACAATTGTCCACTGAGATCTTGTGATTTAATACTTTTAGACTTCTTTCTTTAGGACTATGAGAAAGATAAGATCTATCTTACCAGTGGTCACAATCGAAAGAAAACATGGAATTAGTAAATTACGGCATACAGCTGCTAATATTCGAATTAGTGATAGAAAATTTCACGAAAAAATATGATCCTGCAAGCGAAGTCTTGGCAATCTTTACAATTAAATAAACATAATTTCGATTAAAAATACTATCTTTTATTTATCAGAATAAAACCTCTTATTGAATGAGGTTCTGTACAACTCCATTATGACTGTATAGGTTTTACAATGTTTACTTTATTCTCAAAACTTGAGTGAACAGATTACTACATTCTCTCTGTTTTTATAATTGGCCGTTCTATTTTGGCTCAATATGGTCTTTTCAAGTTAGTTTTATATATATGGTCCGCCAAATAAATTTCCTTTTTTTTGAAAATGCTATTAAAAAAAACTACTGACTATTTTCTCAAATTTCTTTTTTTTTTATTTGAAAGAACAATCCATCCGGTTAATAATGGAAAATAATTTCATTCAAATGGCTGCCTCGGCTGGCCATGCAGTAGCCTACACGATCGGTCCAATTTTCAAGCACATTATCGATTGTGTGCAGCTGTATTTTACCAATGGCTTCACGAATATTGTCCTTTAAAGCGTCAATTGTCTCTGGCTTGTCGGCGTAACACTTATCTTTGACAGCACCCCACAAATAATAGTCCAACGGTGTCAAATCGCAGCTCCGAGGTGGCCAAACGGCATCAGCTCTGCAGTTGATAATGCGATCTTCAAAAACAATTACTTCAATTTTTGTGAACAAAAATTCGTTCAACATGCCCCGATAACGATCGCCATTGACTGTAACGGCCACTCTTTGCTCATTTTCGAAGAAAAATGGCTCAATTATGCCTCTGGAGCAAAATCCGCACCAAACAGTGACTCGGCTTTGGTTATCGGCTTTTCAATGTATGCGTGCTGGTTTTCTGTGCCCCTAATGCGACAATTTTGCTTGTTTGCATACCCGCCAAGATCAAAATGAGCTTCATCTGAAAAGATGATTTTTTTGGCAAAATTGGCATCTTCTGTAAGTCGGTCGCAGGCCCAGATTCCCAGCGTTGTTCAAGCGTATACACAACCATTATCGTTCAGCGGAAGGATAAAACTAATTATCTGTCAAATCAGACATGAGCTAAGTGTTACCATTCACGAAATAAGCACTAGTTGAAAAAAAAACGTTAGATGGCGGACGCTTTACAAGAGCTTTCTAGGATATTTGATACAAACAAATTGAAGTATTTGTTTGCTATGCAGGAACAATTGAAGGGCTCTCTCGATTTATTAGGATTAACACAAGTTTCTATTAATGTCTTGTGTGATGTGTTCATAGTAAATACACAGTTGACTCATTTCTCCTGATGGGATAATATGTGGCATAGTTTATGCTCAGAAAGTTGAATATTATTAAAATATTACTAAATTTTTTGGTTCTCGCGATAATAGTTCTCTTTTAAATCCTCTTTAATTGTATTATACTTCTTTTAACATGTCGAATTTTACACGAAGTTAACACTCTATTTAAGGATCTTCGGCTGCGGTAGAAAGATAGACTTTCTCATGAATGAGATTCGTAAACTATTGTCAATACCTGTACCTTCTTTAAATTTTATTCTTAAATTAAAAGTTTTCTCTATCCAACAACACTGTGGTGTTAAAAAAAACTGACACCTGGACACGCGGCGGATAAACTTAATTCGGGTACGCTGAATTCAGTGATGCTAACCGGTTTTTTTAGTTAGCTCTTATTCAATTCTATTTGATTTCTTTCAGTTCTGTTGATAGTAAATTATTGGACAGCCATTCAAAATTACTCGACCAAAATAAAGCACAGGTGTTCACAGTAGTGAAATTAAAATGTTGTCCAAAAAATCGCAAAAGATCATAGAGACTAATGGTTATTAAGAACAAAAGTAGTTTATAGCTGTACCAACTTTTATTAATTGCTTAAGTAAATATATATTTAAGTTAAAATAGACTATTAAGCATTAACAAAAGAACCGATTTTAACCAAAAAAGTTGTTTTGTAGAGTGATGGCTAAGTATGTATATCTAACCAAATTTGATGTATTTTTACACAAAAACGGTCAAGTATTCTCTATTGAAAATGCTACTGAAAAGCTATTATGGGTCGATTGTTTAACCATTCTATTGAGAACTTATTATCTATATATATTATATTATATCATAAGTTATGTAACACTGAATTCTAAATTTTAAATCCGTTTATGTTGCTAAAAATTATAAAACTATTGCGCAATTGTCTGAAGTTTCACACACAATAAAACGATTACAAATTCAAGGCACACATAAGCAAAAATAAAATGATAAAAAAGTGTTGAAAAAAAATAAATAAATTCTTAATGAGTATAAATCTGTTTGATTCTTTTGATGTCTGAATAATAAAACAAAAAAGAATCAAAACTTAAAAAAAGAAACTAAAATAGCGGATTCAGAACAAATACTATTCATATAAATAGACCGGGAATAGTGGGAATAGACATCAAAAGCGTTTCATTTGCAAAAGCTAAAACAACTCAACTCAATTACAAAAATGTTCAAATTCGTAAGTTGCTTTAATGTATTTTATCTTCAACTTATTCAATTTTATTTTCATTAAAATCTGGTTTTTAGTTGTTCGTACTCGTAGCTGCTTTGTTTGCTGTCAGCTTGGCTTCACCATCACCATTGCCAGTACCCGGCCCAGCACCTAGACCAGTAGCTAGACCTGAACCAGCTCCACAATTTTATACACCTTATGCCTACAGTGGTGGCTATTATGCTTCACCATATGTTTACTATGGTTAGAAAGGTGAAAGAAAGGCTTTCAATAAAGCGGTAGTGTAATGTTGCATGTTGCAACTTTACATTACCTAAACACAATGGCTTAACGGAAAATGGCCCAAACAAAAAAAAACCTAAATAATGGAGAAGAAACACAATTCTGAAATTAAAATATTGCACGCTGGCTTATGCAACTTGGAACAAAACAGAAAATATTTTTATTTCGTAAATATTAAGTTTATTTGTTTCTTCTGTTTTTATTTTTTTTCACATTCAATTTTTTTTTTTATTTTTATTTTGATATTTAAATAATAAAAATGTTTGCAAAAACAAAAACAATTGCAGTTTCCATTTTCTTCATCTCGCTGACCGTTAGAAAATTCCATGAGAGTTTCCTTTTTAGCTGTTAAACTCCATAAAATTCTGCAAAAATTTTGCCCTCACCATTCAGTCAGACCATCAACATGTGGTTCCATGGTGTAATGGTTAGCACTCAGGACTCTGAATCCTGCGATCCGAGTTCAAATCTCGGTGGAACCTTGGAAATGCCAAATATCTTTTTGTGACTTCAAAGTAATACATTTATAAGCATTTAATTTGAGGTTTCTGTCTTTACTAAAATGGTTAAAAAAAGCTTTATTATAAACTGAAAGCACAAGTTTATTGTGACTTATTAAAAAAGACTTATCTACTTTAAGGCTACCACATGAAAATTTCTTAAAAAGAGATTTTTGAAGACATTTTGGGGAAGAAATCATAGATAAACGCTGACAATGGGAATGCATGGATAACTAACGATGCATTTACTTTTGGGTGAAGCATGACTTTGTAAAGTAATTTCTAAAGTGTTAATAGATGACAAGCAAATTTTGCCTTGTAGGCGTCAGTTTATTAGTGAATCCTAACAGACATAAACCAGCATTGTTCAGCATATAGTCGACTCATAACAGACAATGTCACCACATTTCATCATGTAATCGACTTATAACGAACAATATCCTTAAATTTTAGCTTTTTCAATATATTAATAACACAATGAAGTTGTCATATGTATATAACTTCTATTGTTGTTTCATTTTCAAGAGGATTCATCAAATAAATTTTTCATCTATGAATATTTCATACGAATTTCGACTTGATACTGATATAATGACGATGATTCATTGATGAAAATTACATAGTCACAATGTCGCTCAAATATGACACCGGGAATAAGTTTTTATGCAAATTTTAATTTAAAATATTTTAATAGCATTTTGATAATTTGTATACAGCACACCCAAGTAGAGGCAAAATCTTTTAGTGTTTCGCTACATCAGTCTATTAATTTCTATATCTAAAACTTATGAATTTATCCACACCCATATGTATTGTCTATTGTATGTATTGAATTTATATTTAGACCCAATTAGCGTACCATCCTTACCAAGGAGATTATTTTATAAATTAGTCATGAACAAGGGTTTCTTAGAATGGACTAAATTTGTCATTAGCTACTATCGTGTGAAGTATGTAAGCTTTCGGGCTAAAAAAAATTTGATCGATCAAAACAACTTTCAAATAGCTGCAGTATTCTTTTTGTATAACAAATTCAAACTTTAAATAAATCTCTGAAAAAAAAATATTTTAGCTTTTAAAGGCATTTAGAAGTGCACTTTCTACTTTACCCCCGTAAATATGCTTCAATATATACTTAGTTAACTTGTCTACAAATTACATATTTTCGATCGAACAAATTAAAGAATATAAATTCATACTACGACCGTTTAATATGGAACGTCCATTTGTCTATTGTGATATAATGATAATGAAGTGATGCTGGGGTGTATTCCGTTGCTTATAAGTTTTATAACATGCCATAATAGACCTGTGGAGCCTTCAGCTGCACACACTATAAAAAACATTTTCAACATGTCTTTACAATTGAAATATTCAAAGCAGATATTGAGCTCACTTTCTCTTTTCGCTTTTTTGTTTTTATATTACTTTCTAAACATCTTTTCCCTTACAACTCCTGCAATCACACGCAAACATTTTATCATTTACTGTTACTTTAATGATGTGTGGGTTACAGATGAGTAAAAGAGAGAGTAAGAGAAGAGGGGTAGAAACACTAATATTTCAAAGGCGTAAGTCTGTAGCTAATGTTTAAACATCCATCGTATACAACTGTTACTTTTCACTTAACGGTAAAACGTTTTTAAGTCGATTTTCATTGTATGGGAGAGGAAACAACCACTGCAAACCTTCAGCTTAATACGTACTTTAACAACATTAACGAAAGCATGAGAAAAATCAAGAAAATAAATGGTAAAGGGAAAAATATATCACATGAAGAGAAGAAATGTGCAATAAAAATATGTTTTACTCCCACAAGTTATATGAGAGTACAATACATAAGATGCCAGATGTTTAAGAGAACAATTCCACTAAGTGAAGGAAATATAAAAAAACGCCTCTCCTTTGGTACAAGGATTGTCCGATTTTCAGACATTTTTTGGTTCTATTGAGTATTTTGCAGCGATAAGAAGATATGTATAAGCTTTTCAACTATAAATTGTGGAAGTACAACTATTCTCTAAATAGCTCTAAAATAGTTACAAACTCGACATATTTCACAGTGTTGTATGTTTTATTGCCTTTCTTTTAAAAGTTCAAATAAACAAAACACGCCATCTCTCTTAAACATATGGCAGCACTAAATACAGTTAGCAATTTGAGAGGAGGCTCATTAAATATATAAAACGCCAACAATCACATCTTAAACGGCAACGGGAACAAATAAGCACAGACGAGATATAACGGTAAATAAAACGGATGTTAAAGTGACAAGAAAAATATGTAAAAAAAAGCTCAGATATTTCAAATAAGATGATGAAAACAAACAAAACAATACCGTGATAAGAAAATAAAACCATAAAAATCTCAAGTAAAAAATCAATTTTTTTTATACAAAAATATATTAAAAGACTTAAATCCACAATGAGAAGTGTGAAGAAATACAATTAAAAAAAATAATAAAATAGAAAAAAATAAATACAAACAAATGTAATAAAAAGAAACTAGTGAAGAGAGAGAGAGAAAGAGAGTGAATTATAAAGAAATGAAAAATGTGGTCACTTTAATAAACTGATTTTAGGTAAAAGTCACCACACAACAACTAAAACTCTCGCACTTTGATTTATTTTGATTTTTTTTTTTTTTCTACTAAAAACTTGACCAACAACAATAAGACGGGCAAAAGAAGCAGCAGATGTAAAAACAGCAAAAACCACACCACCGAAAAACCTCTGAAACAACTCAATTTTTAACCTTTTGTTATTTTTACGCTTTTGCAACAACAACGCAGCTATACAACCCTACCTCCCACTTTTCGGTTAAGAAAATAGCGTGCGAACTGGCAAACAAATAGTCAGACAATCAGTAGACAATCGGCAAGAGAGAAACGGTAGGCTAAAGTGCATTTAGTTAAACAAACACACGCACCCACGTGTTTACACATATACATGTGTAGAAGAATGGTACCTGCCAAATCAACAACAGCAACACCAAATTAAAATTCATTCATTGTTATTGAACCAGTTGGAAGGGAGGCATTCGGCGGTCAGACTACTGTTGCTTCTGTTTTTTTTAATCGTTTGTTTTTGTTTACATTGTTTTCTCTTATTTATTGTTGTTGCTCACTTGTTTTCATTTTCTTTGTAAAAATAACATACGAGAAAGAATTCACGTCGTTTGTTAATCACAGTGGCTTTCAATTAAATCAGTTGGTCACTTTTTTAAAATTTTATCGTTATTGTGTCGTCGTAAACGTCGTCGCTAATTGTCATTATCATCACTCTAATTGGTATTATCGCTGCTGTTTCCGCTGCTGTTTTTTTAAGAAAGTATGTTAATTAGTACCATGAAAGTACTCATTGCATTGATTTTAAGTCTCATGTTCACCGTTTCACTTGTCAAACTTGTGTTGTTGTTTTGGCATGAATATCCGATGCTGCTGCTGCACGGCTTCAGTAGTGACCCCGCTTTACCCACCGTCGATCAATGGCTTGAGCAAAACAATCTAACAGAATACACACAGTTGTTTCATGATAAAGGTAAGTGTCCGCTGATGCTGGTTTTCTTTCATTCTTTCTATAAGTTCACATTTCTTTTATGTATTATTTATATGGGAAATATTACATTTTATTTTTGTACTTTATTTCAAGTACACATGTATGTAATTTTTTTTATTTTTTTTCTGTTTTGTCTTTGACGTGTATTCGTCAATTGTTATTAAATTAAAAACGAATAAGAGTTTTTGTAAAATAAAGAGTAATTTGAGGGTAATCGTTTGTTTGTGTAAGAGAAAAGCTTTTTTATTAGGGCTGCCAGGCCAAGTAAAAAATTGATGTTATTATGATGTGAACTTATTATTCACCCAATGAACCTGTACTGTTATTAAGTATATTTAAATTTAAAATTGAACAAAAAATAATAAATTAAATTTTTATTCTGTTCAGAGAGAAATTTAGTGAAATTGGTTTTAAAATAGGTATCTAATAAATGAACACTACGACTGTTACATACATCGACCATCCTCTCAATAAAATTTATAATCAAGGAAGTGTTTTTACGTAGCGGCATGAGTTATGTTAATCCTTCAATAGTTATTGGGTTGCAGGCCTTGAGATAGGTCTATTTCGTCAAATAACGCTTGCACCAAAATTACATTCTAATAATTTAATGGTTTTATGTGATGTGTAGTGAGATTTACAGTGATTCGATCACCTTTAAAATCAGAATGAAGCAAGGTTACCTTTTGTTTGCATTTACTCTTGACAACAGCACGGCTGACAGAAAAGTGATACAATTTGGCGGCCTCATCGACATATTGACGTGGCAGATGATATTTGCTTTACATCTCATAAATATCAAGATATGCAGAACAAAATAAACGAATTGGTTGTATTTGTAAATCGTAGTTGCCTGCAAGTCAATATTCGAAAAACAAACACTATGCGTATAAATCACCGCAGCAATAAGAAACTTTATATAGACAACCATGAATTAGAACACGTAAGCAGTTTCTGTTACCTTGGTTGTACTATGACTGTAAACAAAACCTGGGCAGCTTTTATTTGTCAAAATGAGGTCTAGGGTCAACAAGCAAATTATGAGAAGGAAATGAAGAAACGGAAAACGACTACAATTTGCCTTTGAATAAAATACTTGCTATTATACATATATACTAGCTAAACCCGGCGTGCTTTGCTACACCCTACCTTATTTATATAAATGTCTAAATGCCTTTTGATTCGTATTGATGTTAAAATAGTTTTAACTAACTTAATACTTACTAAGCATGGCGGTTGTCGCATCCACTTATTCAATTTCGTCCACTTTTTGACTATTAATTTGAATTGACAACGAAGTTGTTAGCATCAACATTGGAAATTTTATGTTTTCCTTTTCTCAAAATATGCAATAATCAATATTAACTTTGTTTGGGAAATGCCACTCCCACATATCTAATTTCATCCACAATTTCAAGCACTATTACAGTTTTAAAGATATAAACATATAAAAAAACCTTGTATATGGGCATGGCACCGACCAGTTAAACAAAAATCGGTTTAGTGGTTCTCGAGTATGAAATGACGAACACAGAACACAAATATTTTTATATATGTAGACTATTCCTAACGATTTCATAATTCTTCTAAAATTTTCTGTTATTTTTAGTAACGTTATGGCAACTCTTATAAGAGCTTTTAATAAATCGTCGGTGCTACCAAAACGAAATACCGTCAGTAATCATACAAAAAAACAGCTAAACACCACCAACTCTAAAACAAATACCGACTATAAAAACCACTGAACTATTTGTAAAATCCTCTATTATACCTATAACAATAACAGCAATATTGCTATATTTAAAAAAAAAAACTAAATCAGCCAGCTTTATTTCACTTACTTTACGGTTAAAATTGCATTTATTATATCAGTTTGCGAACGATTTATAAATTAAGAGTGCTTGTGTGGGCAATTTGGAAATTTGCATTTCATTTTTAGTAAAATGATCAAAGTTGTTTGTTATAATACTCGAAAAAAGGCGTAAAGCAGAGTGTAGGGAAACTGGGTATTGCAAAAGACTGCGAATTCTATCAGAGTAATGCCCCCACATTAGGCGTCAAATGGCTTCCATCTCTGTGTTGTGAGAGTACAAAAAAGCTCTTTTTTTCAATCTCTTCAACTTGTGATTGAAAAGAAAAATTATGTTTGCTAAGCTTTGTGGTGTATTTGATTGATTCGTGGTAAAAAGTAATAATTATTCACCTCGTTTGGTGGATTTTGTATTAATTTTTTATTTTTTTGACACAATATGATGGTTAAGATGGTAGAGATCATCACTAAAAGGTCGTTCGTTGTCTTATTTTTTTGTTAAAATAAAAAACAAAGTAAAAAAAACTGGCTCTTAGGTTCCACCGAGATTTGAACTCGGATCGCAGGATTCAGAGTCCTGAGTGCTAACCATTACACCATGGAACCGTTGGTTCGTGCATTGACAAATGTTGTATACGAATCTAAAGCTTAAATATTACAATTTATAGTCACGGGTGTTTTTTTTTTTGGTTTTGGATGGATGTATGCACGTGTATGTGTGCACAATTAATGAATATGATATTAGTCGGTTAATAATAAAAAAGACTTAAACCGGTAAATACTTAAAAAATAACACAGTGTGGCAAAAATGAAATGTGAAAATGATAGGCACTGCCGAGTAGAACAAGGATCTGTTCTTGGAATTTTCAAAACACCTCCAAAATCTCCATTTACGGGTAAAAAACCGTTTTTTCGGACGTTCACACACTTCTAAGCTAATAACTTATTTGAATATTACCCGATTTGAAGTTCATTTTGTGATCTGGAAAGAGGAGAAACAGGCCTTTTTAATACCATACGAGTATATGTCGTTTAAGTAACCTTAATGAATCTTGGTGTCTTTCTCAAACAAACTGATTTTTTATTCAATTTTTCCCACATATTTCAAGTTTAGATGGGGTTTTGCGCACTGTTTTATATAGAAACCGTACTATTGATTAATTAATTAAGGAATGAAATTAAGTTATGAATAAAATGAGACTTACGGTTTAGAAATCCGTTGGAAATTGACGTTGGAAAGAAACTTGAAATCGGGTAATATTCAGCTAAGTTATTGGCTTTATAAGTGCATGAAGGTCCGAAAAACCGGTTTTTTACCCGTAACTCGAGATTTTGGAGGTGTTTCGAAAATTTTAAAAACAGATCTCTGTTCTATTCGGCAGCGCCTATCAGAAAAATAGTACCATTTGCCGGGTATTTTTTTTTTTTTGCCACATCATGTAATTTAATAAGCCAAACTTTGTGAAATAATTGTTAAAAAAAAGGTTGACTTTTATAATCTTTATTATTTTTTTTTTTTTTTTTTTTTTTTTTTTTTTTTGTAAAAAGGAATATATTCAGTAAGTAATTTTGGATATAGCCGATGACTATTATTGTGGTTTTGTTGTTGGTCAAAAAAACTATGAGTGAGTAGTTGCATTATGGTGACGAAAGCCATGAATTGCTTTTCATCATTTTAGACGAATTTTCACATTCATTTTCATTAATATGCTTTTTTGTTAGACGTGATAAACTATCGTGACAGAGGTTCCTAATTAGGATCTTCTCTGCAATTTTTGTTTATAGGTCAAGCTAACAAGTTGATGATAGTACACCTACTTCAGCCCACTTAAGTACAAGTATCAATGGTAGAATTAATTATGTAATTGATAAGGAAAATTATTGGGAAAAGAAAAGTTGTCGACTATCTACAATAGGCATCATAAGTCTACGCTTCTCACTCAATTCAAAGTTTTAGTGCCAAAAATAACCATAAAGCTTATAACAAATCGCAAGATTTGTAATATAAACTGTTAGTTGCAGTGAAGTGAATGTTGACGATGCAACTTTTTCGTATTACAATTTCAAATCGAGTTAAAAGCCCCCCTGTGTTTGTACTCTCTATTTTTGGTCAGACCATCAAACTATTTTTGTTCTTATTTGCACCCAAAGATCTATCCGAGCTATTGAGGCCTGCCAATGAAGTAAATAAGACGATTGCATAATTTGAAAGAAAATCAGCTTGATAAAATTAGTTACCGCTTTGACTTCCAGACTGAGACTACTTTTAACGTTGCATTAAAAAAAAAAAAACAGTGGGATTGTCTCCAGAAATTGTTGTGCAAAAGTTGTATGGTGTATACGTAGGCCATTGAAAGATGACACCGAGCAATCTACCGAGCACCGAGTATATATAATTACCCTAAGCCTAATTGCTTTTTATATTTATCCGAGTTTTTTTCCTATATGTAATTTCCTAATGGTTCCCATGGCTAATTACCTTTCGCTGAACTACCTTTAAATTTTTTTTTTTTTTTTAAAACTTCCCTTAAATTTTCTTTCAAACTTTTTCATACAACTCTCTTGTTTAATAAAATATATTAATTAATTTAAAAGCTTTGATAAAATTTTAATAACGTATTCACTATAATTGCATACGTTCCAAAAAATACCTCTAAGGGGTAATTAAACGTATTCGTTTAAATTCTTTCTTCGCCTTATTATCACATAGGTAGGTATGTAGGTACGAAAGGCGGTACTGAAGTACCCCAACCAGAGACCACAGTGGCCCATTGTGGAAAGAAAAGAAGAAGAAAAGAGGAATAAAGAGAAAGAAGTAGAAAGAAAAGAGAAAGGAAGGACAGAGAAAAAAATAGAAGAAGAAAAAGCGTCAGAAGTAGTGTACGGGACGAGACGGATGGCCAAAGAGGATCAGGTATCATCTATGGAGCCAGCTGATACCTGATAGAAAGCCCTCTAGGTCACATATCACCAAGGCCATTGAAAAAGCCCCGGCCCATCAACCTGAGCCTGCGCCAATAAAGAGCCGGGCAGTAACAGAGGATATGTTCCACAGTTTCCGGCCTTCCTGTATCGCCGCAAACTCGGCAGAAAATATGGTAGCCTGCTTTCCAAATCCCAGTCCTCGCCCTCAGAGCGCAGTGCCCAGTCAAAAAACCTATCAGAATCCTAAGAGGCTCCCTCCTCAGGTTGAAGACCCATCCGTCCTACAGTCTCTGTCCCCCTACGACTCCTCCACTCTACGATGGGCCCAGTTATCAATCAAGCCACCAAAGAAGCCAAGCGATGGTTTCACAGACGCATCCACCTGTTCTACACCCCAAGCCGCGCCTGCTCTTGCCAGTTCATCTGTAATCTCGTTTCCCCTTACGCCAGCATGCCCCGGAACCCAGCACAATTTAACACTGCACACATCCAGGAGCGACGTGAGGGTACTCCTGCACAATACAACCAGCGTTGAGCTGACATGGCGACCAGTTAGCGCCCTAATAGCCGCCTGACTGTCCAAGTCAAAGACCATATTATCCTCCACAACAGCCAAGTCGCGACAGCGCTCAGCTGCTCTGAGAACAGCGAAAATCTCGACTTGAAAAACGCTACACTTATCGGGGAGTCTAAAGAACAGTTTAATGTCACCGTCCACAATGTAGACTCCCTCATCAGTACCCTCCTCGGTCTTAGATCAATCTGTAAAGATGGCGTGGCCTGACCGGAAAAACTGCCGCAGGGCACATGCTGAAATCGCATTTCCTGACCTTATAGTTGGTAGAACCACCACAGGTCACCGAATGCACACCCCAGTCAAGTTCCGCCAAAATGGCAGAGTGTCCATAACCCAGAGCCTTAGCCAGGCCCCCTAAAGGCACCAGATATGCCCATAGCGACACACCTTATTTAGAAGCCTTCTTCGACTGGCATTTTCCAAGGCTCTCCACCATACGATACAGCCATAGGTGTGTACAGGTATGACTATGGAGTCATAGATCCACTTCACCATCGCCGGACGAAGACCACATCTTCTACCAATGGCACTACTAACCGTATAGTAGGTATTATCACATACATCTTGGAATTTTTGTAAAAGTAATTATCCGGGCAATACTATATTAACTAAATTTGATCAATATCTCTCATATAACCTAAATCGATTTTTTTCTCATACAATTTTTCCTCTTCAAACAAAAGACTTCAAATTTGGTACATGCACTTTCTAGAAACGATGCCTGCGAAGTTTTATAAAAATCAACCACGCTCACCGCTCCGACTTCGTACCTCAATTAGCTGGCATTAATCTTGCTGACATGTGGTTCTAAAACGGCGGAGCTATATGCCACACAGCGCGCGCTAGAATTGATTTACTCAAATAAACTTTTGATAAAAGAGTAATTTCACGTAATGGTCCCATTGGCCACCAAGATCGTGTGATTTAGCGCCATTGGCTTATTTTCTTTGAGGTTATGTAAAGTCACTTGTCTACGTCGATAAACGAGATACCAATGAACACCTGGAAATCAACATTCGAAGAGTTGTTAGAGAAATATGACCGCATATGTTGCGAAAAGTTTGTAGAAATTTTTGTTCCAGATTGCGTTTTGCACGCCCTAGCCGTGACGGCCACATAGCCGAAAACATATTTAAACAATTAAGTCAAAAAATTTCTATCCAAGAAATTAGTATTACAAATATATTTTTTTGTTTTATTATGATTTAAACTTGTGCAACTGTAAAAAATCACCCGATATAACCAATTACTGTTGTTACAATTGATAACTGCAATATCATTAAAAAATAAATTAACCCGAAATTTATGTAACAGATTTTAATATAAACCTGTACTGCGATATTCGTGATCTCTTTCAAAAATTTATAAATTTGTTCAGCGATCGGTGAAAGTTTGTGGATTTCTTTGAGTCAATTCAAAGGCTAGACCGCCCTTCATTTAGTACTAGTAAGGAGACGTAGGTAGCCGGATCTTAGTTCCCTTTTAGTAAAAAAAACTCCAAAAGCTGAATTTTATAAGACTATTAGGTAGTTTCTACCTAATGATTTAAGCATTAGATTTTTTGTATATAATTGCAGACGCTGTAGATCTTCATTTTACAGTATTTTTCATTACTATTTAATAATTGTTCATCCTGCGATAGAAGTTTTTCAATATTCAATTGTTATTTTTTTTAGAAAATTTCTGCGAGATAATACGTTTTTTAATACTAAACATCTTATGTGAGTAACTAATGTAAACCATATTTATTATACCGTAGAAAAGACAAAGCTTCCAGACTAGACTTACGTTAACATAACCTAACACTGTACATCATATCAAATATATCTACGACGTCCTAATTTTTATTCTTAAATTGGACCATAAAGCATTTGCCACCATTTTCGTTAACAATGGCTTCTTCATCACATGATCAGCGTTGCCATAACTTTTAGATTTTTGTGTTTTTTTGTAACCAAGTTTCAATGAAAAAGTAACCTAAAAAATAACCAAAATATTAAGAACTTATTTTAATACAAAAAACATTAAAACATCATGTTATATAACGATTTCATAGAAACATTGACTAAATAAAACCGGTCTAACACTTGATATTGTACAATACTTGATAAGGCATATTCCCCTATATGTGCCAAACTCTTTAATTATGAGTTAACCAACTTCGCACAATAGAATGCATCGTTTTCCTTGAACTTTAAAATTTGTACTTTACAAATTAGATATTGTGAGTAATAAATATATCTGTGGCGATATGAAAGAGAAGCTTAAGTATATTTAAGCTATTCTTACTTACCGACACAGATTTTCAGCTTTCGGGGTGGGATGAATTTATCCATCCTTAGCTTAATTATATTGACAACCATTTCAGCCATGGCATTCACGTTAGAATCAGGAAAACAAGGTTTCCAATAGAAATGCTCGTATAAATCGCGCATAATTGAAAGCCCAGCGCATCGAAGTCCTACGTGAAGCGGTATGAGGAGTGGAGAACGGGAGAGAGGCAGAAATGGAGAAATGGTCGGAATTTCTGAGAGATGCAAGGACCTCAACTACATACTTTTCAGGATGTGTAGTGAGAAAGATGTCGAGGGTGTTATTTAGGTGCCCATTTACACACGATATATGAGTTGGTTCATTCACTAATTGCTCAAGGTGGTTGTGTGCGGCAAATAGCTTAGCGTATTGGTCTTCTGGAGTTGTGCGGTCTGAATGGATAGCCAAGACGAATTATGAACATTGATATCACCAGCAATACTCGGAAAGACAGTCAAAGCCAGATATGGTAACCTCCCTTCCGGCATTTGGACTTCTATACAGGAACCTGAAATGCAAAATATGTGCCCATATTCTGAACTTGAGCAAAGACAGTTAAATTCTTCAACATACGAGTACATGCCAAGTGGTTGCTGGCACTGGTACACAAATACATCACGAATGTACGTTGCAAGACCCCTACGAAAATTAAAAAACTTTGTAATAAAAAGGTTTTTCAAAGCACTCAGAAAAAGTTCGTTATATTGAGTTTTTCGTTACATCGAGCTTTCATTGTAACCTAAAATATTATAATACCATTCGAAAATACAGCTTCCGTCCAAAAAGTTTAACATTTAATAACAAAGCCTGCCCTACGATACTTTCGGTCAACGAGTAATCTTAAACGGCTGAGAAAATTTTATTTTAAGAGAATCGTAAAAAAGTACTGTTTCCAGATCGTCTTTGTATCAGCCCGTTAGAAACTTTTTTTCTTGTTTCTCAACCAACATTTACGGTTCGAACAAGTTCACTTTTCAGTCTTAAAAGGTTTAATAAAATTCAATCCGTTACCAATATACTGACTCGTATGGGTCAATATAAATATGACAACAACTTTAGGCTTTTGACTTTAATTAACCCAATCTCTTAAAAAACTCTAATTTGTTCTTCTTTTAAACAGATTTGTATAAAATTTTACGTTTTCAGTTACTCGAATGCATAAATTATTAAGAGAGTAATTGCCAATAACAACAATCATTGCACCTTCCCTGTCAGAGAAGAGCAATTTATTTATTAATGAATGAACAAGAGAAGAGTACAAAAAAAGATACCTTTTTTTAACAAAATTTTAAATAAAAAGAGTGAGAGAGAGAGGGAGGAAACAAGGGAAAAAAACAAAACTGTAACTAAAAAATAATAAAGTGTGTGTGTTAGAGGGTGTGCGAGAGAAAGGAATCAAAAAAGGTAAATAATTATTAAAAATTCATTAAACTAATAACTACTCTTTTTTATGGTAAAGCTTAGAAGGGGTTAAAATAAAATAAATGAAAAGTTTTCCTTAAAGTTAAAGCAGAGTTACCATATGTACAGATTTATCCGTATTTTACAATTTTTCTAAGCATTGAAGTTTTTTCTTTAAGAATTCAACCCCTCTATACCCTCGCGTTAGAGTGTGAGACCGTCAACACATTTTCAAAGGGCTAAAAATCAATAAATAAAAGTAAAATTCTTTTATGGTTTGACTTTATCCATTATGTCTTCTAGTTTTAAAATTTTAAATGCTTTGCACAGGGTCCTGTGAAGAAAAACTAAGAAATAGTTTAAAATTCACGCGGGTATAGGAAGGCTGACGATTTTATTTAATTTTATTATTTTAATTCTAATTTCATCATATTTGCTAAATATAATTTTATCATATTTGCTAAATATTACAACGGCAAGGTTTACTCACATTTTTTAATACAATATGACAGTGTAATGCAATAAAAACATTCAAGGCTATTGACTGTCGACTACAAGCTGTCAAAAATAGAATGCATGTGTGCATAAGAATAATTATTTTAGCAGCAAAACGGTACCGATTACACGACTACCGTTGTAGCCCGTAGCCAACTAATTTCTATTTTTCTTGGCTAATTTTTATTTTTCTTGGCTATAACAAACAATTTAGTGTTGTCAGTAAAATTAGATGTATGCAATAGGCGCTTTAATAACGCAATAAATGAAATACATAAAAAGCGTACAAAAAATGTATGTGGCACCACTGCAAGAGAATAATCGTATGCCCATTTGTTTACATTTATTTTGTAGCTGTAGACGTTAAAATAATTAAGTATCTGGTTACTTGGCTACTTTTGTAGCCAGCATCTTTTGTAGTCGTGTAGTCGATGGTCGGTAGCCTTGAATGTGTTTATAGCATAATTGTCACATACTGTACTGCACTGCTGATCACAAAGAAAGAAGTTATTCACACAGTGTGTGACACACACAATTTATTTTTCTATACAGAGTTGGCAAGTTGAGGAATTTATTTATCATTTGGTCTTTACTCCAAGAAACTTGAGGATTCAGCGCTTTTAAAAAAATAACAAAATGTGCTAAACAAAAAAAAAAAAAAAAACTACCATATGCTACGTAGTGAAAAATTTTATAGACGAAACTCATCTAGAAGAACTTTGTAACATAATACGAAAACCTGGTGGTGGATAAGCCTCCAGTGAGATCCCATCTAAATATATGAAGAACCACACATTCTCATAATATAAGGTCGGTAGTGTCTGATAAATATAAGCATAGTCTACAAACATCCACATCCATGATCGCCATATTCTTTAGATGCGGAGCTCTGCGTCTGGCCTGCTGTACTTGAGAACATTAGAACCACGCCTAAATTGCGGACTAATTAATGACTTGTACACAATTAAATTTTTGGAGTCATTGAAAAGGAAATACAGTTTAACGCGGGCTTCAAACGGCAGATGAAAAGTTTTTCATAGCGTAATATCCTATCTTACCACAGTGAGTATAGTTATGTTAATATATATATATATATTTTTTTTGTTCTGATAGGCTAGCACGTAGTGTGCAAAAATACATATTGTTACGAAATAAAAATATGGAGAGAACATTTCAATGAAATTAGTAATGTCACGAACACTACTGAGGACAGCGAAACAGTTGAGAACATAGATGAGGAAAACAGTTTAAAAATACTATGCAACCCTCCCAATCTGAATGAGATAAAAGAGACGATTGGTAAATTGAAAAATAATAAGGCGGCAGGCGAAGATGGACTATCAGAGGAAATTCTGCGGGTTGACATCCAAACCACAGCTGAAATTCTACTGCCTCACATCACATCAGTATGGAAGGGGGAGAGGCTGCCTCCTACGTGGAAGAAGGGCATCATTGTAAAGTTATCAAAAAGTTGCGACTTAAAAGACTGTAATAATTGGAGAGGAATTACTTTACTTAACACCATATACATACATAATACAGGGGCGGCTTCAGAGTAGAATAGACAACATACTGCGAGATGAACAAGCTGGCTTCAGACCGAATAGAAGCTGCGTAGATCAGGCCAACACTTTACGAATAATCACTGAACAATCCATAAAATGACGTACCCCTGTAGCTACTATTCGCCGATTTAAAGAAAGCATTAGATACCATCAGGCGAACGAACTATATGCTGGAGTTAAAAAGGATGCCCACTATTACCTCAGCTATCACCATCGTGCTGGATAACATAATGAACAAAGTCTGTTCGAAAAGAAGAGGGATCACCTGGGGTCTCTCACGCCAACTCGAAGACTTGGACTATGCGGATGACATTTGTCTACTCTCGCATAAGATTTCCAATATACAGTCGAAACTGGAGGACCTGGAAAGATTGGCTCGTAGTGTTGTGCTTGAGATAAACATCAAGAAAACCAAGGCCATGAGAATAAACAATACGAGCACGGAAAACAGCATGCTACAGGGTCAGCCAGTCGAGTATGTAGATAGCTTCTGCTATCTAGGAAGTACAATGACTACAAACGGTGGCGTAGAAACAGACGTAGATAACAGGCTCAATAAAGCGAGAGTGGCATTTGGACAACTACAGTCAGTATGGAAAAGCTCACATACATCCAGACGAACTAAGCTCAGTGTTAAATCGGTACTGCTGTATGGCAGTGAAACCTGGTTTGTATCGAATAACATCACACAGAAACTCCAGGTATTCATTAACACTCCAGGTATTCAGAATCATATGCAGAATATTCTGGCCTAACACCCATACTGAAACAGATAAAGAAAAGAAAGGGGATGGATCGGTCACACCATCCGAAAAGGTCAAGAAAGTATCACTAGTATGTCACTCGAGTAAAATCCTTATGAAATCGTGGCCGACCAAAAAACACCTGGAGACGCACAATTATCCAAGAACTGAGACAGAACAACCTAACATGGGAAGAGGCAAAGTCAACAGCTATAAACCGTGTTACATGGAGATGCTCTGTGGAAGCCATATGCTTCCAAGAGGTGTAACGGGAAAAAAACACGAAATAAAAATACAACACTGCATTGTGGGATTTTGGTGTATTTTGTGTCACCCTGTCAATTTGGCAGTACTGCCACATCAACCATCTTTACCTTACATTTACCAATGGAAATAGAAGATGGTCGATATTTCCTGAACCTTCCAGACTGTAGACAATTATGTACATAAATGGTCACTTTACCTACACGTCAGTTAGTTTTCGTTTGGCTGTCAATAAACAAAGTTGTGTTAAAGCGAAAATAAAAGTGTTGTATTAAGACAAACATTATAAAAGTTATAGTGAAGTAAATAAAGAAGCTGTAACAAGTACAAAGTGATGTAATTTTATTTTAACACAATTTAAACGAACTCAAACGTTTTAAAAAGATTAAAACGTGACAGTATCTATATAAGTATGTATTTTATTTGTCTATTTTATTTGCAGTTTTTCACTCTAACATCAGTTTCTTCCAAATTTTCAGTTTGAAAAAACATGGCAACGCTGAGTTGAAGCTAATATTGCCCTCTCTCTATCTCTCTCCATATATATTACTGCCTTTGCTTTTTCCCTCTCTTAGTTTTAAAGGCATAATATAAAAAAGTGAAATGAATACATTGAAAGTCATTTTAAGCAAGAGAACTTTTGAACTTTTCTACTCCTGCGTTGTTGTTGTTTTCTTACTGTAATTTAAGCTTTTATTTCTCCAAGTTGTTGTATTTATTCATTATAAAATCTCTAAACTGATGTCCTTAAAGGTTTAGTTTTGTGTTTTCCTTTGGCTTGATTAAACGTCGAAAATGTTGTCTTAAACGTGCTACGGTTCTCTAGTGTATAATACACATATGCAAACAAACAAAAAATAAATGTATTTAGTGTATATAAAAGAATGATATACATCTATTAGAAATCTTAGAATACATTTATAAGCGAGTGTGTGTTTTTTGTTTAATATTTTAAAGGTTTTAATAAGAAAAATTCGAAACTTTAAATTTTTTTATTAAACATAAAATCTAAAAATTGATAAAAGTCATTTAGACCATAACAATTTCATCGAAAAAGTACTTGTGTGTGAGATTTTCGTTTTTTTTTATTAGGATTTACACCGGAAGAAATTGCTTTAAAAAAATAATAATTCTGTACGAATAAGTGGTTGGTTTCCTGTTTCTATTATTCATACAATTTTTTTTTTTATACAAGCAATGCTCAGAGTGTTACTTCTAAAGGGTCGTCAAATAGACATTTGTTGTCTGTTTGTAGGGATTTAATTGTTATTGCTGTAGAAGGGATACGTTTTCTATTAAAAAAAAAAAAATTGTTAGCTTTTGTGTGTGTGTATGTATGCATGTATACAATGTTGAACTAATTTTTTTAAGCATTTAACCCATTTTTCGTTATTGTTTTCTTATCTTGCAAATTGTATTTTGCAAAGCTTTAACAAATTTAAGAAAAACGCGCAAAAATCATTTGAATATTTAAAATAGGTCAGAATTTTTGCATTATTTTGGACCTTTTCTTGTTTATTTTAAAGTGCTTACATTTCAATACCATTTTTGAAATGGTTTTTAAACAGTATCATTCTCTTTAGTCAAATATACATAAAATATATAATAATTAAAATAAAATAAAACAACCATTAGAAAACTTATGAAAACAAATATGTAAAAGGTAGTCAGGGTAATAAAGTAGTTAATTCTTTTGATATATAAACTGTATTAATTTTTATTTAAATAATCCCAATATTTTTTAATATTAGTAAAGTAAATAATATAGAACTTATAGTTTATTAGTATTTTTACGAATGTTATGTTATATTGATCAGGCTCAAAATGCTTCTCGATCCGAAGAATCTTTTGTGCAGCTCCATAAATTCACCATGTCAGATTAAGGCTTCAAATAAAGCGAGTAATCTATTTGGTGGCAGAAGAAATTCCTCTTTAGGAGTCACCACAGCGTCTTCCAGGAACCTTATCCCCTGCGTCGAAATAGCACAATGGCACAAAATACGTGCTTACAAGTCTCGACATAAGGCTTGCCGAACCTACACTGATCATCCACAATATTTCCCCAAATTAACTGATGATATCTGTGTATGTATCACAATGTTGGCAACCCACTTGGTAATACAATTAAACCATTCCGGGTTTTATTGGGATTTTTATTAAAGTTTTCGTGGCTTATTTACAACAAAAATAAATATAATTTACTGTATTTAATGTACAAATTAATTCGACCCGTGTTTTTAGCTCAAAAAAGATAATGATCTAGCAAATTTATCAAAATAAAAATGTATGAAATCACTTCTTACCTTTTTCCCCACACCTGAGCCAATTTCCGAATACCATTTCAGAAAAACTTCATGTCTTTTGAGGCTATCCAACTTTAAAGCCGATTTTTTATTTCTTCAAAATAAGTGAAAGATATTGTATCTGTCGAAACAGCCAACAGTCAGAGGATCCAAGTTCAGTGAATACGGCGATATTGGTCGTTTCTGACAATCGTTTGTCAACTTTTGCTACGTGAAGGCGAGCATTGTCATGAAAAAAGAGTAACTTAATAATGTCTGTCTTTGTAATCCAGCCGTTTTTCTCATAATGCACGTTTGAACGAAGTAACTGCAGTCTGCTTTAGCAACCTATAGTAAGCAACGACGCCTTGAGGCGACAAAGTGTGCAAAATTGCATTATAAATACTAAAACAATAAAATATTGTCTAATTGAACGAAATTAGAAAGCAGTTACATAACCCAATAACACCTATAAAAAACGCAATGAAACCCGGTGAGTTGGGCTTAGAAAAAAATATTTCAGGTTTTGCCAACCCTGATATACGACCACAATTCTAGATCTACCGGGAAAAAGCAATATAAATCCCTTGTATGATTCATAGTGAAGCACTTCTCCAAACCGAGCCAAGGGAGTCAAACCTGCAAAAATTGCTTGGCGAGCTGCCCTGTTTGCTAAATAGTTGTTTTTTTTTCATTCCCAGGATGGCTCTTATATCCAGCAAATCAACGCAAAGTAAACCTATTCAAATGCCAAGTTTACTGAGAGATGACACGCAGTCCATAAGTACATCTGACCTATCCTCACAGGATGACAAAGCAATTAAGGCTGCCTAACTATCTCACTCAAAACCATAGCTTTTCTTCATAGACATTCCCTAACGCATGTGTAAATCTCAGACTTGAAAATCGAAGTGTATTTGCCCATTATTATCATCATTCTGGCTTGACACTTTTGCAGGACACTGCGAACCATGGAATCCATTGTGATCCTTCCGGCCTTTACTTTGTTCAGCAGATCTGCTGCCTTCCTAATAATCAGCAGCAGATCTAAAGTCTTAATAGTGGATATGTCTCCTAAATCCCTATGTCTCCACATTTACACAATATGTGTTCCGCTGTCTTTACATACATCGACATTCCTGACCGCCATCTTCTTCAGATGCGTTCTTAGTCTACAATGGCCCATAAGAAATTCCATTAGGAGTTTCAAATCCGATTTGCACATAGGAAAATCACTTTAGGAATTGAAAACAAACCAGCTCCAGTCTCACCAGCAGTCTCTTTTGATCCATCGGTGGACCAAACCTGGTCCACAATATTAAGCCACCATGATTTATTCCATTATTAACTTTTTTCGGGGGCATAAGGACCCCAAAATGTCCATCCTGTATCAAATAAAGCAGCATTTATTCATTTATCACTTGCCAGCCTTCAAATCGGTGACACCAGGCAATCTAAGAGCACTTTTACATCCTCATCCGTTACTGAAATATGTTATTGAAGTATGTACATAAAGGGTCCGACAAATATTTTTTTTTTCGAAAATGCTATAAAAAAAACTACTGAATATTTTCTCAAATTTCTTTTTTATTTGAAAGTACAATCCCTCCGGTTAATAATAGAAAATAATTCCATTCAAATGGCTGCCTCGGCTGGCCATGCAGCCTACACGATCGATCCAATTTTTAAGCACATTAGCTATTGTGTGCAGCAGTATTTCACCAATGGCTTTACGAATATTGTCCTTTAAAGCGTCAATTGTCTCTGGCTTGTTGGCGTAACACTTATCTTTGACGGCACCACACAAATAATAGTCCAATGGTGTCAAATCGCAGCTCCAAGGTCGCCAAATGACATCAGCTCTGCGGCTGATAATGCGATATTCAAAAACAGAGCGCAAAACATCGAGTATAGCTTCGGCTGTGTGGCACGTAGCACCGTCCTGTCGAAACCAAATGTTGCTAATATCCTGCTCTTCAATTTTTGTGAACAAAATTCATTCAACATGGCCCGATTACGATCGCCATTGACTGTAGCGGCCAATACTTGCTCATTTTCGAAGAAAATGGCCCAATTATGCCTCTGGACCAAAATCCGTACCAAACAGTGACTCGTCTTGGGTGAATCGGCTTTTCAATGTATGCGTGCGGATTTTCTGTGCCCCAAATGCGACAGTTTTTCTTGTTTACATACTCGCCAAGCAACTTTATCATGATTACAATTACCATGATTACATTACCATGATTTTCAAAGTAATGTCGCAATATTTCCCAGCGTTGTTCAAGCGTATACACAACCATATTCGTTCAGTGAAAGGATAAAACTAATTATCTGTCAAATTAGGCATGAGCTAAGTATTACCATTCACCAACTAAGCACTAGTTGAAAAAAAACGTTAGATGGCGGACCCGATATGTGCACGATAGCACCAATGGCAAGTGTGCGATAGACCCTACGTACCCAGTTGAGCCCGTGCATACCGCAGCATACATTAACCCTTTATTGCATGGTGATGGAAATTTATATCATAACAAGTTTCATATCATTTTACCACTTTAAAACTGACATCAGAATTTTACTCAAAAAATTAATTAAAAAAAAAAAAATTATTGGATAAAAAAGTGCATGATGTATCATCGGATTAACTTTAACTTATTCCAGAAAAACTGTCCACAATCTTTTACTACAGTGAAAAATGTGTTGAAAATCGCCCCATAAATATTTCTGAGAAAAAAGTCAATTTTTCTTAGTAGGCTACGTTTAATTTTAAAAATGTATGTATTAATATTATCAAATTGCAATTAATAATTGACACATAAAGTTTAACCGAAAGTAAGTACAAAAATATTATTAACAACACCAAATTCGTTCAATTTAACGAGTTAAGATGTATTTAATAGTTCATCAAGTAAAGAACTAAAAATATTGTTAATCAACTTCTATCAAATTTCTACCCTAACTAGCGGTTTTTTATATCAATTAAAGAAATATTTATTTATTTGCTTTCTTTTAAAATCTAATCTGCAACAAAAAATCCTTTGTTTACATTCATTTACGATCTGCCCCCACAGCGTATGAATAATATTATCTTCGTACACTTGAATGAATCAACTTTTACTTTTTCCTAAACGCACACATACTCATAAACGTATACTCTACTCGTACATATTTAGAGATTTTTACGAAAATACGTTGTCGTTTTATTTTGTTTATACTCAGCTTACACACATGTGAATATGATATCCTCCGAACATTATTTGTTTGTGTGTGTTGTTAGTTTTGTGCTTTTGCTTGCGTATATTTCACAAGTTTTCAAATTTTTTTCTCTCTCACTTTCTCTTTTAATGGGTAAATGTCTCTCTTGCGTACTTACATATATATTAACTCTTTAAATATCATATATATGCAAGTTTAGTTGTTATTGTTGTTGTTGGGTATTACACGTGTTTTAAATTCAGCGTCATTGTTTGTTTTTCTTTTGCTTATACACTTTTCTCTTATTATTGTTATTTTTGTATAAACCATTGTTGATGTTGCTGCTGCTGGCATTGTGTGCGTTAATCTTTGTTGTTATTGTGTTCTATCATGCAAAATGTAATTATTTAATTAATTTTTAATCTAATCACGCTCCTTTCACTTTATCCATTGTTTAGTCATTTGATGTTGATATTTAATGGAGTGTGCGTGAGACTACCAAAAAGCAAAAATAGAAGCAAAAAAGCAAGTGTGGTAGTGTATGTGTAGGCATAAATTTAAGCTGGTTGTTATAACAATATCAATTATAGAGTAGCGCGTAAAATAAAATGTATGGAAGTATTAGTCCGTGTGTGTGGGGTGATTTAAATTAAGTATATGAAGTCATTGGGTGTAAAATATGTATGTATTTTAATAGAAATGTTTACATTGTTCATCTGGTTAATTACAATTTCAAGTGTCACATTATAAATTTCGCGTAAATTTATATTACAAAACTTGAGACATTTTTTTAGTAATAAGTTTAACATTCAGTTAGCAAATATATTCAATGTACTTTCTCTTATAAAGTTAAAAAAAAAATTACTGGAATAATGCCAACCTACTTTTTTCCTTTTTTAAATATATTCAGATTTTACATTTGCTGACCAACTTGTCGTGACATCTGTAGGAAGTATTTGTTCACTCCCACTTTACAAATTCGTTAGGGTTGTCATAGAAATGTATAACCTTTCAAAAGCATATTATACGATCCTTATAAAATGTCAGAAATGTCATCTTCAAAATTACATATTTTTTAAAAGCCAAACGGAAACAATATTTTAAACAGTTTGAAATAAGAAAAAAGGTTTCGTAGGTTTTTGCAGAAGCTTGTATATAAAACTTTGTTTGAATATACTCGTATTTAATTGAACGTCCCACACCACAATTTTCTTTCTTTTAGTTAAATAAGTTTATTTAAAGACCATTCGCAAATTTCAAATTAGCTGCATAAGCGTAACTTTTTCTAAATTTTACCCTCGTTCTATTAAAGACAATGAAAGAACTTTTTGAGATGGATGATGATCGAAAAACTTCATTTGCAAATAGTCGGTAGATGGCTCTAAAATGTAATATCCCTGTTAAAATTAATTGCATCTGGCAACACTATAACTTGTTTGTTATGCGACATTTTAAGCTTCATTTTGTTAAAAACATTAATACGTTTAAAAAGCAGTGATAATTCAGAACGTTATAGAAGTAATAAAAGAATAGTTAGTAATACATCTACTGAAGGCTGCTAAAAAAATTTGTGAAGCTTACGGAGACTGTACTATAATTAGAGAATTAGTGGCAATATAATTTGTTCGTTTTAGATCCGATAATTTTGATGTTAACCTGCACTTCGATCTGGTCGCCCAATCGCTAAAACAAAAACGATGAAATCTTTTAAAAATTTAAAAAACCATCACACAGCAGCATGGGCATTAGTAGGGAACTAGGCTTTCACCACCAAACAGA
Source organism: Wohlfahrtia magnifica (assembly GCA_023159175.1). Taxonomy (NCBI): domain Eukaryota; kingdom Metazoa; phylum Arthropoda; class Insecta; order Diptera; family Sarcophagidae; genus Wohlfahrtia; species Wohlfahrtia magnifica. The sequence continues at coordinate 325,681 of JAKWBJ010000540.1, forward strand.
TGTCAACCATTTGAAGAAAGCTCGATACAGAAAGACGCTCGATGTTTGGGTTTCACATGAATTAACAGTGAAAAATTCTATGGACAGAATTTCTATTAGTGATTCACTGCTGAAACGGAATCAAATCAAAGCATTTTTGAAGCGATGGTTACGGTCCATGAAGAGTGCGATAAAATCATGAACGTAGAAAGGTGAAGCTTCGTAGATGGTGGTAAAGTTATTATTGACATCAAGGAAGGTAGTGCTGTGTGTCTGGTGGAATTGGAAGAGAAGTGTTCGCTATGAGCTTCTTCTGGTCCGTAGGTTAAGTAAATTACTCAACATAGCTGCCTTCGAGGGCGATACAACGAGTATAGCGATTTTCCAACTTTCCGATACCACTTTTATAGTACGATTTCTCTTTCTCGTCAAAATATGTCTCAATTTCAACGATTAAATTTAAATTTCTTTCCAGCAAACATTCTCTTCAGATCTGCAAACAGACAAAAGTCGCTGGAGGCTAAATCTGAAGCTTACTGTAGCTTGGTAAGCAATTCGAAGCCCAATTCATTCGATTTTGCCATCATTTTCATCGATTTGTGGCACGGCTTGTGAGATTGCGCTGCACTTACTTCGTAAAGAGCTTTCGCATACCAAAATGTTCGTGTAAAATGGTAAAAACAATACCATCTGATATATTACAATGTCAACTAGCTTATGCACCTTCAATTTGCGATTGTTCATAACCAATTTGTGGATTTTTTCGATGTTTTCTGGAGTCTCAGTCTTATTTGGGCATCCACAGCGCTTTGCATCATTTGTGATGGTACGACCACGTTTTAATTCGGCAAACCACTTCTCTTTGTTTGGTTTCTAAAAGCAATGCTTTATCAAAACTTAAAATTCACTTTTTTTCATTTTTTCTACCAAACCACATACACCTTTGATGACCAAGCAAAAACTTAAAAGGCTTAGCTAGGAAGTTTGCTTCGATGTCTGCAGAACTCTCCCAATGGTTTGATTTAAATTCCGTAGAGGCCTGCGAAAATTAATTGGCTCAGTTTTTCGCTTAGGAAGACCAAAAGTTCTACACTGATGGAATAAACGCTTTTCCCCAAAAATGCCATAAAGTTATCGATCAAAACGGCACATATTTGGTTTTATAAAGCTTGATTCAAACATGAGGAAAAGGTGTTTCATTCTTAGACAAATTTGTAAACGAACTTCTTCTAACAGCCAATATTTATCTTATTAACAAAAGTTCCTTTAATTCTTAGGAGAAAAAGTATTTTTTTTTTTTGTGTGAAAATTTGTATTCTTTCCATCTCTTTATCTTCATTTTTACACTTTTCAATACACATTTCCGAACTTTGACAGTCATTTAATCAGTTTTTTTTTACCAATATCATAATGAACTCATATAGCGTTTAACTACTACACGGTATGGTGTAGTATGGTAGATAAATTTGATCCACTGGTTTAGTAAACCGTGAGAGTGTGCAGGACAATTCGAGGTAGTCGATGCTCACAAGCACTGAGTCTTTCGCAGACCAAAATTAGTTAGTTAGTTACGACGGGTAGCTAAATATCACTCCAGCTTACTTTGGAAACGGACTGCCAATGAAAGCAGTCATGTTATCCGAAACATTTGGACACCGGCACAAGAAATGCTCGACATTCTCCTCCTCTTCCTCAACCTGAGAACCACTACAGTAGTCATTTAACGGTAGACCCAATATCCTAACGTGCGCACCAGCCACCCAGTGCCAAGTAAGGGCAGCCACTACGATTCGTAGCCTATTTTGTGACATCCCCATAATAGACTCCGACCGAGCCCGATCGTACAAGGACCAGATTTGCCTTGATACAGAGCACGTGGGTGCATCATCACACCGTAATTCTGCCCTGCCCAACATGTACCGCAGAACCAGAAACATGCAAGAGGAAATGGCATCACAACCAAGTGGTCAATCTCTTCGTTAACGAGGAGAGAACCCACCCTCGTAGACCATAACTTGACGAATTTTGTGTTTTGATTTGGACCTGCATCGGAACAAAATGCAATTGACCAATGAGCTAAAGGTAAACGACCATAGATAAGAACGTGTGTTCACTGATGCTAATTTTCATAAAAAAAATCATCTTCACTAATGAGGCCTATTTCTGGATGAATATGAAAGTTGGAACTATACCAATCTACATGAGATTCACAAGCGTTTAATGCTTTCAGAAAAAGTCACCACAAAAAGCGACCACATTAAACAGTAAGCGCCGTAGGCTGATGGTTACCAACTTCCTTTAGCCTCAAAAAACTGATAGGTATACCAATGAGATGTGATTTCAACAGAACGGCGCTAAGTGTTTTTTACCTTATACCACATTGGATTCCTTTAACTTTTGACTCCGTTCAACTTTTTCATGTGGTGTTTTCGTAAGTCGCAGGTCTAGACGAACAAGAACATATATAAAAAACACGTCAAAGTCATAAATTTTCAAGAGACAACCCAGTGAGACAATTGCACAGACAGTCGTCGTACAACACTTTTAATTAAATGAACTTAATCACCAATTCCTTCTGTCAATGTCATGTTAAGATCTTGAAAATCACATTCAATTACATTAAAACACTTAAATGTTTGCCAAAATCAAAACGAGCAAGAGAATGGTACTCATCATTAATGAAAATAATGACAATGAAAATACCAATACTATAGCAACTTAAGATGATAATGATGATGAAAATGACAATAATGATAATGAAGATTGGCAATTTTGAAAAAAAAAGACTGAAAAAACCAAGTAAAACTATTGCACAATATTGTGAAGAACTGAAATCATAATGAAAATCGATTTTGGTTGGTATGATTGCTAGCTTGGGGTATTTACACTTTTCCTCACACATACACACAATAGCGTTGCAAGTAAGCACGTATCCAAAAGCAGATGTAATAAAGCAGTGTTTGTATTTCCGTTTTCGTTGCCATTGTTGTTGTACGACACGTAAAAGCAAAGTGACAACTGTTTATAACAGAATAAAATTGTATCACTACTGTATCTCCTTTACCGTATCTCTCTCCCTTTCTCCATATATGTATGTATGTACATATATAGTATAACTCTCCAATGTTATAAATAGGCTTGAGTGTATTTGTCTATCTCTCTGTTTGTTTGTTTGATGGTTTTTGTGTTTATTTTTTATTTACAAGTGACAGAGTATGTGAATGAATAATCGACAGTGGAATGTGACCATAAAAATGATTGTGAATGAATGAACGAATGAGGAGAATTGTGAGGTTAGGTGATGTAATGTGATGCGATGTTTTTTTAGACGCCTTTCTTTATAACAAATTATTTGTGTGTATGTATGCGTGTATGTACATGAGTGTTTGTGTGTAATTTTTGGTAACTTTAAAGTGTTTATACAATATGTATGTAAGTGTGTGAAAAATGTCTGCAAGCTTTAGTGAAAATGTTTTACACGTGTTTTCTCTATTCACGTACAAGTTTTATAAGCAAACTAAACTTCTTTTTCTTACTCCAATACAAATACAAACTTGCCTACATACACATATACAAGGAAAAATAGTTTATGACGGTGTTAAAACACTATTTAATGATCACTTTTAATATAATAGGGTGGCCAGGTATAGCTTATTTTAAAAAGTTTTAACAAAACATCAAGTTGATATTATTTGAAACTAAACTTTGTTTATGTACTCCGCACAGTGTGTCGTTTCCATGGAGCGAATGGACAAAAATAGAAGGAGTCATCGTAGATAAATGAAATTTCGTTCAGACAATTGTCTTTAACGTTTGTTATTAACATTTATTTTGACGAAATAGAAAAACGGGCGTGCCAACTGCCACATCTTAAGATACTATTTTATATTTAAATTTTTTAATAAAAAATTTTTTCTGTAGCACTGATATCTATATACATAAAAATGAATTGGGGGTGGATAAGTGAGCATGGTGCCTCTAATACAAAATAAATATTCATTTTTGTATATCTTGAGTACGATAAAAGTAGATGTTTCTGAATTTGGTAAAAATAGCTTCGTAATTAATACAAATCATCAGCCAATAAGAGGTCATGGTACGTACCTCCCATACAAATAAATATTGAATTTTTTTATTTTGTAATTTGGTCCAAATGACTTGGCATTCAATATGAGTCAACAGTTTAAAAGTGGGAGGAATTGGAAAAGTGGGCGTAGCATCTTCCGTACATAATAATAAGTTGTTCTTTTTATTGAGACTTTAAATCAATAAATAATCACTCTGAGAAAGTATACAATCAATTGTTGTCCTTAAACAGCTATCTACTTCCGAACAAACATA